>JAJOZX010001314.1:280000-462500 GCA_023014485.1 Bathynomus jamesi
AGATTGAATAGATTATATAGATTAATTTAGATTAGATGAATTATATAAATTATTGTCACGTTTTTTGTTTAGTTTCAGATTGTTATTTTCAGATTGTTTATGATTGAATGAGTTATAATTTAATTCCGAATGAGTTATATTAAATTCAGATTGAATGATTCAATTCCTAGAATTTAACAATTAGTTTTTTGTTATTAATGCTACTAAGCCTAAATAAGTGAAATCATGGCGACAAGAAGCAAAACGCACAATTC
Organism: Bathynomus jamesi; assembly: GCA_023014485.1. NCBI lineage: Eukaryota > Metazoa > Arthropoda > Malacostraca > Isopoda > Cirolanidae > Bathynomus > Bathynomus jamesi. Next base: position 280,255 of record JAJOZX010001314.1, read on the forward strand.
AACATTTGGTCACCCTTCAGAATTTCCACCTTCAATGACTCCTTCAAAGGCTGACGTATTTAGGCATTATTTATTGGTAAGAAAACGAGAAGAACTGATTTCGAAAGGTTCTAGAACAGCAAAAGAATGTTACAGTATTGTCACTAAAGATGTGGAAGCCATTTGGGAGAAGTTTTCCTTTCCACATATAGGATTTGAAGGAATAGCTATAAAAGTTGAACGATTGATAGAATCTGCAGCAAAGCTAAATAAAGTACCATTAAAACAAAGAAACAACAGTTTTCAGCAGAAGGTGGAGACAGTCGATGAAATATTTGATATTTGCACTTGTACTTGTTACAATAAAAAAAATCAGTCGAACGGATTGCAGATGTGATATTAGAGTTCCAATAATTGAATGGGAGTCTTTTGTGGGGCAGAAACAAAGGAAAAACCAACTAGGACCAATCGACAGAGTAACGACTTCCGCAAGAAAAAGGACTCACGATAGAGTTAGAGGATTAGAAAGAAGAGCCAAGATAAGCCTAGATATGAATTTCGACTCAACCAGCAAACTGGACCCTTTACATATTATGGAAGATGAGAGCATGGAAATTGATGATGACAGCCACGATATTGACATTGTTCCGGATTTTGAGCTGAGAGAAAACCATCCGAACAGAATTATTTATGATAACTTAACAATAACAGCAGATAGATACCGTGTAAGTTACAGAGCTACTGCAGCTATAGTAAATGTAGCTTTGAAGGATATGGGAATATTAGACGAAACCAATATGTTAGATAGGAAAAAAGTGGAAAGAGAAAGAATACGTGTGGGTAAAAAGAACATAATCAAAGTGAAATCAGAGAACACACAGATTGAAGGCATCGGATTTGATGGTAGAAAAGATCAAACTAAGACAAAGAAGGGAATGGAGTACGAAGAACATTATGTAATAGTCAAAGAACCTGGTGATGTTTACATGGATCATATGACGCGTTCGGTGGAGAAGGGGCGAACGCCACAAAATTCGAAAAATGAGTTTTTTGTCGTATAATTATCCTTTAAAACCTTTGCTTTACCTATGCAAAAAATTAGATGTTAGTCTGCACTCTTTCACGGTAAAATTTAGGTTTTAATGTATCTCAGAGAAATTCACTCCGCATCATTGCTTCACATTGAACACATCTATCTACTTTCTGGTCACTCGACAATGCCCTGTGATGCTCAATTTGGCCAAATTGAACAAAATATAAAAAATAATTACAGCATTATTATTTACACCAAAAAGATTATGTTACGGCCATAACTACAGCCGTTTCGCAGCGCTTCCTAGTTGTAGAAATGAAACAGGCTGATTTTCTCGATTTTGACGTCCTAAAAACGTGCATTGTCATTAGGAAATCAACAACTACTAAATTTACAGATGCAAGAAAGTTAATATTTGACTTTCAACACAAAGAAGGCTACGTAATATCTACTGCATACCGCACAACCCCAGATAATAGCCATCCCGTCAGACTGCAGAAAGGGAAAAAATCCTACAGTGTCAGTTTATTCAATCTAGCCCAGCAGACACTGCAACCAATTGCTGCCAATAACTAAGGAAAAAATAAAAGATCTCAAAGAATTATCAGACCTAATGCCTGCAACTGCAGTGAACTATTATACAAGACTGTTAAAGGAACTGGAAGAAACCGAAACAGTTGAAGCAGGTAATACAACATTCGACGAAGAGGACCAAATAATGGATTACACCAGTTAACATCAGAAGCTATCAATAAATAATACTGTAAAATTTCTTGGCGTTTTATTATATCGACATATTACACAACAATATTTTACTCAAATATGTGTTCAAATTCATACAACATTTCAATAAACCGGAAAAATACAAAGGTTTAAAGTTTACAAACTTTAACTGCATTTTGTGGCATAATTCGAAAATGTTGCGTTCGCCCCTTCTCCACCGAACGCGTCATATAGCTCCAGATAACGGAACTGCTTGTTGTATTGCAGATGAAATAATAACTTTTATAGTTGATTCTAATAGCAAAAAATCCCTCAAAGCTTTGTTATGCGATGGCACCCCAGTGAACACTGGCAGGATTGGCAGAGTGCTAAAATTGATTGAATTATATCTGGACAGGCCGGTAGAATGGCTGATTTGGCTTTTGCATGCAAACGAACTGCCCTTCAGGCACGTATTTGAAGCAATTGATCGAAAAACTTCGGGACCAAACACCTTCAAAGGTTCTCTTGGAAATAAACTCCGAGAAGATTTGACCAAACTGGATATAGTTGATTATATCCCTGTAGAGGGCAACATTAAAGAAGTTTCGGCCGATATTGTTAAAAGTTTCAACAGTGACCAAAAATATATGTATGAAATGTGCATTAGCATACAATCTGGACGCATCTCACAAGCGTTAGCCACCAGATCCCCAGGTGCCCTCCATCATGCAAGATGGCTAACACGAGCAAACATGATCCTGAGCTTATATGTCTCTACACGGAATCCAGACAAAAACATCCGAGACCTAGTAAAAATTATAATGCTGGTTTACGCTCCAGGCTGGTTTTGGATAAAGTCTCATCCAAAGGCAAATGAGGGAGCATCTAATTTTTGGTATATCATGCACTTGCTTAAAGGCTTACATAAAAAGCATCGGATGATTATGGAGCGTGTCCTCAGAAATAACGCCTATTTTGCCCACCCAGAGAATATCTTACTCTCAATGATAACAGACACAAGAAGAGAGGTCAGAGAGCTGGCTCTTCAGCACATCATTCGAGCAAGAACTAGGAGCACCAATGCGAGAAATTTTGAGCTGCCAAAAACACTGAACTTTGAAGCAGACGATTATCCTAACATGATCGACTGGGACAACGAAACCATCACCCCTCCACCTATTTTACAGAATTTGACAAATGATGATCTTCTTAAAGTTCGAAATGAACCACTTCAGCTTATTCCTTTTCCCTGTCACATCCATGGAGTAGAACATGCTGTAAATATGGTAACAGAAGCATCACAAGATAGAATTGGTTACGAAAACAGACATAAATTTATTTTGAATGTACTGGAGTCGAGAAAAAGCTACCTGTGTTCCAATGGAAAGGCCAGTGGTGTCAGTCAGTAATTTACGATTTTAAATTTCTTAAGGTGAATATTTTGGTTTTAATATGCTTCAATTAAACTTCTTAAGGTGAATATTTTGATTTTAGTATGCTTCAATTGATTCTTTAAGTAATATACCGACAAAGATTTCTTATTATTATATATATATATATATATATATATATATATATATATATATATATATATATATGATACACACAGACAGTGCATGGAACAAGGAACTCTTCTGGGATAATTAAATCCACTATAGTCCGAATAAGTAATGGTAAATGGCAAATACCATAGTTTTTCTTTTTCATGATGCAAGCCCGACGTGGGCAACGGGTCTCTCGCAAAGAGGTCCAATAAATATAGCTTCCCTCACCAGCTATCTGCAAAGCAGACAGGATCCAGCTTTGGGACATGGATCTAGGGTTTAAAGCAGCCTAGCCCCACTACATTTAGAACCTCAATATAAGTAAAAGACTCGTTGCATTCACGTCGGATTGAATAAATCAAAGAAAAAGGGGTAACTATTACATTTTTAGCCAAAACCAAAACTTAAACCTCAACTGGCAGAATTGAGCGTCCACTTTTCAAGGCACATAACATGTCCGTTTCATGATGGGAATGAACTCAGAATGGTTCCCTGAGTTTTTTATGATACACACAGACCGTGCATGAAACAAGGAACTCTTCTGGGATAATTAAATCCACTATAGTCCGAATAAGTAATGGTAAATGGCAAATACCATGTTATGTGCCTTGAAAAGTGGACGCTCAATTCTGCCAGTTGAGGTTTAAGTTTTGGTTTTGGCTAAAAATATAATAGTTACCCCTTTTTCTTTGATTTATTCAATCCGACGTGAATGTAACGAGTCTTTTACTTATATTGAGGTTCTAAATGTAGTGGGGCTAGGCTGCTTTAAACCCTAGATCCATGTCCCAAAGCTGGATCCTGTCTGCTTTGCAGATAGCTGGTGAGGGAAGCTATATTTATTGGACCTCTTTGCGAGAGACCCGTTGCCCACGTCGGGCTTGCATCATGAAAAAGAAAAACTATGGTATTTGCCATTTACCATTACTTATTCGGACTATAGTGGATTTAATTATCCCAGAAGAGTTCCTTGTTCCATGCACGGTCTGTGTGTATCATAAAAAACTCAGGGAACCATTCTGAGTTCATTCCCATATATATATATATATATATATATGAAAAATTATTTCACGAAAGTGACACTTGAAAAATATTTATGATGAATAAAACCACGAAGGGAAAAGAAACACAAAGGGGTGCTCAAGCGCTTTCGTCTAATGACATCCTCAGGAACACTGCTGAGGATGTCATTAGACGAAAGCGCTTGAGCACCCCTTTGTGTTTCTTTTCCCTTCGTGGTTTTATTCATCATATATATATATATATATATATAAAACTTACTTTAACTTTACTTATATCATTATTTACTTTAATCTTCGTCATTTATCAGGTTTTTTATTCAAAGAATTGGTTTCAATTTCATTTCAATTTTAAAAAACGGGGGGGCATATGCAACGGGTAGGGGGGGGCGCATAGCGGTGTAATTACAGTATGTTGTTTAGGGGCCCAAAGGAAACTCCGAGCAGTGTGTAGAATAAGAATACAAAATTTCGACCCCTCCTAAATTATATATATATATATGATGAATAAAACCACGAAGGAAAGGAAACACCGAGTTACTTTGTCAGCGCCTCGGTGGTGTAGTGGTTAGCGTCGCTGACTACGAATCCATCGGCCCCGGGTTCGAGACCCGACGGCAGCCGGCGCGCAGCAAAACCCAGCTGTTCATCCTTCCACAAAATAAAGAGAGTGGTTGGTAGATAAATGGGTACCCTAGGTGGCCTAGTGGTTAAGACGCTGGGCTGCTAATGGGGAGTGGTTCGGATTCCACGTTAAACTGTAGGTCTAAGGTGGAGTGAAAAGCTTGACCTTTGTCAGAATGAACAATTCGGGCGGAAGCTAACCAAAGGTTTTATTTATATATATATATATATATATATATACTGTCTCAAATACGATACTGTCTCAAATACGATATTCCTCACAAAGGTGTATAACTTAAAGGTATTATCAAAGTCATGAGCGTATTTGAGACAGTATATATATATATATATATATACATATATATATAGAGCGGTACACAATAATATACATATGGAACATACTTGAGGGCTCTGTCCCTAACCTCAGAAATGAAATAGAAACAAACTGGAATGAGAGAAGAGGCAGATTTTGTACGGTCCCAGCTACGGTGGGACAAGGAGCCATGAAAACGAGGATGGAAAATACCCTCAGAATACGAGGCCCAAAGCTTTTCAATGTCCTTCCAAAAGAAGTGAGGAATCTCCAGCACACCAACCTCAATAACTTCAAGAACCAGCTGGACAGATTCTTGTGCAAAGTCCCTGACTAGCCATGCGTGGCTGGCTACGAGGGCAGGAGGCGATCAGAGAGCAATTCCCACCTACACCAAGTCCCGCAAATGAGGCGGGATGCTGCAGAGGGGTCGACCGCAGGTCGATCCTGAACCGTCGTTCAAACTCAACAAAAGTAAACAAAAGTAATATATATATATATATATATACACACGGCACAAACTGTAAACGACAAATAGCCGCAAGAATAACTAAGTCGGACCCTTTGTTTTACATTCAACTAAAACTGCAGGAAATTACTGGCCACAGTTTTTCGACCATTCGTTTTACGAGTATTATTATTTAAGCTGACAGTGATCTGTGACAAGGAGAGCTATTAACTACAGGGTGGACGGGAAGTCCCTTTATCTCTCAGATATTACAAGTCTAACTGTAAGTTGAAAGATTTTATTTAATTTTTTTATAGTAAGTATATTAAAAAGCTTATTCCACGTAAATGTAAGATGTTGTACGTTATCAATTACTGAAATTAAATTAAAATGCTAAATTATTTAACAATGATTAATTGCATTTTAAATTACTTCTTTTGATAAAATTTTCAAGGTATAAAAGAAGGGCATTTAAAATTATCTTAAAATTGAAATTTTAGTTCGGCACCTTTAATTTCCAAGATGTTTCCTCAACCTCTTCAGGTGTGAATACATATACTCTATCCTCCAAAATATATTACTTGTCAGCCTCTCCCTTCTATCTTTAAATAAAACATATTTCTCAGGAAACAAATATAAAGTGTTATTGGCTAAAGTTTGGTTTTTCAATATATTTAATCACAGAGATAAATTTTTTAAGGCAAAATAGGATTCTGTTCTTGAAAATTGTGTTAGTGCCAATCACCATTGTTTATAAATAGCTTCAAGTTTCCAAGTTGCATCAATATGTCATTGCAATGAAATGTTTTCAGAGAGATTTCAAACTGTGTTGCATAAAATTGTTGTAGAAAAAGTAGAATTGTGCTCTCTCTCTCTCTCTCTCTCTCTCTCTCTCTCTCTCTCTCTCTTGGAAAAGGACTTGTGTGTGCTAATTAGCAGCAACCTTAAGTTTACCAAACAGAGTGTAGAGGTAGAAAAGAAAGCCCAGAAGCTGTTGGGTTATATCAGGAGGCAATTTCGATTTCGGAACAAGGAGATTGTGCTCTCTCTGTACAATTCTCTTGTTCGGCTGCACCTGGAGTATGCTGTGCAGTTCTGGTCGCCCACACTCAGGAAAGATATTGAGAGGCTGGAGCGAGTCCAGGTGAGGGTCACAAAGTTAATCCCTTCCGTTAGGCATATGGGCTACAATCGACGCTTACGTGCCCTGAATTTGTTTTTCCTGGAAACTCGGAGGCTGCGCGGTCAACTTATCGAGGTTTTCAAGTTCTTACGCGGATTGAACAATGTCAATTTTAGAAGCATGTTTAGTTTAAATGATAACCCAACTCGCAACAATGGTTGGAAGTTGGATTTTAAACGGTTTAGGACTAGTCTGTATAGGAATTACTTTACGTATAAGATCTGTGACACGTGGAACAGGTTACCTTCAAAGTTGTGAACAGTTCCTCTGTGGATCAGTTCAAGAAAAGGTTAGACCGAATCAGTGATGTAGGTCTCGAGATCGGTCTCGGTCTCGAGACCGATCTCGAGACCCAATTTGCAGATCTCGATCTCGATCTCGGTCTCTGCTATTTAGATCTCGGTCTCGATCTCGGTCTCGACAGACGCGGTCTCGGTTTTTCTCCCCGAGATCTTTCGAGACCTCTCGAGACCGTAATGAAAAATACATGTTATTGGCATACTCATGATGGTGGCTTGGTTGAACAGACACAATTCAGAATGTTTATGAAAGTTTGTAAAAGTAAGGGACTCTAGGTATTCACTAATCAGTCACCCTGTTTTGAGTTGCCACGTTTGTCTTGCGGGGGGGGTGTGGGTCTGGCCAATATTGCCATGACTGTTTTAACAGTGCCTGCCTCTAGTGCTCCAATTGAGCGTGTATTTAGCCATGGAGGCATAATAATGAAGCCCCACAGAAGTCGAACTTCAGCAGATCTTCATTAAACCTTCTGTAACAGATATAAAAGAAGTAAATAAATAAAAAGTACGTATATATATATTCATTTCTTAATTTATAGGCTAAACCTTTTGCATTCAACACACTACATCTGAGAAAGTAGTTATTAGTTTATTAATATACTTAACATAGTCTAATTTCCATAGTAGTGTAAAACAAATTGAAAGGGCATGAGCTTGGTCTCGATCTCGGTCTCGAATTTTAAGGGTCTCGATCTCGGAAGGTAGATCTCGATCTCGAACCTTTGATCTCGGTCTCGATCTTGGTCTCACAGGATCAGGTCTCGGTCTCGGTCTCAGTCTCGGACTTGGTGGTCTCGACTACATCACTGGACCGAATGTTGCACACTATTTGAGGGTGTAGGAAATTTTCCCTGGCACCTGTTGCCATTGGTACCTCCTCCGTATGGGCCGCAAGGTCTTTTGAGGTACTTCTTTTCCTTATAACTCCTTGTAACACTCTCTTTTTTATCACTCTACCTCTGCTTATACATATATATATGTGCGTGTGCGGGTTTGTGGGTGTGGGTGAATGTGTCCATATTTCAGGTGGAAGTACACGCGCCTTATCGTTGCTCCGAATAACGCGAATAATCAGACCGGTACAAGTAATCAGGAAGTGACAGTGATTCATCAGACATAGAATAAGCGGTTGCGCGAAAAGTGATCTTAAAACATAGCTAGTTATATAAAATAGGGGTAAGTTAATGTGAATTTTATTACTTAAAAATTCTGAGAGTTTCTACTATTCACTTTTAAAGACGTTACACCCAAGTCTTTATGGACAAATAAAGGCGCTTTCTGTGAATTTTCCCTCAACTAAGCACCGGTGAAACTCCTAAACCAGGCACTCTCGCATTCTTTTTATTCAGGCTTTATTGGTAAAAAAATATTACAATTATTACAATATTGCAACAATTTTTAACAGAACATACCGTTGCTAATTGGACTATTAATGTTTATTTTTCCTTGGCCCTTGAGCTTCAGGATTTCCTGAGTTCTCAGATTAATTATAAGATAAAACAAACATTTCGTACATAAGTAGTTACGATTTGGTAATATATAAATATTATGATTAACTACAATATAAAACGAACTTCATGGGTAGTTATGATTATGTAATATATAATATCAGAATTAATTATGATTTTTTATTATATAAAACAAACATATTTAGTTATGATTTGTAATATATAAATAGGTACTTGTGGGTTATCTGTCGCCACTTTTTAATATTTTTTTTATTTATTTATTTTTATATATTAAGAGAAGAGGATTCTTTATACTGTACGGCATTGACGATTGGTTAGGTTAGTCGTGCTAGTTTGGTTAAAATACCGTTTTATTTAACCAAACTAGCAGCGACTTAACCTAACCAATCGTCAATGCCGTACAGTATAAAGAATCCTCTTTCTCTTAATATATAAAAATAACTAAATAAAAAATATTAAAAAGTTTTTTATTTAACCAACTAGCACGACTTAACCTAACCAATCGTCAATGCCGTACAGTATAAAGAATCCTCTTCTCTTAATATATAAAAAATAAATAAATAAAAAAAATATTAAAAAGTGGCGACAGATAACCCACAAGTACCTATAATATTAGTGTAGCGACCAAGTGTTTGCCCGGGTGAAAGTTGAACGCTACATATACTGTATATATACATATATAATTTAGGGTGGTCGAAAGTTAGGTACCAGAAAGCGAATAACATCCAGTAGAGTTGTCGTTTCATCTATGAAATGTTGAAAATCACAAAAAATGCATTTTGATTAAAAGATCAGAATGCGAATTTAACTTTTAAGTTTTTAATTTTTTCTGTTGTCGCTTCAATGCGTAAAAATCCGTATGCAGCATACGCGCAACAAAACAAAGCAAACCCAAAATTATTAACTTGTTTGTATACAAGCATAAATATCACGTTTTGCTTGTATTTTTATATAATTAATTAATTATGCATCTTTATTAAAAAATAATGGGTAAAAATTATATTTCCTGTGACCGTTCACGCTTATTTTTACATATTGCTATTCGCATTAACACTTTTCATTATGTTTCAGATTTTCCGGTGTAAATAATGCCGAAAGCGAAAACAAGACACCTGACCCGAAAGAAAAGTGAAGAAACGTATGGAGGTAGTCCTTGTGAATTATTAATGACCGAACCAAGCACTTACAGGCAGCTGATTCAATACTATTATGACCTTAATCATGCTAACCCTGGGGCAGATTTTTGGGCCTTAGTGCAGCAAGTTAGCAAGGATTTAAAATCCATTTGGTCTTCAGTGAATCCAAGGCTGCCTTTGATTAATGACAAATCCATTGACAGAAAGGTTAAAGACCTACTCACTCTTGTGAAAGACATTAATCGCAAGCATGCTAAGGCAAGTGTCAAGCGAAATCTGGGTGCAAACTTGGACAAACTTTTTGATATTTCTGCCTGTTCCTGCTCTTTGGATATTTTGCCTTGCAGTGATTCAAGAGTATACTGTAAGAAGGACAAGTGTACACAAGAACACATCATCTGTGTTTGCCTTCGAAATGCAAAGGTGCCACTTGAAGAAAGAGCATACCTTCGTGATCAGCGATCCAAAACAGGTCCTAAGGGTGCATACCAGCTGTCTTCACTGGACAGAGCTGCTGCCAAAAGAGACAGGAAGGCCAAACAAGGACAGCAACATGTACTACCTCAGGAGGAAGTTGAGCTAGTAGGATCTTTCATACAGCCTACAGAGTTGCCTGGACTTACAAGCAGTTCATCTGGTGGCGAGGTTAGTTTCCTTTTATTATATTAATTATATATAATTATAAATAAATTAATTAATTAATTAATTAATTAATTAATTAAATTAAATAAATTAAATTAAATAAATAAATAAATAAATAAACAGAAAACGCATTAATATTTTCCATTTATTTTGAGGAAGGAGAAGATGAATGGCAGCCTAGGAAGAGGCCTTCAGGAGACTACAGCCTTTTAAAGTTTCCTAGATATGCTATGGAACTTGTCAGAGGTGAATGTTCATCAAATCTGGGCGCAGCTCTTGGGAATGCCTTGCTCCATGACATCAAACACCTACTGAGACCTGAAGTTGACAGCAATCATATCATGATTGACAAGTGCAAATTAGACAGGGCCAAAGCCCAAATTAGGGTAGTTAGTGAGGGTGTGGAATCAGAGAAAAAGACACATCTCACTTGTATTGGTGTGGATGGGAAGGTTGACGAGAATACCATGACTTACAAAGAAATAGAGACACCTGAAGGAGAAACTGTTCTCAGAAAGTGTGTTGACGCAGAACATCACCTCACCTTCACCTATGAAGATGGAAAATCTCCTGGCGCCTACTTGACCCACAGAACAATTCCTGTTATAGGCGCCACTGGTGAGGTCCTTGCTCAGGAGACATTCAGTGTTCTTGAAGAATATAATAGCCTTGAAAGTATCCGAGCCATTCTTCTTGATAATACCGCAACCAACACTGGTGGAAGAGTGGTTTAGTGGTGAAACTTGAAGAAACTCTGGGGAGGAAACTGCACACTGTTGGTTGCGCACTGCATCAGAATGAACTCCCACTAAAAGCTCTTTTCAAAAAAATGGATGGAATGACAACTGGCCCAAGAAGTTTCAGCGGGCCCCTTGGGCAAAGGTGCGCAGAAGATATCCAGGATGAACGTCAGGTACAGTTTGAAGCTGTGGAAACTCCAATCATTGAAGGGTACATTCCAGAGGAAGTACTGAAAGACCTCAGTCATGAGTATTGCAGAGGGATCGGATCAGGAAGAGTAGATGACAGATGGGCTGCTTGGAAGATTGGTCCACTTAACCATGCAAGATGGTTAACTCTTGCCATACGACTTCTTTGTTTGTACACAAGAGACAATAGACCAAACCTGAATTTGAAAAAGTTGGTCCATTACATTGTTCGAGCTTATGCTCCTGCATGGTTTGAGATAAAGGCACCCTCTAAGCTGCATGATTCTCCTCGCATCCTCTTCTCTGCTATCAGCCGACTGAGGCTGATTCCATTTGATGATGTGAAACGCATTGTAAAGCAGAACATCCAGGGTAATGTTTTCTGCCTCCGACCTGAGAACATCCTCTATGCCATGGTGAAAGATGATGAAGACAGAATCAGGAATCTTGGGCTTCAGACTATACTCACTCTTAGACACAGGTAAATTTTGCGCTTCTTGTAATTATTATTTTTTTTTTTGCCAAAGCTGAGTTATTCTCCAAAAAATATGGAAAAAATATTATAATTGTCACTTTAAGTGGGTAATGTGTTTGTATTATTGAAACGGCAATATTTAAGTACTATTTTTCATTTATATTTATATTTTTATTTATATTTATATTTTCATTTATATTTTCATTTTCATTTTTCATTTATAGAATGGAGAGCAACCAGGAAGCAGGGAAGAAAATTCCCCAGGTGAATTGGAATGCAAATCACTGGCATGAGCTCATCGACCTCACTGACCCTGATGTCATGGAACCACATACCACACAGCCCCTATCTGATGAAGAAATCCAGTCATTCATGGACACTAACACTAAGCCAGACATTCCAGACTTGCCTTATCACTCTCAGAGTGTTGAGAGGAGTGTGAAATTAGTGACAGAGGCTTCCCATACCGTGCACGGGTTCGAAACTCGTCACAGATGTATCCTTACTAAAGTACTGAGCAGGAAGATGCGTCCTGCATTTATATCAAAAGGACATTATTCTCAATCTTATGATGATTTATATGAATAGTTTTTCTTTTTAAATGAGAAATGTGATTTTTTTGGATTTATCACCTTTTGAAAGTATTTTTTCAAGTTTTGTAGCCAAAATATGTGAATAAATTAGCAAACATGCATGTTTTTTCAACGAAATTTTATTTTACACTTAAAACACATGACATACATTAGGCATTGTCTCCTCTTGGGATAGAAAATGATATTGAGTTGCTACATCTATAATTAGTTAATATTATGTCTTCAAAATTGACGAATTTACCTATCGCGTATGGCGAAAATTGGGTCAAAAACCATAACAAACTTTAATTGCAAATCCGCAAGCAGGCCCTTATCCGTTTGCTCTAAAAAATTTTTTGGGTTCATTTCTCAACCAAACCTAACTACTAGGCACTTATTCACCTTGCGATTTCAAAACATGTGGAAAATCGATCCGCCCTAAATTATATATATATATATATATATATATATATATATATATATATATATATATATGCCCGGTTAAGTTAATTCAGTGTTTAATTAGATTAAGTGAATGCCCTGCTAGGTTAATTGAATTCCCGGTTAGGTTAATTGTACGCCCTTGACGATTGGTTAAGGCGTGATATCACGACTTAACCTAACCAATCGTCAAGGGCGTACAGTTGACCTCACCGGCCATACAATTAACCTAACCTGGCATTCAATAATTTTACCGTAGGTTTCGATATATCTATATATATATACAGTATATATGCCCGGTTAGGTTAATTGAATGCTCGGTTAGGTCAACTGAATGCCCATTTAGGTTAATTGAATGCCCGGTTAGGTTAATTGTACGCCCTTGACGATTGGTTAGGTTAAGTCGTGATATTTTCGTTAAAAGTAACGAAAATATCACGACTTAACCTAACCAATCGTCAAGGGCGTACAGTTGACCTAACCGGGCATACAATTAACTTAACCGGGCATTCAATAATTTTAGCGTAGGTTTCGAGATATATACATATATATATACACAGTGTATATATGACCTCGGAGGCCGACGCCACATAGCCTAATATATATATGTGTGTATATATATATGCTACATCTCCGACCATTTTATGTCACTATCTTTTATGTCGTGTCTATGATGTCACTATCTTTCAACCAATACGGAATACAGTGCCTTCTAGCGGCCTCAGATGACCTTGGAGGCGTATGCCACATAGCCTATGTTCTTTCCTGGACTCAGTTACCCCTATTCCCCAAGTCTCATCCAAATTTGGCCAGTGGTTTGGCTGGCCATAAGAAAGAAAGAAAGAAAGTTCGCAGGCAGTTCGACCGTCACAAATATTAGTTTAGATAAAAATAGCAGGGGATCTAGAACTAAGCCCTGAGGTACCCCATGTTTTACGGTCAGTTTAGTTGAACAGACATTATTTACTGATACAAATTGGTATCTATGGTCAAATAACTTTTAAACCACTCACTTAAAGCTCCTCTGAAACCATAAGAATACATATGATAATAAAAACCCACTCTAATAGACAAGTTTATTTCCACAACAGTTTCGATGCCCACTGGCATCCTCTTCGGGTGTTTACAGAAAAACGAATTCGTTTTTCTGTATCTACCCGAAGAGGATGCCAGTGGGCATCGAAACTGTTGTTGAAATAAACTCTGTCTGTTAGAGTGGGTTTTTATTATCATATTTTGACCTTCACGTAGAAAAGTGAAGTTTCTTGCATTCATAAGAATACAGTTTCAGTAGAATATTGTGGTTTATCACATCAAAAGCCATATTCAAATCCTTCTCATCCTTTCTCTATCCTTCCATAGGCTCTCATGCATGTTCTCTCCAACCAGAGCGACCCAAACCAACCACTCTTTTTTGCCTCCTAGCCACCTCCTATCTTCATCTTCAAAAACAAGGAATCCTAAATAAACATAACGGGATTCTCGGATGAATCATGAGGCTGTGCGCTGGGATTTGTGTCATTAACCGCTAAAATATACGTGCCCTGGGCTAAATGTCTCATACAAAGTGCTAAGAATTTAATCGGAGTAAAATTCTTCTGAGGTGCTTGCATGGAAACGGTGGGAGAATTCCTCCAATTGTTCCACGTAGAATAAAGTGTGAAGGAAGTTTAATCAAATGGTACCGGAAAAGAGAAGGTTAAGAAGATTGAAACAGTACTAGTGGAAAGAAATAAGGAAAAAGGAAACGAGACCAAAGAAGAGATGAAACAAGAATTAGTCATAAAGACAATGAAAAGCGCTTTCGAGAAACAAATGATGATGCATAATTAATCAGTAAAACAAAATACTACCAAAGAAGTGAAAACATCAGGAAAACAGAGTACGATACTAAGGAAAGGGCACAGGTATTATGTCAAAGGAAATTGCATATACAAGAAAGGACATATCAACTACATACATCCAAAATTGTGCTGCTTTAATTATGTAAACGGTTCTTGTAAATTTGGGAACAGGTGTAAGTACCGTCATTCTACCTTCTTTAGGTCATGTGAAAATAATGGAATCTGTAAATACAGTAAAAAAGTACTTTCTTCCACCGTTCAACAAGAAACACTTGTTATGTTAGACCAATGAATTTAGAAAACTGTCCCGTTAGAGAGATTAAGAAGAAAATTTTGCCGACACACCGTCCTAGAAACAATAAAAATCATAAACATCATTCAAAATATACACCGAAAGACAGTCCAGAAGAGAACTCCCACGCAAATACAACGTAAATCAGGCCGTTCACAAACGAAGACGGACGAAGGGCCCTCAGAGACAACTGGTAAGGTCCTTCAAGGAGACCTGCCTGGCAACAAATAGTGCAATATTAAAGTAACGCGAACTTGACCTTTCACAAAACAAAAGATAAACAAAAGGATCAACATGTTTTGTGAAAGCTGTTCATTAATCTCATAATATATATATATATATATATATATATATATATATATATATTAAGTCCTCGGTAATTCGACCCCCATAGTATTCCGACGTTCCCTTATTCCGACTCTAGACCGCCGCATTGCCCCAAGCTGATACGACTTCCTTGACTGCACGGTTAATCTGATGAGTTGTTTGCGTTTACATGTACTGTAATTATTATTTTGCATTTATTTTATAGTTTATTATAACAGTAATATTGGGTAGTTTAAATTAAAAATATTAGAAACTTTATACAAAGTGTATGAAAACAACAATATGATTTTTGTAATAAACTGATAAACTCATGATAGCTTAGCGAGAAGTCCTCACCGTTCCGACTTTTCGGCTATTCCGACCCTCCGACCGCCGCATTAAGTTTGATTAGCGAGGGCTTACTATATATATATATATATATATATCTATATATATATGAAAATTCGCCCCACCAGGGTTCGAACCCACCTCTCCAATAGAAGTTGAGTGCGCTAGCTACTACTCTACGACAGGAAAAAAGTTAACACAACCCGTCCTATAGTTAAACACGAAAGGAAACTCAACGCTTTCGCATCTAGAGGCATTTTGCGTGTTAATAATCCCCTCACACGCCAAGTAATGGGTATGAACCCTGATAGGTTTCGTGCGGGTTCATGCAATGCATGATATTCCACACACACACACCTTTGGTTAGCTTCAGCCCGAATTGTTCATTCTGACGAAGGTCAAGCTTTTCACTCCACCTTAGACCTACAATTTAACGTGGAATCCGAACTACGCTCCACCAGCAGCCCAGCGTCTTAACCACTAGGCGACCCAGGGTACCCATTTATCTACCAACCACTTTCTTTATTGTGTGAAAGGACGAGCAGCTGGGTTTTTCTGCGCGCCGGCTACCGTCACCGGGTCTCGAACACGGGGCTGATGGATTCGTAGTCAGCAACGCTAACCACTACACCACCGATGTGTGTGTGTGTAAAACTTCTCAGCTGTTCTTCCCACGAGTTTGAAAAATAAATTAATTCATAATTGCCTCCAGAAATGAACGTCATTAGGAGTGTACATTTGCCCGCATGTGTAATGTTCCTCGCCTCACAGGCGACTCCGTACATGTGGCAATGCCGCAGTGATAGTTAAGGCACCCCCAACTGGGGGAAGGTGGGGTGGAGGGGGGACAACCGAGTTCAACAACATATGACATCAGACATATACTGTATATTTAAAGGACAATTGAATGTGTAGTCATTGACATACGGGTAATTACTCGTATAATGTAATGTCTCTGTTCAAAAGGATAAACAATTAATAGGCTTACCATACGTCCAGATTTGACCAGGACAGTCCCGGCTTTGAGCTCTTGTCCCGGCCGGCTTGTAATTCTGTCCCGGTTTATAATTGTTACAATTATAAACCGGGACAGAATCACAAGCAGGCCGGGACGCCGGGACAAGAGCTCAAAGCCGGGACTGTCCCGGCCAAATCGGGACGTATGGTAAGCCTAACAATTAATATGATCGTGAACAGCGTTGAACTTAATTTAGATTACTAGTCTTATACAGTAATAAGGCTCTATTATGATTACTGCAAGTCTATATGAACAGCTATCACAATAAAACTTTTTATGTACTAGTGAATTTGAACCAAAAATAGAAATTACACAACCAATTACAATTACAATTACTGTATATTACAATAGTTTATAATATTTAGAGATTAGCTAGTTGAGAAAATGTAAATTTATGGACAATTTAGCTTATTATGCTTTGCTATTTTTGTGAATGTAAAATATTTTTATATAATTACATGAATGTAAATTATCAGAGTGATTTTTGGTGTTCAGTTTTCTGTAAATATAGATTTTGTTTTGTAATGAAAATATTAAAATTTCAAATAATCAGTAAGAGAATCAGTTAAATTTGGCCAATGCCAATGCCCCATAAATGGCCGATTCTGCCAATGCCGATGAATCAGTACAACACTGGTTTTTATTGATTTTGCTAATTTTGAGGCCAGGTTCTTATATATATATATGTATATATTGACGATTGGTTAGGTTAAGTCTTAATATTTTCATTAGTTTTAACGATTTATTTCATTAGGTATATGCGGACAAAGTTGGGGAACGCAAACTACACTAGGATAATGTAGGGGAACGTAAACTCATGTACATTAGGCACCACAGTGGGACGTAAACTACACTTGCGCCGTTAATGTTGTATCCCTGCAAAGCAAACCTACACATATTAACTCGTGTACCAAGTGACGTAATATGAATTAAGTTTACCGAGTCATACATACCAAATGAAATTAAAATAAATAAAATCCGACTGCTAATTCTGTAATGCAATTACCGATTCATTTACATAAAATAAAGCTCAATGTTAATCTTTCGGTTCGAGAAACCAACCATAAATTAGGTCGGCGAGGGAATGATTAAAATTTTCTCTTAAACAAAGTGAAATGGAAAAAACATTTAGAAAGCTAAAATGTCATTTAAAATGCAATCGTATTATACGACTCGCAAATTAAACTTTTGTTATATGAATTAATTCAGACTTGGAACAAACAGATAAATTGGATATATATATATATATATATATATATATATATATAATGCAGCCTCAGTCCAAAATTTACATGCGTGATCATAAATCTTTCGATGCGGTTTTTAATCTGAATAAATGTCGATGTAAAATATAACCCTTATACTCCACCATTAAACCCTTCAAATAGAGTTCTCTTTTATTATTTTAGTGTTTCACTCAATTAATCTTTCCATTTGATTGCTAAATCATCCAAACATGTTTGAAATGAAATTCCGTGCGACAGTCTTCAATGTGGTCAATCGGTATATTATCGTCTTTGGTGTCATTCTCTTTTCGAATCCTCGGTCAATGGTGATTATAGGTTAAGCCAAATAAGGTTAGGTAAGTTAGATTAAATTTAGACTAAGTTTATAGGTTAGGTTAGCAAAATTATTTTTAAATTTTCAGTTCGAGTATTCTTATTTTCTGACTGTCAGTGACAGGGGAGGAGTGTATAAACAGTGAATCGTTAACGTCATCCAACCAACCAACCAGCACGGTATGAGTCGCAGCTACAGTAATATCACCTTTGAAATACATTATCATTGAATTAATAATCATTTAGCAAGCTGCATATTAAAACTCTATTGCGTACTACCTAAAAGAGCTCCCCGTACCACTAGTTGGGAATCGTTGTCATATGACATGGCAAACGAGAAAACATCAAAATATTCATTTAATGCAAAAATTATCCCTAACTTCAGAACCTTTGGAAACTTAATTAGTTGGATGGTCGTGTGACCATTGCTAAGATTTCTTTTCTCTATATTGGAATCATTTTCTCGAAATGAAAAATCGTCGAACAGATTTGCCAAGCAAAAACAAACCTAAAATAGACCATATTGACTTTGGTTGAACGTATACAATTTCTTTAAATTCTTGGCGATTTGCTGCATCGACTCTTTTTATGTTGAGGAAATGCTATTAGCTTGTGCATTTTTAGGTTTCCAGTCTCCCGAGGGGGGAAAATAAGCACCATCATATGGAGATCATGGGAGGTCGAACGAAGTAAATTACGAGCGATGGACTCGTCACTGAGTTTCTCTTTTTCATTACTTAGAGTTGGCTTGGGACAGTTCATGACCGGGTTATTTGGCTTGGCCAATTGGAATAGTCTGAGGTCAGACGTTGACCTCTCTCTCTCTCTCTCTCTCTCTCTTAAATTGATTTAACACCGTAAATTATGAACATTCTCTTGGCTTAGACGACAGGAATATTATGAGAAACAATGGTTTTAACATAAGGGGCAAAAGATTTGAGACAAACGTTTCGAAGGTTTTTTTTCCACCTATAAGACAGTCGAGAGGTGGAATAGCCTTCATACGTCGTGGCGAGTACTTCGGTGAGTATGTTTAAGAATAGGTTGGACAGGCATTTCAGTAGCATAAATTTGCATTAAAAGCCGAGTAAATTGGAATGTGCTTTTAGTTAGTAAAGGGAGTAGCCCGATTTTCCTTTTGTTTTAAATGTAGTAGGAGGTGATGATTGGGTCTGGTTGCAGAGCACTTAGATTTCTCAGATAACACCACATTGGTAGTGACGGGAAGCTTGATGGGAATTTTCGGAATTAAGTTTAAAGGATGACTACTCTTTCGGTACATAGTGGCTATGTATGAGATACAAAGTGATATCCATTTATATGTAAATGTAGTAGGAGGCGTTGGTCTGGTCTGGGTGTTGTCAGTTTAAGAGCTTTTTGAAGTCAAAACCTCCGAATGACCCACAAAGTGAGGGGCATAAGGGAAGTTAGTTGGGGTGGAATTGGAGATGGTGCTGTTTCCTTTTGATCATAAAGGTACTGGTCAGGTCTGGTATAAGAATACTAGGAGTTCTCAAATGATAGCATTTTCCTTACTTTATTATTTTTCTTTACGTGTTTGTAATAGATGAGAATTCTCGGGAGTCAAAACTTCCGAATAGCTATATTAAATAATTTTGGGAAGCCACTCCTTCTTTCTTTCTTTCTTTTGTTCCTTCTTTTTTTTCCGTCATTACAAAGGGCGCTGAATGCAGGGAGGGCTTGTCAAGATAGCGTAGTAGTAATAATGTTTCCCTTGCCAATAAATGTAGTAAGAGGTGCTGGTCTGATCTAGTTTCAGAGCACTACGAGTTCTCAGATCACACTCCATTGGTAGAGAAGGGAACCTTGGAGTCAAAACCTCCGAATAGACGTTTTTAATTTCAGGGTTGCTACTTGGGTAAACAGTGTAGGGTTGTTTGTACATTTTAGGAAAATCGCGGTATATTTAATTTAGTTTGTTAGAGAAATTTTTAGTTTTATATAGAAGTAGTGGTGTTCCTTTTTGTAATAAATGTATTAGGAAGCACTGGTTGGATCTGGTTTTAGGGCACTGGGAGGTCTCAGCTGATGGGAAGCTCGATGGCAATTCTTGGAAGACAAAAACTCCAAACAGACATATTCAATTTCAAGGAAGCTACTTAGCAGGAGTAGAACTTTGGTTTTAAATAGTGTGTAATAAAATTTCGTAAAGAACAAAAAAAAAATTATACATATGTACACTGCTGTGGAAGTTCTTAAATTGGGAGCTGCCTGCCAGCCGGAGGTGGCTCTGGATCAGTGCTTCCTTATCTAAGTAATTCTTATGCGAAGGACACAATATAAATTACCTTATGGTAAATATTTTTCGTGAAAAATGGGAAAGTCTCATACATGATGTACACTTTCGACAAAATTCTTAAATTGGTGTGGGCTGACCGGCTGGAGGTGCCTCTGCATCAGTGCTCCCTTATCTAAGTAATTCCAGTGCAAAAGATGGCAATGTAAATAATTCATTTTTAAAAGTAAATCTCTCAACACGATTACCTTGGCATTTATCGAAGAAATGATTCAGCGATGAAGTGATTATTTATTTTATATAATATATAAATTAAAAAAATCCTTAAAAAATGCAGGGTGTAGATTAGATTAAGTACTTTATTGTTTCATGTTAACCTTTATGTTCTACTATCCTCTAATGCATAATTGGGGACGCGAGATAAGTGTACACATAGTGTAGATTAGATTAAGTACTTTATTGTTTCATGTTAACCTTTATGTTCCATTATCCTCTAATGCATAATTGGGAACGCGAGATACGTGTACACATGGTGTGAATGAACTCTAAAGTTATTCTCTGCATTATACATTTTCCTACTTTCCTATAATCTATAAATCTTCTTTCACAACAATTATCTCCACTGGCGGTGGGGAGGGAGCCTTGTCTGTTCTGTACTTTGCTACTGCTACTATTCTCTTGTGAAAGCTTTGCATGTTTACGTGTGTAAGCATGATATCTTTTAGTATTCTTTATTTTATTTGTTTTTTCTCAACTTTTTTATTGAGTTTGACTAGAGTGGATCTTACAGTCTTTGCTAGCCTCTCTCTCTCTCTCTCTCTCTCTCTCTCTCTCTCTCTCTCTCTTTTTATATATATTTTTTTTCTTTATGTAGGAAGGAGGGTCCAAGGGCGAAAGCCTGCAAAAATGTCCCTCCAAAGAAGAAAGAGAACGATGAAATAAGGGTCTCCAAGGGTCAGCGATGCCATTTTTTTTTTTAGAAATTTTGAAAAGTTTGTGTAATGTGTAAGATGCATGTATGTGTAATGAGGAACAGAGGGAGAAATGTGTCTCTCTACCTAATGTCCCCTTCGCAGTACTTCCCTGGTCAATTGGAGTCTATATTCTCCTCCTTCATTCACACTATCCCGTATACATATATATATATATATATATATATATATTGTATGTGTGTGTCATGCAAACCCACAAGGAAAAAGGAAAAATTATTCCAAAGCCTTTCGTCAGGGATTGAATACACGAAAGGCCTTGGAATTATTTTTTCTTTTTCCTTGTGGGTTTGTATCTCACACTTCATAGTCTACCCCACTAGATTGTGTTTCGGGGGGCTTTTGCTGCGCAAGGCGCAGCGAGCATTCCAGTTCAGCGTCCACATCAACATTATGAAGCTTTATTATCAGCCGTTTCTGAAGTCAAATTCCCATCATCAATGGTATGCTTAATTTGTACACAGAATTATAGTCATTCAACTTCGGCTTTTGTACACACACGCACACACACATACACACACACACACACACACATATATATATATATATATATATATATATAATATGATGAATAAAACCACGAAGGAAAGGAAACACAAAATGGTGCTCAAGCGCTTTTGTCTAATGACATCCTCAGGAACACTGAAGTACATAAAAGGGTAACAGCCTATAGGTTACAGAAAGAAAAAAAAAGAAAAATAAATAACATACATACATACATACACACACACATATACATATACATACATATCTATATATACATATACATACATAATATATATATACACATATATATATATGTATGCAATAAACAGAGAAGTAAAAATAAAAATTAAAAATTAAAAATTAAAGGATTATCAGTGAGGCGTACAGATTTGTAAGGAATAATATCGATTTTTAGCACAAGATCAAATGGATTATAAAAATACAAATTTATATTGGAAAACTGCCCGGGTTTTAACACACTGCCTTTGGTCAGGTTTCGATATATATAAAAATAAAATGCAAATTAAAAGTTAATAAAGTAACAGACAAGTTTACCAAAGATTTAGTGTTCTACCCTTCTTATCTAAATCTGTTTGGAAGGAATTCAAAATAACAGGATCGAGTTGAAAAAGACCTTTGCTTATGTTGAAGTTATTTGAAAGTTGGATAATGGCAGACTCAAGAATATTTCTATTAACAATGTTGCTAGAATGGAATAAAACTGAAGCATTATTCCAATCAATAAAGTGGGCTAACTCTGACAAATAGACAAAAAGGGCACTGGACAACTGTCCTGTTCTAACGGAATATTGATGCTGTTTTATACGTGTGTGCAAATCCTTTCCCGTCTGACCTATGTAAAAGGAATCACATTGTTTACAACCAATTTTATAGATAATGCCTGAATTATTGGTAGGGCTATTTTTTACTATGATATTTTTCAGAATATTGTTATATGAAAATACTACATTAATATCCAAAAGTTTAAGTACATTAGCAATGCCTAAAAAGCCCGGGAAAAATGGAAGTACTAAAATATTTTTTGACAAAGTACGAGTGTTATTATTGACACGATAGAAAGTTCGTTTTGCCTTGTTGAGACAAGATTCCATAAACGCAGATGGATAACACAAATCACTTCCAATACCGTTGATTTTCCAATTCGGCATCGATGTATTCCGGACTGGCGATCCTATGGGCGCGGAGAAACATTGATGAAAAAATGGCCTTCTTAGTGGGGGTGTCATGTCCCGAGTAAAAGTGTACGTAGGACAAATTGTTTGTTGTTTTCCGATAGATACTAAACTTAAAACCTGGGCTTTCCCTATGTACACGCAAATCCAAAAATGGGATTGAATTGTCTTGTTCCACTTCTAAAGTAAACTTAATGGAGGGGACTTGATCATTTAACTGAAGGAGGAAGTTATCCAGGTCACGATTCATGGGCCAGATACACAAAATATCGTCGACGTACCGCAACCACGGGATGCCAACCCCCAGGATTCTCGGAATATAAGTAATTTCGAAAAACTCCATATAAATATTGGAGAGGAGGGGCGATAAGGGGTTGCCCATGGCCATCCCAAAAACTTGTTGATAATACTCGTTATTGAAAGTGAATTTACAGTCTTTGATGCAAAGCTTAATAAGTTCCAAAACAATGTGTGAAGGTAGTGGCAGGTCATACTTATGTAATTCTTGGGAGAGAAAGTCAAGCATATCGTCTATCGGCACTTTTGTAAACAATGAACAAACATCAAAACTGATCAATCTATCGTTAGTTTCAGTACGTGCATTATTCAATTTTTCAGTAAGATCCATGGAATTTTTTACATGTGAATCAGAGATAGTTCCGAGAATGGGGGACAAGACTTTGACAAGCCATTTGGAGAGTTTATAAGTAATAGAGCCCACCGAGCTAATAATAGGGCGCATAGGGTTGCCAGGTTTGTGGGTTTTAATAAGACCGTAAAGGTAGGGCAGAGCAGGTGAAGTGCACATGAAAAGCGGAATTAAGTCCTTATGATCTTTGAGAATGCGTTTCAAGCCACTATTAAATGATTTGATGACGTCATCCTGCGAGTTATTATCAACAAGTTTTTGGGATGGCCATGGGCAACCCCTTATCGCCCCTCCTCTCCAATATTTATATGGAGTTTTTCGAAATTACTTATATTCCGAGAATCCTGGGGGTTGGCATCCCGTGGTTGCGGTACGTCGACGATATTTTGTGTATCTGGCCCATGAATCGTGACCTGGATAACTTCCTCCTTCAGTTAAATGATCAAGTCCCCTCCATTAAGTTTACTTTAGAAGTGGAACAAGACAATTCAATCCCATTTTAGGATGTGCGTGTACATAGGGAAAGCCCAGGTTTTAAGTTTAGTATCTATCGGAAAACAACAAACAATTTGTCCTACGTACACTTTTACTCGGGACATGACACCCCCACTAAGAAGGCCATTTTTTCATCAATGTTTCTCTGCGCCCTTAGGATCGCCAGTCCGGAATACATCGATGCCGAATTGGAAAAAATCAACGGTATTGGAAGTGATTTGTGTTATCCATCTGCGTTTATGGAATCTTGTCTCAACAAGGCAAAACGAACTTTCTATCGTGTCAATAATAACATTCGTACTTTGTCAAAAAATATTTTAGTACTTCCATTTTTCCCGGGCTTTTTAGGCATTGCTAATGTACTTAAACTTTTGGATATTAATGTAGTATTTTCATATAACAATATTGTGAAAAATATCATAGTAAAAAATAGCCCTACCAATAATTCAGGCATTATCTATAAAATTGGTTGTAAACAATGTGATTCCTTTTACATAGGTCAGACGGGAAAGGATTTGCACACACGTATAAAACAGCATCAATATTCCGTTAGAAAAGGACAGTTGTCCAGTGCCCTTTTTGTCCATTTGTCAGAGTTAGCCCACTGTATTGATTGGAATAATGCTTCAGTTTTATTCCATTCTAGCAACATTGTTAATAGAAATATTCTTGAGTCTGCCATTATCCAACTTTCAAATAACTTCAACATAAGCAAAGGTCTTTTTCAACTCGATCCTGTTATTTTGAATTCCTTCCAAACAGATTTAGATAAGAAGGGTAGAACACTAAATCTTTGGTAAACTTGTCTGCTACTTTATTAACTTTTAATTTGCATTTTATTTTTATATATATCGAAACCTGACCATAGGCAGTGTGTTAAAACCCGGGCAGTTTTCCAATATAAATTTGTATTTTTATAATCCATTTGATCTTGTGCTAAAAATCGATATTATTCCTTACAAATCTGTACGCCTCACTGATAATCCTTTAATTTTTAATTTTTAATTTTTATTTTTACTTCTCTGTTTATTGCATACATATATATATATGTATATATATATGTATGTATATGTATATATTGATATGTATGTATATGTATATGTGTGTGTGTATGTATGTATGTATGTTATTTATTTTTCTTTTTTTTCTTTCTGTAACCTATATATAGGCTGTTACCCTTTTATGTACTTCAGTGTTCCTGAGGATGTCATTAGACGAAAGCGCTTGAGCACCATTTTGTGTTTCCTTTCCTTCGTGGTTTTATTCATCATAAATATTTTTCACGTGTTACTTTCGTGAAATAATTTTCATATATATATATATATATATATATATTGTATATATTTTTATGTAGAAAGCAGAGAGGCCAAGAGCGAGCGTCCACAAATGTGACCTCTCCATAGAAGGAAGAGAGAGCCGAAAACAAGGTCTCAAAGGCTCAACGATGCCACTTTTTCAATATAAATTTTGAAAACTTTGTGTAGTAAGATGTATATATGTGTAGTTAAGAGTAGAAGAAGAACTGTGCATTTAAGATCATGCTGGACTGCCCACAGGGTAGATGAGACACGGAAAAAGATCAGCTAAAGGAAACAGTGACAAGAGAAACGAGAGTTCCAGCACTCCCTGTTTCCTGCCTAACCTTCACCCCGGAGCACTTCCATGGTCGATTGGTGCCTGCAATCTCCTCATATATATATATATATATTATATATATATATATATATATATATATATAATATATATTATATATATATATATATATCAGGATTGGGGTCAAATATGTATTTGTATTTAAAATACAGTAATTATTGTATATGTATTTATTTGAGAATCTCGAAGGATGTGTATTTGTATTTTATTTGTATTTGAGCGTTGCATTTGTCTTATTTGCTCAAATACATGTCAAATACAAATCTGCTCCTGTTGAGCTACTGTTTAGTGTTGCAGGGAAGATATTTCGCCCCAAGAGGTGCACCCTAACTGATGAGAAGTTTGAAGAGTTGATGTTTGTAAAGTTTAACCAGTAACGAATTGTTTTTTGTTAATTATTAACGAAGTTGTTTTAAGTAATGCTCATCTTTGTTTACTTTTAACTTGAACAGTTTCAAAACGAGAAGAAATAATTATTTGGTAGAAGATACAACTAGTCAATTTGAATCACCGTATTTGCATTATTTGTATTTGTATTTGCCAAATAAAAAGCGGCAAGTGTGTATTTGTATCTGACAACTCCAAAATTACCCTTTTTGTATTTGTATTTGTAGTTGACAAACTGTAATTTTCCCCATCCCTGAATATATATATATATATATATGATGAATAAAACCACGAAGGAAAGGAAACACAGAATGGTGCTCAAGCGCTTTCGTCTAATGACATCCTCAGGAACACTGAAGTACATAAAGAGTTACAGCCTATATATAGGTTACAGAAAAAAAATATATATATATACAATAAACGGAGAAATAAAATTAAAATTTAAAGGATTGTGGGCGGGGCATACAAATTTGTAAGGAAAAACTATCGATTTTTAGCAGAAGATCAAATGAATTGTTTCTAACCAATGTTATAAAAAAAATACAAAATACAAATTTATACTGGAAATCTGCCCGGGTTTTAGCACTCTGCTCTTCTTGTATATAAAAATAAATTGAAAAATAAAAGTTATTAGAGTGGCATACAAGTTTACCAAAGATTTAGCGTTCTACTCTTCTTATCTAAATCTGTTCTGAAGGAATTCAAAACAACAGGACAACATGACACCCCCACTAAGAAGGCCATTTTTTTCTTCGATGTTTCTCCGCACCCTTAGGATCGCCAGTCCGGAATACATCGATGCCGAATTAGAAAAAATCAACGGTATTGGAAGTGATCTGTTATCCATCTGCGTTTATGGAATCTTGTCTCAACAAGGCAAAACGAACTTTCTATCGTGTCAATAATAACACTCGTACTTCGTCAAAAAATATTTTAGTACTTCCATTTTTCCCGGGCTTTTTAAGCATTGCTAATGTCCTTAAACTTTTGGATATTAATGTAGTATTTTCATATAACAATATTGTGACAAATATCATGTTAAAAATAGCCCTACCAATAATTCAGGCATTATCTATAAAATTGGTTGTAAAGAATGTAATTCCTTTTACATAGGTCAGACGGGAAAGGATTTGCACACACGTATAAAACAGCATCAATATTCCGTTACAACAGGACAGTCGTCCAGTGCCCTTTTTGTTCATTTGTCAGAGTTATCCCACTGTATTGATTGGAATAATGCTTCAGTTTTATTTCACTCTAGCAACATTATTAATAGAAATATTCTTGAGTCTGCCATTATCCAACTTACAAATAACTTCAACATAAGAAAAGGTCTTTTTCAACTCGATCCTGTTGTTTTGAATTCCTTCAGAACAGATTTAGATAAGAAGGGTAGAACGCTAAATCTTTGGTAAACTTGTATGCCACTCTAATAACTTTTATTTTTCAATTTATTTTTATATACAAGAAGAGCAGAGTGCTAAAACCCGGCAGATTTCCAGTATAAATTTGTATTTTGTATTTTTTTTATAACATTGGTTGGAAACAATTCATTTGATCTTCTGCTAAAAATCGATAGTTTTGCCTTACAAATTTGTATGCCCCTCCCACAATCCTTTAATTTTTAATTTTATTTCTCCGTTTATTGTGTATATATATATATATATATTTTTTTTTTTCTGTAACCTATATATAGGCTGTAACTCTTTATGTACTTCAGTGTTCCTGAGGATGTGATTAGACGAAAGCGCTTGAGCACCATTCTGTGTTTCCTTTCCTTCGTGGTTTTATTCATCGTAAATATTTTTCACGTGTTACTTTCGTGAAATAATTTTCATATATATATATATATATGTCTCCATAATTCTCAAATCTGTTTAATTTGGAAAGTGGTTAAACTGGTTTCAACCACTTTGCAAAATGAAACAGATCTGAAAATTATAGAGTTCTTATATATATATATATATATATATATATATATATATATATATATATATATAGTAGACAAAAGCCGAAGTTGAATGATTATCACTGGGGAACACAACTTTTGGTGACTTAGATGTTAGACCTGTTTCTGGGTATATTGAGGTCGCCGATTCTAAAAATGACATTAGTTTTTCTCCATCAGCTCTGCTTATCAACATATGATATATATCTATATATATTTCTATATAATGTATATAATATTATATAATTGCTGACTGGCAATCACTGTTGTTGTCAATTGAATACAAAAGTATGATGAATGTCAGCAAAAATAGTGTATTAACATCAAACAAGCATAAGGTACGAAAAATATTTATTAAATTCAAACAAGCTTGAGACACGAACGGCAAAAAAAGTTCTTTCATTGAGACATCTCACATAAACCGCGTTTCTGAGATTTCTTGCGATGAGATGTGCCAGGACATTCGCGTTGGATGCTCCAGCAGTAATCTGCCATCATGTGAGTATCCCATCGTCCGCGGTACCGTTCTTCCATGGTCCTTAGTTCTTGGTGAAATCGTTCACCCTGTTCCTCGCTTAGATCACCGAGGTTATCTGGGAAACGATCCAAATGACTGTGGAGGTAATGCAGTTTGATGCTCATTTTACAGCCAAGTTTATAAAAAGAAGAGAGCATATTCTCCACTAGTTCACCGTAGTTATCGGCCTTATAGTTCCCAAGGAAATTCTTCACAACCATACTAAACGATGACCACGCACGTGCCTCAATGTTGTCCATTGAATCTTGGAAACGCGGGTCTTTCATGAGTTCCCGGATTTGCGGTCCATCGAAAATACCTGCCTTCAGCTTTTCCATGCTCAGCGCAGGAAATTTTCTACATATGTAGCCAAAACACGTCCCATCTCTGTTCAAAGCCTTTATAAATTGTTTCATCAAACCTAGTTTGATGTGCAGTGGTGGCAATATGATCCTTTCTCTGTCAACCAAAGCTTCTTTGATGATATTTTTTTCTCCAACCACCATGTTTTCTCTCAGAGGCCACTGTCTTCTCACCCAGTGTTCATCTTTAGCTCTAATGTCCCAGAGACATAAAGCACGGGTACTTGGTGTACCCGCTCTGCTGGCCCAGGAGAAAATTCACCATCTTCAGATCCACACAGATCACCCATTGGTGGTCTCGGTATGATATCTTTTCTAGGACTAGGGCGACTGTCCCGTGCTCTTCTCTCATACCGACTGAGTGACCAATTGGGATTGATCTGTATCTGTTGCCGTTGTGTAGAAAAACACATTTTAGGCTCCGTTTGGAGCTATCTATGAATAACCGCCATTCACTTGGTGTGTATTCCGATATGCCTATTTTCATCAGCAATCCGCGCACATTGTTGCAGAAAACTAAATCGTTCTCTTTTGAGAAGAAGGGCAGTAAATCCTTTTCTCTGTCGCGATATAACGTGATTTTGGTTCCCGGCAGCAGTAAATTTTTTTCTCCCAGCCTGGAAGCTAACAATTCAGACGATTTCTTCGAAAGACTTAAGTCCCTTATGAGGTCGTTTAATTCGTGTTGACTAAAACCTTCTGCAACTGATGACGGTCCTTCGAAATCACTGTCATTTTGCCCACATATGCTTTCTTTTTCAGTAGCAGATTCATCATCTTCTTGAGGGAGCTCTGGAAGATGGCTGAATGATGGGACAGGTATCTCATCTGAATGTGAAACAGGCCGTCTAGCTGAGTCTATGTCAGGATACGTCCATTTACTCCGGTTACGTCCATTGATGCCCTTTATATTCACCAAACAAAAGTAACAGTCATCACTGTGGTTTCTCTGTTCTCTCCATACCATTGGTATACCAAATTTCAGGCACCTCCTCTTTCCGTTGGTCCATTGCCGCAGATGCTCCGTACACGTTTTACACACAACATGAGGCCCATGGCTTATCTTGGTCCCCTAGTTGTACTTTGAAATAGGCAAAATAAGCTTTTTTCACAAAATCAGTAATAGTTTTTCTCTGTTCAATGAACGTGTACTCTCCGCAGATAAAACAAAACACATCTGGATGATTTAAACACTTTCTTCGTGATGAAGCCATGTCAACACCTGTAACAGGAAAGAATTCACGTTAGTACATGTACAATACACATGCAAAACAGCAACATCAGCAAAATCATAGCTACAATTTAATTATACAGATGCATTTAGATTTACGAGCAACTCATAATACCGTTCCAGAAGGGTAATAAAGTAGGTAATGACGTATGCAATATCTCAAAAACTAGAGCTGCTAGAACAAAATGGATGATATTTTCTGAATCAGTGGCATGAAAATATCCAGAATAAGGTCTAAAATCTCAGGCACCAAGAAAAAATTTTTTTTTGTTCCCCAGTGTTATAATTCTGCTTACAAATTAACATACCACTGATGATGGGAGTTTGACTTTCGAAACATCTGATATTAAATCTTCATAATGTTGACGTAGACGTTGATCATCCTTTTAATCCTTAAAAGTTGGTTCCCTCAGAACACTAATTTTTCTGCAATTATATATATATATATATATATATAATGTTATAATGTTTCAGACCAACAAAGTCCCTAGGATCCACTCATAGCTGGTCTACCTAACTGTGGTTGTGGTTGTGTATTGCACATATCCTCCATGGTGGCGGAGATGACCTACAATTTGGGTTCCGAACAACAAAAACCTTAATTTTACTATCTTAAACTATACCCAATCTATCAACATATGCGTCTAATCGATTTTTAAACATGTTTATAGAAGTGCTACTAATTACTTCTACCGTCAAACTATTCCAGCTATTTACTATTCTATGCGCAAAAAAGTTTTTGGCAACTGCTGTCTCGAACCTTCTACTTGTCAACTTACATCCGTTATTTCTAGTTCTATTATATTGTGATATTTCGAAAAATTTATCTCTATTTACGTTATCGAACCCATTCACAATTTTAAAAACCTAGATTAGATCACCCTTTAGCCTCCTATCCTCGATTGTAGTAAATTTTAACTCCTTAAGTCTAAGTAGTATGGGCACAAAATGGACGAGTGCAATGCAATGTTGCAAATGTTGATGAATGTTGCAAAAGGGGAAGGGGGTTGTTGAAAATAGGGGAGGGGTCTTGCAATAAGGGGAGGGGTTATCCCCCAAGTCGCAATGGAGGGGGAGCTTTGGGGGAGAAGGGAGGATGACCTCCCCCAAATGGGTAACCTTAACCTAAGAGAGAGAAAGAAAGGAAGCGTAGTCTTTACACTACACACTTTATATATATATATATATATATATATATACACACACATTCTTAAATAAATGTATAGAGAAGTCTATATATACGTTTTATATTATTATTCTATATTTTTTTGTAAAGAAATTTGCACGAAATCAAAGTAATTGAGGAATTGCAGTTCTTTATTCATTTTTCAAACAAATTTCAATTAAAATTAAATCGTACTTTCATACTAGTGTATTTAATTAACAATAAACATTATAAATATTCTCATAGAAAAAATGTGTGTCTACATACTTTTGTCAAGCTTCTTGTCTCGGAGAAAAAGTGTAACATTCTTTAACACAACAGGTGAATCGGCGACCAAAAACCAAACTGGTTAGAATGGAATGCGTTTTGACCCACTTTCACCCCAAAAACGCGTTTCCATCTCATCTCGCTCCTATTGTTTTTACCATTGTTATTATTATTATTACTGTTATACATTTTTTTTCAAAATTAACACACACGCACTTTGGATGTACTCAACAATTGGAATTGATTAAAATTACTATTGCTAGTGAAGGTAAAACTGAATTTAAAATTCTATTTTATATATATATATATATATATATATATATATATATATATATATACATAGAGAGAAAGTCGATAAACAACGAGCTGAAGACGGCACACACACACACATACATTATTGATTTTATTTCGAAATCACTGTTAAAAATTATAATTATCTGAAAACAACTTAAATAATTTTCTATTTGCATCAGTTTAACAGACAATCAGTTAGGAAATGGCGCAGCGCTTAGACCAAATGAAGCATCCAATTGTCCTAACCCTTGTATTATTATTATTATTATTATTATTATTACGTGCGGTGATTTCACGAAGGTCAAGCTTATCGCCCCTCCTCTCGAGTTGGCCTGATGAAGTAGTGAGTTGTTTCTTGTACTCTCCACCTCAGATAGCCAGGTAAGACCGGCTCATCGGGGCTTGTTCTGTACCATGCGTCTAATCTTCTTTTTTAATCCATGAATTTTAGGTCCTCCCTGTTTCCGTACCGTAACAGTTGAAATTTCTGTGTTAAACTTCATATTGTTGTATCTCTACAAAAATTCTGCTTGTAGAGATCCTACAGCCTCTAGGTTTCTTATTTTTCTACTGATCTTTGTGTCATCGGCAAAGGATGTTACTGCGTTGTCTCTGGTAATTTCCTCATCTATGTCAGTTAATATGATTATGAAGAGTAGCTGCGCTAATAGTTTCTGTACCGTAACGAGTTGCCGCCGCTCAATTTATATATCCATTTCCTTATCGAAAATGGGGAAGTTGACGATCAAGCTGAAAGTAGTATAATGCAAAAATATTGGAAAACATCGTGACAGAGCGAGGCGTGCAAGTGGGCAATTCACTCTTACACTTGAGAGATGTAAGCATTGAAATTAAATCTGCGGAGAGAATGAACCGATAAAGACACCCTCATTATTCGGCCAATCAGGACTTCAATGTCCAAAGCGTGTGTCCTTTATATTAGTGTTACGATTGGTAAACAAATTTAACATAGCCCCACTCAGTTACATTGACAACCAATCAACAAACATACGAACCCCCTATTAGTCTTTTGGGGTAGTGCTTGGGGATCATGCCTATAAAATTGAGCATTTTCAGCTGAAACTCAAAGCAGTTATTTTCACCAGTCAATAAACAAACACATTCCCTCCGTCATGAGTCATTCACAAGAACTTTACAGTTTACCGGCTTTATATGAAGATGGAGACACTGCCGCGGTGCCTACAATTAATCTTTTTAAGGCAGCAGACCGGGACGGATTATTTACAACGCAAACCTTTGATAATATTTACAATGACACTCCCTACGATCCTAGGCAAGGGATTGCCGTTGAAAAGTAAGTAATTATGTGCCTGTTATTTTATTTTTTGTAACCATTTATTCGCGAACTTGTTATTTATTTTAGTGTGCTTGTCATGAGGAGAAAGCTCTCGAGCACCATTCTGTGTTTCGTTTATTTCATCATATATACATATGTAGGTTTGTAGTAATTTATCTCATTGCATTTTATTGTAAAATGCTTCATTAAAATAGTAGTGTCCCCAATTTTTAATTATAGATTAGTTTGCAATAGTAATTAATATTATGCTAAAGTCCTGTTTTGATATTCATCAAAATTCTTTGAAGTTTGTTAAAACTTATAACAATCCTTTGCAAGTTTTAAATAATTGTATAAATTCCATAATAAATTCATATGAAATGTTATTCGGCATTTTCTCTTAAAGGATCACAAACCTCTCTTAGCGGTTCGAAGATATTTGGTACTTCTCATTGTAACTCTCTCACTATATGTATACTCTGTATATGTTTTAAGCAATTGGGTTTTTATTAAAAAAGATTCAGAAAATGTATGAACTAATCAAATTAATTATCCTTTCTCTTTAAAGGTCCGATGAGGATTTGACTCGTGTTGTACAATCTTTTCGTTTTGAATGAACGCATGTCGTGGACCTGAATCCGGAGGTAGAAGTTTTACCTAGCAGTCAACCCAGCGATTTCCACATCATTAACGAAATAATGTTAGTTTTTTCTTTTTCTTAAGTTTCAAGCTTTATTTTCGGGTAAGAAGAAACAATGTGTTTTCATCAATTTATTAAATGATAGAAATCATGTTTTTAGTATAATATCCAATTAATTTCCATTAAATAAGCTACAGAATACACAAACTAATATTATTGAATGCAATTATTCATTTTATATATATATATATATATATATATATATATATATATATATATATATATATAACCTCACCTTATGTTGTTCCGTGCGTTGGTCTCTCTTCACACGGAGGTCAAGCTGGTGGCCCCGCCTCTATATATATATATATCCGAACAAAACATCATACTATACAACGAGTGCGCACACTCGGAAAACGGCTTTTTATCTGTCTGTATACCATTTCGTCGTTTCGTTGAGTGTGACACGGGTCGAATAATTTTAAGAAATTTATAAATTCCTTACCACGTGATATATGCATGAGAAAGAAAGACAGTACATCCAGCAAGTACTACTAAAATATCCTTGTAGCCGGAAGGGATTCCATACAACTTCGGGAATATGCATCTACTCGAGAAATTTTATAATTAACACGGTCACTCCAGGGCTGAGTCCCGAGTGAATCAAAATAGTACATGCGCTCCCTATTTTTAAAATAGATTGCAAACCAATGAATCTGTTTACTATCAATAACATATGTATTCACAATAAGACTACCGCAATCTCTCGTAGTTGTCAATTTCAATGTTTTATTCTTCGCAAACACACCGATAAATTTGGATCGTGTGATTCGTTCACTATTCATTCCTCTCTAAATTGTATTCGCATCCATTTTAAAAGCCATTGACAACGCTCCTAAATCTGTCAAGTTGTATTAGGGCTTGTGACTCGAGGTATACTTGTACATAATAGGCGTCTCTATCGGCTTGGTGAATTCCAATCTGACTGAGATGTTTCCACTCTGTTATGGACTTAAGTGTGTATTTACACTAGCAGATAAGTCAGGTGTGATGTCAAATGGACAAAGGTTAAATTGATCAATGAATTCTTTCTGCGTTACCCCAAACCCGAGTTCATCACAAGCACCTGCAATATGGGCCAGATTATTATATGCTCTCGTGCACCGCCCAACGCAACGCCATTGAAGTATAAAGTTATATTTTTAAGGCCGACATTCTTGAATTTAACGGCACTCTTTTTATATTTTCCATTCACAGAAGCGTGGCCCTGCATTTCAATTAATATCCTTTTAGGTAGAACTCCCAGGTCGATGTTTTCTATCTGTTTCGATGCCAACCCTGCTGGCACCATATATAGTTTGATCTGTGCTCTGTTAATTGGGTATTTTACTTTGACATGTAGTAAGTTTTTCTCAATTTATTTTTGTTTAGGCGAACTTAATTACACTCGCCGTACGCGTAGGTATGTTTCCATAATGTGAATCACAACGGGTTTTGCGCCCTCTTCTTGATCAGCCCAGATTTAAACATATCTCAGGATTCGTGCGGGTAAGCTTTATTTTCATATCAACCCCATTCACAAGCAACTTCTCCTGGAATGTGAAGTTTGTATGCAATCATCCAAAACACTCATATACCTTCTTTTTATTATTTTTAAATTTGTCCTTTATACTACTTTCGTCTTTAACTTGATAATAGCCCTCGGCACTTAAAAAGGCATCCTTTGTTTCTTTGAAAAAGTTCAGAACATTTTCCAGATAGGCTCGTAGGTGATAGTACCCCGTTCCTGCCGGTATGTTGACCTGATTTAAATATACATCACACTGGTTGAATATGGAGTGCAGAAAGTTTGTTTCAGGGTATACAGCATATTTGTCAGCGTAGTCCGTTCCATCAGAATAGGCTATACTAGTTTAGCGTACATGTGCACACAGCTTGGGTCAAAAAAGTAAGGACCTGAGCTGGGTATCACGAATTCTATTGGAGCACTCGGGGAACTAATTGTGTTTAACGGGTTAATTGCAATAAAATCACTGTGCTCAATAGAAACTTGAGTTGGGGGTCATGTCAAAGAGGGATAGTTCCGATTTATAACATTGTGAACTACACGGATGGATGAAGCGTGCCATGACGAGTCAGAAATAATACCACCTCTCTCGACAAGTAGTAAACAGTCTATGATTCATATGATCAATGTCCTTAGCTTATATCAGTAAAAAAAATGGTCAACCATAGGTTTCATTCGTTTAGAACACTTCTTCGATATCCTTTTACGTTTAATGCCACGTACTGGTAATCCCTTCTTCCGGAAAGCCCTTTTTTTCTTCCCACCACCACGCATTTTTCTCTTTGCATCTTTGACGATTTCTTACCGTGTACGCTTTAAGTGGGTTTTTTTAAAGAGCTTCTTTAGGTTTAGCCCCATCCAATATGTCTTCTGCCGTGTTAAGTCCTACCTGATTGTAGCGCTTTCCTTCCGATGTATCTGGTGCCCCTCTTCAAAAAATGGATCTAAGCCCACTACCACGCTGGTATCTCACACCTCGATAAACTGTGAAAGGTTTTCTGTCCATTATAACTCAGTACGTCGAAACTGCAGCTTCACTGTTAAGCTCCCATCATCGAATGGGAAATTTTTTCCTTCACTCGTCCTTATATATATTGAGATGTTGGTTATTAGATTAGTCGCGACATTCACAAAATGGGGCCTGTCATTTGTAATACTCATGCTCTTCCTTCTATGGTTGGGAATGTGTGCAATGCGCAGCAGGCGTGTCTGGGTATCCCCAACAAACTGGTGCTTCGCTATATTGCTGTAAATATATCACATGTCTAGGAGTGTATATCCATCACTCAATTTCTCCAATTTCATCTGATACATTACGCTGGACAAGTCATGTTGTGCCTCGTGAAAGGTATCTCTTTGGAAGGCTGATCTATATCGCCACTCGGTTATCATTTTGAACAGTCCTTTGTCTTTAATATTTCTGTCAGCCTGTGATTTTAGAGTCACAGTATGTGCAGGGTTTTCTTTGTTTAAGATTTCGTATACTAAATCATCCGTAAGCTTTGAATTTTTTTGAACTTGCGTTTAACCCTTTCATACCCAAATTAAGTCGAAAAGTAGGCGGAATCAGTTGATGCAAAAATCGTCCTTATAACCTTATAAATAAGGTCTAAAATTGCTTCCAAATTTAACGATGAAAATTTCACACACTGGGCATTAAAGAGTTAAGTCTCTCACAACATCCTCAGCCGCACCATAGCAGCCCGGACCTAGTGTTACTACTGTACTAATACCGTGCATTCCCAATCCGGGCGATACGTATGGTTTCATCCCGAGTTACCCCGGCCTTTTCACACTCATTACAGTCTCTAAGAATCGTAAAAAAGGGTGTTTTATAATTAATATTTAAAAAGAGGGTGTCCAGCTGAATTTCGCATAGCCCCACTTCATACGAATCACGACCGAATTCAATGGGGACATGGAGTTCTATTATAAAGTTGGCCAGGGTGTTGTTAGGATGTACAGACAGGGACGAGGAGGAAGGTAGTGTGACGTAGAAATGGTTAGGCGCCATGTTGCATACTATTTAAGCTTCATTAAAGCATCAGCTTTTATATATGTGATGAAGCTTTCTGGGTACCCAAGCCATTTCACCAGGTACATTTTCCTCTTCTCTGAACCTTTGCTTCCTAAACTTTTTTCAATCTTAAACACATTTTTTCCTAAATTAAATGTCACTTTCTGCAACTCTTCTCGGTAAAAGCCTCCTGCGATTTCTTCCCCATTCAAATATTCAACGTAATACAACATTATCTCGCCTTTAGGTTTCATAGCCCTAACTTTAAAAATCTCACGTGTCCAGCCTTGCTCAAATCCCTTCGCGAATTTATTTCCCGAACGCGACA
Source organism: Bathynomus jamesi (assembly GCA_023014485.1). Taxonomy (NCBI): domain Eukaryota; kingdom Metazoa; phylum Arthropoda; class Malacostraca; order Isopoda; family Cirolanidae; genus Bathynomus; species Bathynomus jamesi. The sequence continues at coordinate 318,175 of JAJOZX010001314.1, forward strand.
GCCTTAAATAATCATTGATTTTGAAACGCACAGAGTGTGGTGGTGTTCCATATCTTCTCACATCAGACTCTCTGCGCGTACCTCTTTCTAAAATCTCGTTAAGTGTTGTCCCAATCGTGCGATGGTGTGAGCTGTTGTAGGATGAGGCTAATGATTCCAGAATGGAATGTCTATATATCTGTGTGTTTTTATGTGTAACATAGCGATGCATGCGTTCCTTTATGGTACGTTGAGCTCTTTCAGCTAAAGAGGCCTTATGTATAGAATTGGTAGTGTAGTAGCTGATGTTAAACTCTGTCAACATGTTCTGAAAAACTCGGCCCATAAATTCTTTCCCCATATCCGTACAAAAATAGCCAGGAACCCTGTTTTCTTTCAACATCAACGTTTTGGTAGCTTTAGCAACTGTTTCAGGCGATTTATTTTTCAGAGGAATTAACCACAGATATCTAGAGAATACATCTATTATGAATAGGGTGTAGCGGTAACCATCGTTATACACTGAATATCTTTGCATGTCTGTTAAATCTGCTTGCAGGTAGAGTCAATCGATGCCGCTGTTGTCTTGGCTGAGTTAAACCTTTTTCTCACAGGCTTATGAAGTGTATAAGCGTCCAGCTCTCGCAAAAAACCTTCAACATCTTTTTCCCTACTTCATCATTGTAAAGATTTCTGTACAGTCTATCTACGCCTCCGTAGGAGGCTGGGCTAGAAACGTCATAATAACGTTTTCTTAATATGTTATCCATTTGCGTATTTTAGAGGCACGTGGGTAGGGATGACTGTTGTTTGGCCTCTTCTTTCTCCTCTTCAGATGTGCTACCGCTGGGGGTGATGGCGTTCTCAATTGTGGCACATGCGATGTATGGTCCAAGTCTTTTAACCTGTTCAGATTTCGTATCATTGTTTTGGGGACATTTATTTGTTGTAGTCTTGCTTTAATGTGCTTCCATCCTGATGGTGAGAGCCTATCCCACTTTCTCACCAGATCATGGACGATGTCTACGATATTCAATCCCTGTACCTTTGCTCCTTCCACAATGATCTCACCTGTAATGGTCCACTCTATGTTGGGATCCTCATTCAATAGATTATAGACTTAAACATTCATTCCTCAATTCAATGTATGTGGAAGGGTGCTTTTTAATTCATGTTCGATATGTTGTGTGGCCGACCCGTTATTTTTTGGTTGGTCAGTTCTATTACACTGGTATGCATATGAAATTTTTTTGTCTGCTGTGAGGGTTTTTTCAACTCATATTATATAATTCGACCATGCTGAATTCGAAAATGACATTGGTTTTCCTCAATCAGGTCAGGTTTTTTCTCTATTGGCCATTTATTATAAGTCCAATTTTATCCCCAAATTTATTGATTTTTTTAGCTTAAACACTGTAGATACGAGTAATATTATAAGAACACTCGTGAAAAATGAAAACATTGTGTGAATAAATACTTTTATTCATACAATGAATATGGAAAAAAGTTTATTGAGGAAGGAATGAAGTTTTTTTGGCTTTCCGTCTGTGTTTTTCTTCGGGCACGTCTCGCTTCAAACACCAGCAATAGTCCGCCAGCATATGATATCCCAGTTTCCCTGGTACCTCTCTTCCATTATTTTCATATCTTGGTGAAATCGTTCACCCTGTTCCTCACTATAATCCCCGCAATTTTCAGGAAAATAGTCCAACTGGGACCACAAAAAGTGCATTTTTATGGACATGCGCGACCCATGAGCTTTGAAAGCTTCCATCAAGTTTTCGACAACGGACTCGTATTCTGGACTTCTACGCTTGCCAAGAAAATCAGTGACAACTGATTTGAATGCCTGCCAGGCATTCTTCTCAGTTGGAGTCATTGCGTTTTCGAACTGAGTATTCTTGATCAAAGTTCGAATTTGAGGACCATCAAAAACCCCAGCATTTAGTTTAGCATCAGATATATGAGGAAATTTACTCTCGAGATATCGGAATGCTGAACCCTCCTTATTCATTGATTTGATGAAATTTTTCATCAAGCCCAGCTTAATATGAAATGGTGGGAGCAAAATTTTTGTTGGTGATACAAGGGGCACTGAAACGACATTATGCGACCCAGGTTCAAAATTCTCTCTGGATGCCCATTCACGCTGTGCATAGTGCTTCTCATCCGCTCGGCTATCCCATTTGCAGAGGAAACATGGGTATTTCGTGTATCCCCCTTGCATTCCCAATACAAATGCCACAATCTGAAAAAAAATGAAAATATTTAAAGAATTTAGAGAATTTGTTCTACAGATAAAAAAATCTATGCATTGGACTGTATCACTTCTGTGGGGAAGTTAAGTGTTCTTATACGCTCTCAAATAACCTTTGGAAAAACAACATAGTCAATAGCAATAGTTTACTTATGATATTAGTATTACCTTCAAATCTCCACACATCCTCCAGTTATGTTGGTCGTATACGAGAGCATCCAGTAAAATTTTCATGTTATCGTAGCTCTCAGTAAGTTGTACGGAATGTGCTACAGGGACTGATGCAACCCTATTCCCAATGTTGAGAAGTACTGCTTTCAAACTTCGTTTAGACGAGTCTATAAATAGCCTCCATTCTGATGCGTTATATGGCAGGCCCAAGGATTCGATTAGCCCCTCAACATTGCAGCAGTACACTAAGGAAGAGGTATTTTCGTGCACTGCAAAAAACTTGCGGAATTCTTCCTCTCGTTTCCTATACCAGGAGAATGTTGTTCCGGAGCCAGCAAGTTGTCCTCTCGAAGTCGTGAGCCCAAGATCTCGGCAGCTAATTTGGAAAGTCCTAAATCCCTGGTAAGATCATTAAGTTTGGCCTGGTTGAGAGGCCTCGGCTCATTTGAAGCGGTATTTTGAGGTATATACGACTGGGACTGGTCATTGGCATTGGTCATTGATTCATCATCAGAATCATCGAAGTCCAGGGTTTGGTGGGTCGGGTATTGGAATTCCAGGACCATGGGGTACAGGTCTCATAGCAGAAGGAATGTCAGGGTATACAACAATGTGTTTATTCTTCTTGTTAACTCCTGAAAATAGAAACACAGAAACATGGATATAAAACTTGCATATGAAATAGAAGAAGCATTCAGACAATGGCGGTCGTGAGGGAAGGCTGCGGTCTGTAAGATATGAAATAGGTCGATGGAGTCTGTATATTTTCTTTCTTTTTCATTCATATTGTCCCTTCGGGGACAATATGAATGAAAAAGAAAGAAAATATACAATCATTGTATATGTAAATGTAACTTGTATAACAATATGTATGTGTAAATGTATTTTCTATAACAATATGTATATGTAAATGTATGATCACCATTATGGTGAATATTATGCTATATATGGTGAATATTATGTCAAGTTTCATACGAGGATTTCAAAATATTTAAGAAAAATAAATTTATAAGCCCACCTTGGAGGTTTGTCATGCAGAAATAGCAATCTGTCACGTGATCCTTTCCTTCTCTCCAAATCATGGGAATTCCAAAAGGCAAAGATTTCGCTCTGCCTTTGCTCCATCTTCTCAAATTTTCAATGCACGTCTTGCAGCACATACGAGGGGCGAAATTTTTGTCCTGGTCCCCTAGCTTAATTCCAAAGTATGCTCTATACATTGTCTTCACAAATTTAGTGATTTGGGACTGGTTATTTGGCATGGTAACCGTCCCACATATGTAGCAAAATCTATTGGGATCATTTTTACACGCTCTATTCATTATGAAATATTTTATCTATATGCCTGAAAAGTAAAAAAAGATATTATACAGGTGAAACAAGTGATGATAGATGTTACTGTTCCAATTCCGCTTTGACAAAATCACGAAAAATTATATTTTACTTATGAGGCCATAGCCGGATAACCTGAGCTGATTGAGAAACACGGATTGCAGATTCGAAATCAGCAGGAAAAACTCTATAATAATCACTTACAAAACCCTTGACAGCAAAATTGATGCATACCAGTGTTATCAGACACTGATCCTCTATAGCCATGCTCATCGTTAGTCGTGCTTGGCCTAATAACCACGGGGATCTCTGTCGGATTCTTATAATTTTCGTACTCGTGAAGAAATTTCTGCAGAGCTTCTTGGTATAAGGTTCTTTTCTCATCAGGTGTTTTTTCACTGTTTAATAGGGCTAACAATTCGCTTTCCATTCTTTTAAGCCTGCTTTTACGGGGTTCTAGAACCGTGTCTGGATTCTTTGAACTTTGCAGTGAAGCATACACCTCGTGTGGAATCACTACCACTTTCTTCATTATATTAATCTAGTCAGTAAAGGACCCAAAACTGAAAATAAGATGGGGAGGAATGACCCTCCTCTTTGTACAATAATTCGTTTTTTCTTTCCCACAGTTTGACTTTTACGAGCGAGTGCACGTATTATGTTCTTGTAACGGCGTAGGCGAGCCTTCTGAGGTGGTTTCATTGATACATTGCAATTTATAACGTTAAGACAGATTTCACAGATGCATTTTAAAAAGTCGGAGTCGATATTTTTAGCAAACATCTGTTGCATTGCCCGGGGCAGTCGATGATAGATTTTTATTAATTCATGGTATTTCTTTAGCCTCTTTGTCATTCTGGAATATACACCGTTTCAGGCTCGTTTGGAAATATATTCGTTCTTAGAAGCACCCTAAACGTGTTTCGCGGATGAAGGTCGCAAAGCAAATATCCGTAACGCTGCTTGTGCTTCTTTATAAACTTCCAAAAACTCCTTACGCTGATTCGGGAACATTTGATTGGCTAATACCCCAATTTGTGATACATCTCTACGTTGCGCGAATAAGACTAGATATTGTGTATTTAACGACACATCGCGCATGTATCTATTTTTGAAAAATAGATTCTGATTGATGAAGAACACGCTTATGTTAAGATGGTGGGAGAATACTGTAAATGTCTCGGCAAACGTTTTATCCATCTCCAACATGAGATCGTCAATTACAATGACTGTATGTTCATTTCCTTTAACGAATTAACGTCATATACACCTTTGTGGAACAAAATATCATCTTGGTACTCGTTGAACACTGATTGATACGTCGAATAGCACCATATAACTTTATGCACAAATTTTGAGAACATCTCTCCCTTTTCTTTAATGATTTTAAGCATAAACACGTTTTACCACATCCTGTAGGGCCAGATATAATACATGTGGATGGGCTCGTGAACCTGAATTTTTCTACAGAATCCATTTCTAACACGTCACACTCCTAAGTGGGTCATTTACAAAATATAATAAAATTTAAGTGTGTCCTTATATTCTACAGTCTTGTTTTTCTCTTCTCCACAGAACCGTGAATGACGATGAGGTACAGCACCCATCATCGATATTACAGATGACCCGACGACAGTGTAGTTGTGATCACAGACTCCACCCGCTAACGAGCCCACACCAGCGATACCTGTAGCACGCGACAATTCAAAGCGGAGGCATGATGAAGAGCCCTCCACGTCAGGTATAAAGCGTGCCAGGATTGCGCCGTTGTTAGACCACCAGTAATAGAGCCCCAACCCTCTACGTCTTACGACACAACCCCACAATAGTACCTTCCTCAAATAAAATATACCCCCTTATTCCTGTTCAATTCCGGGTACATCCTCCACAGCAGCAGCAGCTTCTCGTTCTGTAGAGGATGGCATAACATTCGAGTTGGTGCGCACCGCTACCCCCACCCCAGCCTTGACTAGAAATCGGTATATAGTCAGGGTTGATCCTAGATCCATGTATAGCAATGGTGTTGAACACGGACTACGGCGCATAGTTGAACGTATTGTAGAGTTTGCCCTTCAGAACCGCGACGAACGTGAAGTCAGGACGAGGCTGTCCTTCGGTTCGGGTCAGATGACGGGATGTAGATGTTTGGGTAGTAATACCATTCAGACGCTTGGCAGCTGTAGATATAGAGTATATATTAGGCCGTATAATGCAGGCCTCTCAAAGTAGTATAGCCTTCAATATGGACAACTTCACGGTAAATATTGACCGTGTATTCCGTGTTGCGGGTCATAGTGCCACACCTTATACTCTTAACTTCAATTCTCAGGCTATTTATAGACGGCATATAAACGCCGATCGTGGTTGCGGCTTTATAGCAGTAGTCTTAGCTCGTATGTTTACTGTACTAAATACACGGGAAAAACATTTGGTTGCCTACGGTAGTGGAGCGTGCCCGTAAACTAGCTGTAGACTGTAAACTTGAGTTTGACTGTAATATGGGTCCTGAAGAGCTGAGAAGGGTAGAACAGGAAATGAATGTTCGTATAGTTGTATTTGGAATGGATGATCGTCGTAGGACTGTGTATGTTTTTAAAAGCAGTGTGAGAGATCGTACAAGACCCCTACTTATTTTAGGCTGTCAGGAACAACGTATCTCCCATCCGTAATATAAGGGACCTTTACGCGAGTTATGATAAAAGTCGAAAATATGGCGACATCATGATTTGTGTAAGGGTGTATCGAGTTTGCGGATGATATAGTGAAACATTGTAAAGATTGCCACATGGTATGTGAGCAGTGTAAAAGCTCCAAATGTGAAAGCCGTGTAGTTGAAGCTGAGAAGAGGGACTGTGATGTGTGTAGACGCACATTTTTCAATAATAACTGTTTTGAGCTCCATAAATCAATTGGCACGTGCAGGAAAATGAGAATCTGTGAATGTGGTATGTTTCATATGATGGATAATTGGGGAATTTCAAGCATAAATGTGATGAAATTCACTGTTCTACATGCCATGAGAAATATAAGGCGGTTGGAGTAAAGCATGTATGTTATATGAAAGACGCTAAGCCTAAAAAAACCTTGTATAACTGTGTACTACGATATAGAAACATACACGAACGCTGAAACCAAAGAGGTTATTCCACATTTACTTGTAAGCCAGACTATCTGTGATGAGTGTATGGAGATCGAGTGTGATGAGTGTCACAAATGTGGTAAACGGACAAACGTTTTTAAAACGATGCCCACAGCCCTGTGAAACTCTTTGTGTCCTATATTGTCAAGTTAGCGGACAAGTTAAAAAAATGACTGTATATTCTTGCCCATAACGGGCAAAATTTGACACACAGTTCCTTTATAAGGAGTTGCTTGAGCACGAGTCATCTGAGATATTTACAGGTGATCCCTTGAAAAGAGGCAACAACTAATACAGATGCAAATAAGAGGTAATGTACAGTTTAAAGACACTTTATTATTCACACCTTGTAAATTAGCAAAGCTACCCAAGGTTGGGGCGTAGCCGCTGAAGTTTCAAAAGGATATTTCCCTTACACATTCCTCACTAGCGAAACTTTAAATTACGTAGGACTACCTCCACCCAAACATTACTTTAACTATGAATGTATGAGTACAGATGAACGTGAAGATTTTGACCGACTACAACAGTTTTAATGAATCTAATCCTTATAATATAGCTGATGAATGTGAGCGTTATTGCGTGAATGATGTGCGCGTGCTTAGAGTATGTTTCCAGGCCTTTAGAAGGATGTACATAGGCCGTTTCAAATGCGATCCGTTGCAAGTCGCAACCACATCGCCTCATATGTTTTACGGTGTTCAAGAATAACTTCATGCCTAAAGACACCTTAGCCGTATTCACAGAAACAATCCCCGCAGTTATGGGCACAAGGCTATTTACTGGCTCATACAATACAGCAGCAGACAGGTGTATACATAAAGCATGCCCGCAACACGGGGAAGTACCCATTAAGGTTAATGGTCGTGTTTTTTGGGTTGATGGTCTAAGCGAAAACCGTGCCACTGGTGAGAAGACTGTGTACTCCTTTAACGGTTGCTGGTGGCACGGATGCCCCCGTCCTGAGTGTGGAATCGTAGGAGATATCCACGGTAGATCTCCTGCCGAGTCTTGCGTGGACCCGCACCCGCGATCAACTTATAGGTCCCAGTTCACTCACAAGTCTTGTGGGAGCATGAGTATGATGCACGGATGGAAACAGATGGACAGTACCGTGAAGAAATAAACACGATCAAGCGTTCAATGGTGCTGGATCCTCTCAAATGCGGTGATAGCTTGTTCGGAGGGCGTACAAATCCCTTCAAGCTATACTTTCCGCCTACGGAGGGTGAAACTCCATTACTACGACTTCTGTTCTTTATATCCCTACGTGATGAAGAACAATCCGTACCCCGTAGGTGCACCTGAAAACTGGTGGGACCTGACCTGCCCACCATCGAGGTGTCTCAACAAATTTGAACGGGTACTATTTCGGCCTTTCTTTCGTAGACGTGCTCCCCCCACGCGATTTATGGATGCCGATCTTACCCGTCGTTATAGATCACAAGCTCATGTTTCCCTGTGCGTGAAGTGCGCAGAGGAGAACAATGGGATTGTAATCATACAACCAACCAGCGTAAGATCAGAGGTGTATATACAAGTCCAGAGCTGGATCTAGCTGTTCGCCATGGCTACAGAATATTGAAGATACATGAGGTGTGGAGGTTTCAGAAGCTACCCAACCTTTTCACGCCATATATAAACGCTTTTTTGAAGGATAAGTAGAGCATCAGGGTATCCGCGAGGAGTTGATACCGAAGATGAAAAATCGACTTATATTCAACGTTACCGTGACCGTGAAGGTATACAGCTTGACCGTTCCCAGATTATAAAGAACCCAGGCAAGCGCTTTAGTGCAAAGTTGTCTAAGCAGTCTTTGGGGAATATTTGCACAGAATACTGGCAAGGGGAACGTTCATTTGGCACAAAGTTATAGTGAAGTTTGGGTTTATGCCAACGCCCTCGATAAAGAGGTCATGGAGATCGTGAATGTAGGTAATATTTACATAATAAAGTACAACATTACCGAATTGGTCACAGATATCTCACGGGTTACAAACATACCTGTAGCCAACTTCACAACGGCCTACGCACCGCATCAAACTTTGGGGCCTATTGCATTCTCTTGGTCGGAGGGTTCTGTACGCCGATACAGATAGTGTCATATTCACAGCAAGGGACGGTGAATACATGCCTCCTATTAAATTCCTCGGAGAGTTGACTGATGAAATCAAGGATGAGTATGGAGACATCGCATACGCCGACTCTTTTGTCTCAACAGGGCCAAAAACGTATGGGGTACGGGTGAGGGTGAGGGAGGATATGAAATATATCGTGAAGGCTAAGGGTATCACGCTCAACCAGACGAATCGGCAGGGCGTTAACTTTGATTCGTTGAAGGATCTAGTGTGTTTGGAAGATGAGGGCGACCAGCCGCTCCAACTAACTGTAGGGACCCACAATTTTCGGGCGCAGAAGCTGGAACTTAAGGATTTAGGGGTACGAAGGTGTGCCGTAACACCTATAGGAAACGTTACCAAGTGCCTGGTATCTATGATATCGTACCCTTTGGATACCATAATCTTTGATATATATATATATATATATATAATATATATATATATATATATATATATATATGTCTATTGTTAACGATATGTTTATTTTATTTATTTATTACACGTATTTGTAAATATATACCTTGAATAATTCGATGATATGTTTATTAACTAAATCGTGTTTCAATTAGCGTTTCACTTTCTTCTTTGTGTGTGTGTGTGTGTGTGTGTGTGTGTATGTGTGTATGTGTGTGTACAGGAGAATGTTCTAAGCTCCGCCCCCTGTATGACCGATCAATGGTCACGTGACTCCTGTTACTACCTGAGCATATCTCTACCCCTGCATGCTCAGATGAGCGCTGCAAGCCGTGGATTTCAGACGTGCATTTGACGAATTCCCACATAGACGAAAAAGAGTAATGGCTACCTTTAATATTGCGTGTTCGACGTTTATGAAGTGGTATTCAGCAAAGTGTAAAGATATGGTGGATACTGAATGGTTCCCTATTCCACCCTCCTTTGATACCTTTAAGGCTACATTGAACCATGCGAAGCTTGAGGAACAAGAGGTACAAATATTCTACGGGTATTCTGGCGAGAGCATTGCTGGATTTCGTGGTACAAGCGATGTATTGAAGTATGTTGTAGGACTAAACTTTATAAAAGGTTATTGTAAGTGAGTCTTGTTGATGAGTGGTGTGACAAACGATATTATGTCATGTTGCCTCATACCGCGTACTCGTACCCTGCGACTGAGAATGTAAATCTTGTCATAATGGAGAATCTGAAGTATTTTTAACACCTGATTAATATATATCATGACGAGGTTTGTAGTGAGGTTGTGGCTAAAGGCCTGCGTGAGCTTTTAACAGAATTTAGAGACGAGTATTGCCTTCTAAGCAAAAATGAAAAATATGGGCATATGTTTCTCTTAAATAGTGCGCCGGAGTGTGAATAAAATGTGTTTAGTTCGTGAAAATCCCCCTGAACCAGAGTGTGCTGCCAATTTCTTAGCAACCGGTTCTGATACAGATAGGGGTGTAAATCGGCGATCGCCAATGGCGCGATTCATTAAGCTAAGGGATCTAGGTTGAGCGATTTCACCCAGCGGGGTTCGGGGTGGAGCCCCGGAAGCCAACGCATTTTAGCTTTTCCAAACAGCATTTTGTAACATTTTGGCAGAAATTATTTAACATATTCTTTATACTCACTAATGACATAATTATCTAAAGATAAACTAATTTTTCTTCAAAAAATAAATAGATACTGAAACGAACACTGCTTGTGATACTACCTATATTTTTCTGTAAAATCCTGAAAAAATGAAAACAAATTTAGATATAAATTTACCTTCTCCATCATGCTGTCTCATTCAAGAAGTGTCCATATAGCCAGTTCGTTCTGCGATGGTTGAATATCAACAAATGGTTCGGCGATCCAATCAAAATTTAACAACTGGTTCAGGCGAACCGGACCGAACCAGTCCCAGCGCACACACATGCCCTGAACGAAAATGTCTGGTGCGCATTCTGGGGAGTGGGAGTGATAAAACATTAAAACCGGTATTGCTTCATGTATCGCAGATGGAAAATTTCTCAAAACAGCTACCCAGTATAATGGGTTACAAGTATTCTCTTTCACGTTGGAACAACACCGTACACGATTCATCAGCTTATGGTGTGACTCACTCCTCCCGTCGAGCCGATTCGTCCACCCGTGGCTCACATTCATCTCAGAGCTTGAACCGAGTGGACGTGCACTCCTCGTATACGATGGAACTTCCTTTGAGAAACATTCTCAATGCCGTGTACGATGTGTCCGTGACGAAGTCATTGCGCGTGTTCAGGCGTGAAACTGGTGCCATTAGCTATGTACTGGAAACGACTTGTAGACAAATAAACTCTGGTAAACGGAATGTTGTTTATTTAAGTGTTGAGGAGATGAATAGAATCTTCGTGATAGTTGAGAAGTGGAGCGAGGATCGTTATAAAATACTTGTAGGTGTAGGTACAAGAAGAGAGCAGATTAGTGATATCCCTCATACACCATTGTTTGTACGTTGTGTATAAATAACGATCAGCCATGCATTGATATACGATTGATGTGGAAGAATGCTTCTGATAATGATGTTCTTGTCCCTACGCGAAACCATTTCATCCTTGACAGAATGTTTGAAACCGTCGGATTCCGCAAGCTGAAGCCTATATTAGACGCTCGTGTTACGGATTTGCTTTAGTTTGATACGGTTCTTGAATACGCATACACCGCTCTGCTCGACGGGTTTACCGAGTGTAGGATTGAACAAGGCGAGAATGGTCTAGAGCTGGATGCTTATTTAAAAGGTTTAGACTCTGAAATATCATGAACTTTGGTACAAAGCACTTGAGCGGTACGGGGTTGAGCTCGCCTACAGCGTTCACCCTGAAGAGCTGTTTCTTTATATAATGAACAGATGTCTTTACGACTTAGAAGATTATTTCAATTGCCGCTATGAGTTGTGAAGAAGAGTTCACGATTGAAAAGCGCGTATCGGTAAGAATAAACCCTCGATTGGAAAGGAGTATTTATAAACTTGAATTTAAGAATGATGTTGTAGCTAACGATGACGTCTTTGTGCATGCTTTTGGTTGTATTCTAGCCGTATTTAAAGATAACTAGCCAAGCGAATGTAAAGTTGGCACAAAAATAGTATTGAACGCGAGTATAGGCATCCCTATAACTTAAGCGGTGAAATAATGTTACATCGTATTTACTGCGTAGTGCAAAGCAACAATGCTGTAACTGTAGACTCGATTACGTGCGAGTTTAGTGTTTTCGTTAAGCGCAGTAGAACATAAAGTGTATGTATTTTGCAGTATATTTATTTTCACTATATTTAATTATTTAACATAAATGTGTATATATATAGATTTCTCCTGTACTATTATTTTGATGCCCTGTGAGCAGGGGCTCCATCTTTTTGAAAAGTATATCTTTCACTCCATCTAACTGATATTCGACGAATTAGTGGTGAAAGATATACTTTCCAACAAGATGGATCCCGTGCTCACAGAGCACGCCAACCTGTCACATTCCTTGAGAACGAAACACCGGATTTTATCGAATCTAATATGTGGCCGGCTAGTAGCCCCGATCTTTCACCACTAGATTATGGTGTTTCGGAAGCCCTGAAGTCCAAAATTTACATTCCTGGTACAAATATAAAAGACAGATGAATTACACGAAAGAATTCTGCTCGGCTAGGAGAAGGTGTCTCAACGATATGTAAACAGGTGTATTGATCAGTGGCGTCCACGTTTGGAGGCCTGCGTTGAGCAGGAAGGGGGACACATCGAGCGACTTCTCAATTAAGACGAACAACATGCTAAGGTAAGCATCTATGAAGTTTGGGAGCTCTGGTCCCCTTACTTTTTTAATATGACAGTTTACCTCTAAGCGGTCACTTTTTATTACCCACCCTATGTATATAATATATATATATATATATATATATATATATATATACATACACACACAGTATATTAGGGTGGTTGCGAAAATCAAACATCTAAATTTTACAGATCTTACCCATTACATTTGTTTTCTCTCTAGAGAAAATAAAATTATATCCGAGAGATAAAATTATAGTTGAATCAAAAAATATTTAGAGGTCGCTCAACAACGTAGAAGTTTTCTAAAATAAACCAAAAAATGATGAATATCACGTACGTTCTTATCACTTTCTGATATGCATTTTTATTATTTTTTCAGGAAATATGGAAAAGCTGAAACATCTACATCAACTCGTGGTCAATCGCCTGTTAGAACCCGCCGAAAAGACGAATTATATCTACTGGGGCAGCCTATAAAGAACCCTTTATCCGGGAGCAAGCTTCCCACTCAAGGCAAAGTATTGCAACTACCCTTACACCTTCACCTCGGAGAAAGGAAGACGGTGAAGGAGGCATAAAAAACTGTTATTACGGAAGTATCCTCCTTATGGATCAAAGCCAGCATTTTCATGACCCAAGAGTACATTGCGATCGCTAAACTTGACAAGCTCTTCGAGGTGTGGCAAGCGCTTAAGAAAAACTTAAAGCGAACGACCGAATCCCAGAAGCACAACGAGGCTGATTTCAAAGCTAAGTCTTTGAAACTGCTCGATATCGTTTATGCCAACGCCGTGGACCTAATAAAAATACAGGAGAACCGGGATTTTGTGAAGCTTCAGCGGCAGAACCAATAAGGTCGCATGGGTCGCGTTGACACATTACTTAGCAAGATAGAGCCGGCGTGAGGAGAGAGAACAACTTCATTGCGAACACAAGTCAAAAATCGAATAAGAAGCCCTCCAACTTCAAGCCAAAGCAGTCCTTCTGGAGTCATCCATTTCCTCAAAATGATACAGATGACGTTGTGCCTCCACTTCCAAAACAGACAACGTAGACGTCGTCCAGTGCAGGTACTAGATCGAGAAACCGTTGCTGTCCTCGATCGAACCAAGACGACAGACCAAAGTACTGCGTTTGTCCTCCCCACATTTGCATCATCCCTAGGTCACGATGTGAAGGAGCTGGCCCTCAGCCGGTCCTCCATCAGAAGTGCTCGTATCCAGTTTCGTGCAGATACTGTAGCGAAGATTCGGGGATGGCAAAATTCTACCGGACACAGCGGGATCTCAGAACAAAGTGGACCGTCTCTCAGTGCTGTTCTCAGGAGCTGACGTGGATAAGCTCCTTGGTATCCCTGAACTATCATCAGGAACTGGAGAATCTCGAGAAAATGCAGTCATGGAATGCTTCCAAAATTGGTGCATAGAGGATCAAATGAAGATCATGTCATTTCATACCACTACTAGCAATACTGGAGGGTGGAGTGGAACATGTATTCGACTCGAATAGAAGCTTGATCGCTCCCTTCTTCATGCTGCTTGTCGGCATCATATACTCGAAGTGTTGTTAGAAAATATTTTTGCAGAAACCATGTCCTCAAAGTCTTCAAGGCCTGAAATTCCCCTCTTCAAGAGGTTCAAGGATCAATTTGGTACCTTCGATCACTGATAACATTCGTACCCATGCGGATGAGAATGACTTGAAGCGGCATGTGGAACCCATTAAAGAGACAATCATCTCTCTCCACCAACTGAAGGAAAACCATGCTGGAGATGATTACAGGGAGTTCTTGAGTCCTCCCTAATCATTATTGGCGAGACCCCCACCTCGTGGCACTAGCATCCAGGAGCCTGGAGCTCGCTCGACTGATATATGTTAACAAAGTCTTCCTCTTCAGGCAACAGTTTCGACTTACTGTTGGTGAAGCAACTTGGATTCGCCGTTTCGTCCTTTTCGGTTTGATGGTTTATATCCAGCTCTGGTTTACAGTATCAAACGCAATTGAGGCTCCTAGAAATGATATTGAGCTTATCGGAAGGATTGTAAAGTTCCGGGATATTGATGATTCGGCTTCACATGTGGCTGCAAAGGCTCTGTTTTGTCATCTTTGGTATTTAAACGAAGAACTGGTAGGTTTTGCCTTTTTCGATTCCTCGATTTCCATCGATGAGAAACGTGAGATGGTAAAAGCCTAAGACGAGAAGGGATCTTCTGATATACCTAAGAGCTACGGGGCCTTAACGAGATTCTTGAAATACATAACTTTGTTACTTCGAACACGAAGAGATTGTTCACCATTCTGGATATTCCAGTGACCTTCACTGAAAAAGATCCCTCCGTTTGGGATGAGGACGAATTGTGGAAGAATGTCCAAGACGTTGTACATGGCATTAGAGTCGTGAATAACTTTGCTGAGCGTAGTATCATGTTGATGACCTCATTCAATGAATCAAAAAACCTACAACGAAGAACTGAAGCAATATCTTCTCCAAGTGATAGAGGACCACCGGAAGCGCTTCCCCGAACCTTTGGAAAGATTGCTCAGTCAAACATAACCATTTTCTATTGTCTTGTCTTGTCTTTGGTTCTGTCTTGTCTTGCCTTTTAGTTGAAGCAAAAGCTTGATTTATGTTGTAAATGTCATCTAATTTGTTTTGACTTGGCTTGCTTTTTAGTTGAAGCAAAAGCTTGATTTATGTTGTAAATGTCATGTATTTTGTTTTGAAATGTAAAAGAAGGTGTCATTTGCCATTTTCTAGCATGCACATATTTTCTTAATTGAAGGAAAACCTATAATTATTTTGTAAATGCCATACTCGTATATTTGTGCTTTTAAAAAAAAAAGAGAGGCCATTTGCCGTTTTTCTATATTTAGTACACTTTTAGTTAAATCATAAACTATAACTACGTTATGAATATAATGTATTTTATTTTATATGATTGAATAAAATTTTATAAAATACTTTTAGCCTTATTTAATTTTCATGCAACAAAGAAATTAAGCGGATAGCCAGAAAATTCAAGTGCTTTGAGCGACCTTTAAATATTATTTGATTTACATCATATTTAGCACAAATCATTTTTTAATAAATGGTAACAAATTGAGGGAGTAAGACTTAAGATTTTTCATTTTGAAATTGCACCCCTGTAACTAAAAGGAGGGGCCAAGGGCGGGTGCCCACAAAAATACTCGCCTTTATAAGAAAGAGACAGCCAAAATCAAGGTCTACGAGACTCATGCTGTTATCCTTTTTTTTATAAATTTTGAAAAGATTGTGTAGCGTGTAAAATGCCTGCATGTGTAGTGAAGAATAGAGGGAGAATGTGTGTTTGAGAGCATGCTGGACTGCTAGAGTATATATGTATGTTACACTGAGACCGAGCATGCAACAAAGAACTCTTCTGCGAAAGTTAAATCCACTATAATCCGAATCAGTAGTGTAGCCAGGGGGAGGCACAGGTGTCACGTGCACCCATTTACGATCTACGTTACTTAATGTGTTTTGGTAATTATTAACTTATTAAATATTGTTGTACAGTGGCATAGATAATTAACATCAATAAATATTTGTTCAATTTTCCGTTGACTTTCATTTAGCAGATAAAAGGTAAACTCATTTTTTTAAGACTTCAAGAATTTAATGATTTTTTCAGATTTTTTTTAGCCTGTAAATTTGTGTTCCCAGTTTACTTGCGTCTGAGAATATGTTTCATGTTTGTCACTGTGTGTACAACGGGCCCGTTTCGACTGCTGTCACATTCTTATCTTGACAAACAAAAGGTTGGATATTTAGTTTGTAGTTAAATTTCCTATCCTGACAAACAAAAGGTTGGCAAAATATTGCTGAGGCTTGAGGTGTTAGTGTTTTTACCGGTAATGACAAGTAGGAGGTATGAGTGCTTTTATAGTGTTAGTGGTGCTGTTGCTGTTGGTGGTGCAAGTGTATATATATATATATATATATATATGTGTGAGTGTGTGTGTGTGTGTGTGTGTGTGTATAGTTCAAAGTGTGACCCCTCCCCCTCTTATGGAGATCCTAGCTATGCGGCTAGTCCGAACAAGTAATGGTAAATCAAAGATAAAGGGGTAACTATTAACATAAAAAGGAAACCATTCTGAGTTGTATTACATTAAACGGACGTGTTAAGTAGGGCATGGTTAATTAATCATTTTTAGGAAAAAATGATGAATGATGAAATTTCTAATTAATCAATGATTAACTGATTAAAAAATATTGAGAATTAAATACTTCTGAAAAGAGTAAGAAAGAGCTTTATTGTTTCTGTTACGTGAGATAAGACCGAAGAAAACATTTTGCTCAAACATTTAGTTTGCTTTAGTTCAAGAAATCAGGCATGGGCGGATTAGACAGTTTATACATGCAAAAAGGTGCCCAATTCAAATGATACATTACAAAATTTAATGTAAAATGATGTTGAAATTATGAGGAAAATTAATAATTTCCCATCATTTTCTGAATTTTTTTTTGATTAATTAATGATTAAATTCGAAACAATGATTAACTGATTAATCAGAACCATGCCGTAAACTGTTAAGTGCATTAAAAAGTGGACGTTCAATTTCCCAGTTGAGGTTTAAGTTTTTTCTGGCTAAAAATACAATAGTTACTCCCTTTTTCTTTGATGTATGCAATCCGACGTGAATGCAACGAGTTTCTTACTTATATTGAGGTTCTGAATGTAGTGGGACTAGGTTGCTTTAAACCCTGGGTCCTGTCCAAAAGCTGGATCCTATCTGCTTGGCAGATAGTTAGTGAGGGAAGCTATATTTTTGGGCCTCTTTGCGAGTGACACGTTGTCTACGTCGGGCTAACATCATGAAAAAGGAAAAAACTGTAGTATTTGGCATTTACCATTAATTATATTATTCGGACTATAGTGAATTTAATTTTCCCAAGAGTTCATTGTTCCATGCACGGTCTGTGTGTAACATAAAAGTTTCTCAGGGGGCCATCCTGAGTTGTATCATATATATATATATATATATATATATATATAAAATATTCGGCTGATAACGGATTAGAGATAATAGCATACATTTATACCTGGATTAACATCATAATTTACTGTATTTCTCTTAATTTCCTTGTTAGATTTAAACTTTGTTTAACGCTTCCAGCTTATGATGCAATTAGTGTTATTGAGAACATGCAAAAAAATCGTGGAATTATTCCCCGTACGTACAATCAACTTGAAAAATTAACTTTAGACTTTTATGTCAACTGAAATAACAATGTAAAGCTATATCTGAAATCATCTGTATATTTTATTGATGCTGCTTAATTCGTTCCCAAAGTTTTAGGTTGGTTAACCTAATCTAATTTCACCTAACCAAACCAAACCCATTTTGACCTCTCTAAACTTCGTGACAGTCTTTGGAACCAATTAAATAAATATAACCTTAAACATTATCATGCGAAACTGTTCTTAATAACTACATTTTTAATAAATATTAACATATGTTAAAATCTACATTATCATTCATTTATGTTCTTAATAAACTGAGGTTATGATTAAAATTCTTCCTGTGCGCCAGACATAAAATATTTTTAATTTCTTTTTACCCACGTAATAACATCATAAAAAATAGTTTTAGCTTTGTTTAGGCATTTTTCAAGAAAATATTTTGGATAACTCAATTTTCTGCCTATATTAAAAATATTAACATATTTATTGTCCATATTATTCAAGGGTAACTATATTTAAGATTCTAAGGAACATTAAAGTAAATATGTATCTTTTTCACATAAATATGGTGATTAGTGGAAATATGAAAATATGAATTATTATTTGTGTATTTAGTGTATACAGTATATTTGCAATTTAAAGTAATTTTTCCACACTTCGACCTGCTTATAAGGATTTTAAGAACACTTTTGTACTTGTACACATCAATTCATTTTTTTTAATTGCTGCAGAGAAATGGTCATTTGCGACAGTTTTTGTTGGTCGTAATTATAAGATGCTCAACCACCAATTCTTTGAAGAAACTGAAAGAATCATTTTGAAATGAACATATATACATCATACATATATTATAAAAAATCTCGTTTCCCATGGATATGGGGGTGAGAAGACAGAAAACAACCCTGCTGTAAAGTACAGAAGCTAGTGAAGAGGAGTAAATGCAGACAGTAAGACGTACACATTTATTCACACAGGCGTCCTGATCAGCACCCCCTCCAAATGACAAAATTTCATACTTGCGGCTCTTCATACGCCATGAATGGTGGCGCCTCCAGGCCTTGTCAGAAATAAAAGAGACACAGTCCTTAACTCACATTCTTCTAACAAACCTCTTCCATTCCAACCGACTTGCAGCCACTTCTCATGCATCACCCAGATCAAGTCCACGTTTGCTCACGAAATCATTCACTATGTCCATCCATCTTCTTCTCGGCCTTCCTCTTCTCCTACCTTCGCAAACACTTTTATATCCTTTTTCGTAATTCTGTCTTTTTTCATTCTTTCAACATGTCCAAACCACCTTAGCATACTTTCCTCAACTTTCACTTCCATTAACTTCTGAACACCACATCTTTCCAGAAACACACGATTTCTTACTCTATCGATCTGACTCACGTCACACATACTTCTCAGGTTATCCATCTCAGTCGTTCTTACTTATGACTTCTACTTTTCATGCCATGCCAATATTTCACACCCATACAAAAGTGGCGGTACTAACATCCCACAGCATCTCGATCCAGTATCCGTTTTCAGCGCACCCGCCACCTTGCTTCCTTGATTCACTCTACCGTTGACTACTTCCGCACTCGTACGAGTACCTCTTTTGTTCAATACACATCCCAGATACTTAAAAGAACATGGCAGTAGCAAAAGATGAATTTCAGGAAACATTCACTGAAACCTGAAACAACGCATCTTGAACCCAATTATTTCGATCGGAAGGCCAATTAAAAAGGTTGGGATACAATTGCGGGTCAGTTAGCTTTCACAATAATACTGTAAACAATTACATTTTAAAGTAGAATTCACCTAGTACATAGATATAACGCTCTTTAAAACATCTCCAGTTAATGGTTAACAGTGTATGTGAAAAAATGATCAAAAATATAAAATATTTTTTTAATATTTTAATTTAAATTATTTATTGAATTTTTAACAATTGTTGATAAGTAAATTTAAAATTATAGGGTACTAACCTCTCAAGATCAGTGGCATGGCAATGACAAGATTTAAGTTATTAATCCTAGTGGAATGAATGAAAGCGCTTGTAAGCCCTGAGTACTGTAATGTGCCGATATCTGGCTTCATTTCTGTTGTTGCAATGCGGAGCACCGAACCCAGATGTTCATCATTCATCATTTATATTATAATCAAGAAATCTTGCCATATGCTCAAAATTTCCCTGAAGAAGTTTGTAGGGTTTGAATTAAATAGTAAATGCATGTCGACGTTTTGTCGCACGACTGTTTCCGTGCCGTTTTACTAATAATTTCTAGTCGACAGCGCGAGCCGGATTAAATCTTGTAAAGGGCCGTTTGCTCACCCTTGGCCTAGGGCCTTTAGTAATAGAGAAAAATATGGTTGTCTCCCAAAAGGTGTTATTGGCACCGCAAGTGGTTGTATTTATAATACCTTATAATATCAAATTATAGTCAAATTTGCAAAAGCAATATGCAAAACAGAAATATTCATATCGTGAAATCTGAAAAAATTAAGACTTTGTTTAATTTTGAAATAAGAGTCCATTAGAGAAAATTAATAATAAAGGTTTTAATAGACATCTTAGAGAAATTTTACGTAATTATGGTGATTTGTGGAAACTCTCTGCGTTAATTAATCCAACTCTCCCATGTCTATATTATAGTCTTGTAGAAATTAATATACTTAATATCTTATGCGTCTGGTAATCGGTACTACTAATTGTACCTCATACAAGCTTTCTTAATGGTTAGTTAAAATATTATTATCGCTCGTTAGTTTCATTACTGATACTCATATTTTAAACAATCAAGATCTACACTGAGCGGCAGAAAAATCGGCCCACTTAGAATATCGCGAAAAGCAAAAAAGTGGGCAAGCTTCTGTTTATAAAAGTTTTAAAATTCGAAAATATAGTCTAAGAGGCAACCAAATAACGAGACAAAACAACGTCAGCTGTTCGCAGCTGTAACGAATTTTCGACTTCTTTTAAGAATTTGAGTCTGACATTCAGTTGCTCTTAGACTGCTAGTGCCACTTTTTTCTTCCACTAGTCGGAGTAGGCATTTGCGTTTAGTAACAGATAGACTTCTAATTCTTTTGGGTTTCAGAATTGGAATTCAAACTCCTTTGTTGATTGATGTGAGACAACAGAAGATAATATTTCTCTGTATAGAAGATTGCTGGAAGTATTTTTTTTCTGTTTCTGCATAACACCTAAGGTCATATGACGGAGGTGACCTAAAGGTTTTTGTGGGATCCGAATCCTTACCCGACGAAGGGAGACCCAGAGTAGCGCCTTAATCGTTGAACTCTGAAATCGAGGAGCCGTGATTCAAACTCACGACCTTAAAATTAACAGCCGGCGCTCTACCACTAAGCTACCTTGGCGGGTGTAAAATTCATAAATCACATTTTTCCGATAGGAAGCGATTCAATTCTAAGCTAAAACGAAATTTACTTGAAATACACTACGTTTCAACTTAATGATAAAGACAGGTTTTTCGAAGGCAAATTGGGAATCCCCATGACCAATTCTATTAAATTTATGTGTGGAATTCTTTGAATTTAAATTGGTAAAAAAATAAGTTTAGTTCGAATCAAAATACAATATACACTGATGACGTGTTATACACTGTATGTCTGGCTTTCAAACGTAATAAGCTATTGCAAAATTTTCACAGTCGAGTCGAGGGATAAAAAGAAAAACTCATTTCTCTTTTAGACATACTTATATGTGTAGAGCCGAAAATGCTTTAAATCTGAAATTTAGATAAAACATCTTGGTAATAAATTATACATTCTTTTTTCTAATTCCTATGGATCTAAACCCCCCTACCAAAAAAATCAATATTTACTGCACTTTATTTTTCCTCATACAAATAATTCTAATGTTAATTCAGATCTTCTTGAATGGGATGCTATTTCTCTAATCTCTTAGCTGCTGAATACAGAATTATTTCAGGATGAAATTAGCATTTGTTTCCTGCCAATTATTATCATTATTATTATAATTTATATGGAAGCCATATCCACTGTAAACGTTTGTGTGTGTGTGTGTGTGTGTGTGTGTGGAGATGCTTGTGTATAAATGTAAAATAAATCACAGACACCAGCTCCACATTCCCACTGATGTTTGCATGGATCCGGTATCACGGCAGAAACACAAGAAAATAGAAACCCTATAATTGAACCTAAATAATTGTTATATTCTGAGCGGCAGATTGCAACCGCCTGCAGAAAATTGTATTTGTGAGTCATTCCAAAAGAGAAAAACTTTTCCAATAACCCTGCAACGTAATAGCGTTGATAAATTTCGATGCAATCGTAATACTGTCTGATAGCATATTCATGTATGAAAAGTTCAAAATGTCGGAGGTCATTTCGTGTTTCTGTTTATACCTAAGTTCTATGGACAAGAATAAGGAAAACCATTTTAATATTTGCATTATGTCCCAAATACGCATTAGGGACCGATAAGATCTATAAATTATTTATATTTTTCTTTTATGCTTTCTAGAACTGAAGGAAAAAAAAATAAAGTTGATATTTACATCGGAAACATTTTAAATAGTTTAATATTAGGGCGAGGCTCTACAAATCATGCGTAGTTTTGAAATCTTTACACATAGTATATCAATAATGAGCTTCAAAAGTTCTTGAATTTTTGAAACGGTTCATATAGCTCTTGGATGAAAAAGTTTTAACACACACACACACACACACACACACACACATACACACACAAACACACGCGCGCGCTCATGCAGATCTCCGCATAACCGAGATACCAACTTTTTTTTAAAATCCATATATTTAGAAAACTAATTAACAGAACCTAATTTAACCTTACCTAACCTTAATGCCATCGACACGAGAAGGACGTGATAAGTGTTTCGGGAACAATTGAGGGCTCGGAGGATGTTTTCTGTTAAGTCATTAAATAGTGAGGTATTCGCTAATCTAACATAACATTGCCTAACCAAACTTTAAATAACCTAATCTAGCGTAACCCAACCTAATCAGGACCAACATATCTTTTTTCCGACACTAAAAATGCTTCTAGATTTTATATAGAATTTTTTTAATGTTCCCGGTATCAAAAGTGTTACCTTGCAAAATATTACCTCATTACATCTGTGAATTATTACACTCTCAACATCACTTATGCCCAGTTGCTTACACACACACACACACACACACACACACACGTTTAGCTAGAGTTTACATTTTCAGTTCTGAATAGCTACAATTACTCTTATCTTAATGAAATCTAACCAACCCTAACCTTCCTTATATCTCTTTTTTCATGATATGTAATTGGTTTTAAGTAAAAAAGTCCCAAAAAATGGCGACGCCGCTTATATTGTTACACGCACGTTTGTGTCGCGATGAGTTCGGTGTGTATCCTGAAGGTTATTACGGTTTCTTAGGAAACTACAGATAAAAGTTCAGTGGTGTAAGATCAGGTGACCTTGGAGGACATTCAGTTCCATGACGATCTATCCAGCAACCCAGAAATCTTTGTATCAGGAAAAGGTCGAACATCTCTGTGATAATGTGGCGGTGCGCCATCTTGCTGAAAGTAAACCTAATGGTCCCCATACAGATGTCGTATTGCGGGAATGGTATCATTGCGCAGCATTGCAGATAATTTTAAGCTTTTCTTAATAAAGAGTTTCCTGGATTATGTTGTAGATAGGTCGTCGTGGAACGTCTAATGAATACCTTCCAAGGCCACCTGATCTTACACCTCTGGACTTCTATATGTAAAGGTACCTGAAGGACAAAATGTATGGTACTAACTCTCAAAATGTGCAACAGTTACAGGAAGCGACTGTTCAAGAAGTATGCAAAATCTCAACTAATATGAACGCTATAGCTATGGTGTGCCAATCTGTTTTGGGATGTTGCGCCGCATGTTTGTGTGTAAATGGTGCACATTTTGAATATTTAACATAAGAGGAGTATTAAATAATTCTTTAACATGCTTATTTATGGACATAGTAAAGTTTTTTTTTAAGTGCAATTAGAATCCCAAATAAATAATTTCAAAATGTGTCTACATTATTTTGAATCTCTCTCTCTCCCCCCCCCACACACATATATATATATATATATATACATATGATGAATAAAACCACGAAGGAAAGGAAACACAGAATGGTGCTCAAGCGCTTTCGTCTAATCACATCCTCAGGAACACTGAAGTACATAAAGAGTTACAGCCTATATATAGGTTACAGAAAATATATATATATATATTATATATATATATATATATATATATATAATAAACGGACAAATAAAATTAAAATTAAAAATTAAAGGATTGTGGGAGAAGCATACAAATTTGTAAGGAAAAACCTACCGATTTTTAGCACAAGATCAAATGAATTGTTTCCAACCAATGTTATAAAAAAAAAAATACAAATTTATACTGGAAATATGCCCGGGTTTTAGCACTCTGCCCTTCTTGTATATAAAAATAAATTAAAAAATAAAAGTTATTAGAGTAGCATACAAGTTTACCAAAGATTTAGCGTTCTACCCTTCTTATCTAAATCTGTTCTGAAAGAATTCAAAACAAGAGGAACCAGTTGAAAAAGACCTTTGCTTATGTTGAAGTTATTTTAAGTTGAATAATGGCAGACTCAAGAATATTTCTATTAACAATGTTGCTAGAGTGAAATAAAACTGAAGCATTATTCCAATCAATACAGTGGGATAACTCTGACAAATGGACAAAAAGGGCACTGGACGACTGTCCTGTTCTAACGGAATATTGATGCTGTTTTATACGTGTGTGCAAATCCTTTCCCGTCTGACCTATGTCAGTTTTGACGTTTGTTCATTGTTTACAAAAGTGCCGATTGACGATATGCTTGACTTTCTCTCCCAAGAATTACATAAGTATGACCTGCCACTACCTTCACACATTGTTTTGGAACTTATTAAGCTTTGCATCAAAGACTGTAAATTCACTTTCAATAACGAGTATTATCAACAAGTTTTTGGGATGGCCATGGGCAACCCATTGTCGGCCCTCCTCTCCAATATTTATATGGAGTTTTTCGAAATTACTTACATTCCGAGAATCCTGGGGGTTGGCATCGCTTGGTTGCGGTACGTCGACGATATTTTGTGTATCTGGCCCATGAATCGTGACCTGGATAACTTCCTCCTTCAGTTAAATGATCAAGTCCCCTCCATTAAGTTTACTTTAGAAGTGGAACAAAACAATTCAATCCCGTTTTTGGATGTGTGTGTGTACATAGGGAAAGCCCAGGTTTTAAGTTTAGTATCTATCGGAAAAAAAAAAAAAAAATTGTCCTACGTACTTTTACTCGGGACATGACACCCCCACTAAGAAGGCCATTTTTTCTTCAGTGTTTCTCCGCGCCCTTAGGATCGCCAGTCCGGAATACATCGATGCCGAATTAGAAAAAATCAACGGTATTGGAAGTGATCTGTGTTATCCATCTGCGTTTATGGAATCTTGTCTCAACAAGGCAAAACGAACTTTCTATCGTGTCAATAATAACACTCGTACTTTGTCAAAAAATATTTTAGTACTTCCATTTTTCCCGGGCTTTTTAGGCATTGCTAATGTACTTAAACTTTTGGATATTAATGTAGTATTTTCATATAACAATATTGTGAAAAATATAGTAAAAAATAGCCCTACCAATAATTCAGGCATTATCTATAAAATTAGTTGTAAACAATGTAATTCCTTTTACATAGGTCAGACGGGAAAGGATTTGCACACACGTATAAAACAGCATCAATATTCCGTTAGAACAGGACAGTCGTCCAGCGCCCTTTTTGTCCATTTGTCAGAGTTATCCCACTGTATTGATTGGAATAATGCTTCAGTTTTATTTCACTCTAGCAACATTGTTAACAGAAATATTCTTGAGTCTGCCATTATCCAACTTACAAATAACTTCAACATAAGAAAAGGTCTTTTTCAACTCGATCCTGTTGTTTTGAATTCCTTCAGAACAGATTTAGATAAGAAGGGTAGAACGCTAAATCTTTGGTAAACTTGTATGCTATTCTAATAACTTTTATTTTTCAATTTATTTTTATATCCAAGAAGGGCAGAGTGCTAAAACCCGGGCATATTTCCAATATAAATTTGTATTTTGTATTTTTTTTATAACATTGTTTGGAACAATTCATTTGATCTTGTGCTAAAAATCGGTAGGTTTTTTTTTATAACATTGGTTGGAAACAATTCATTTGATCTTGTGCTAAAAGTCGATAGTTTTTCCTTACAAATTTGTATGCTCCTCCCACAATCCTTTAATTTTTAATTTTAATTTTATTTCTCCGTTTATTGTGTATATATATATATTTTTTTTTTCTGTAACCTATATATAGGCTGTAACTCTTTATGTGCTTCAGTGTTCCTGAGGATGTCATTAGACGAAAGCGCTTGAGCACCATTCTGTGTTTCCTTTCCTTCGTGGTTTTATTCATCATAAATATTTTTCACGTGTTAGTTTCGTGAAATAATTTTCATATACACACACACATATATATATATATATATAACGAGAGAGAGAGAGAGAGAGAGAGAGAGAGAGAGAAAGAAAAAAAAAATTATGTGATAATGTGATATGAATATACAGGGTCTGTCAAAAAAAACTAAGCCAATTTGAAATCTCTATAAAATGCACAATTTGATAGAGATTTCAAATATTTTTTTACACTAAATAAATAAAAGGCTCATAAATAATCTGTGATAATTTTATAACTTTATTTTAAATATTTTAGGAGTTATGCGGTTATTTCTACAGATTGGGAAAATTTCAGTTTTTCTCATTATGTAATATCTTCTTTTTTCTCTTTTTCAGAATTTGTTTAGATTTAAAAATTTTCGTGAATACCTCTAAATATGCCATTCTCACATGAAGATAAAATAATTATAAAGCATTATAGAGTTGAAAAAGGTTATAGTGCAAGGAAATTACTTTCTGAATTCGATTATAAAGGATGGACTAGATCGGGTTTAGATTACTTATTTAGAACTATCGATGAAACAGGAAGCATTGAAAGGAAGGTTGGTAGTGGGCGACCAAAATCAGTTAGAGTAGATGAAAATATTCAAAAAGTGGAGGAACGTATCCTTAGTCAAGCGGATCGACCTGGTAGCCACATGACACCTGCTCAAATATCAAAAGAACTAGAAATATCAAAATAAAGCGTAAGAAGGATTATTAAATTTGATCTGCAATTTAAACCATTTAAAAGAGTGCATGGACAAAGATTGTCAGAAGTAAACTGTCAGAAAAGAGTTGAGAAATCCAAACGTATTTTACGTATAATAACTGAAGATAAACTTTCCAAGACATTTTTTACGGATGAAAAACGTTTTACGGTAGAGCCACCAAGAAACTCAGAATGACTGGGTTTATTCTGATGTTGCGAAGAAAAATGAAATCCAAGATGAAAGACTGTACGCAACAAGGAGTCACTTTTCTTCTAGCGTCATGGTTTCTGTTGGAGTGTCCAAGTTGGGAAAAACTTCAATATTTTTTATTGAGCCAGGAGTGAAAATTAATGCTCAATATTATTCAAATACCCTGCTTGAGAAAATGCTTCCAGAAATGAGAAACTTGGCTAGTCAAGGTTACTTTATTTTTCAACAAGATGGTGCAACATCACATACTGCCAAAACAACCATCGAATATTGGAAAAAGAATGTGCCTGAATTTCTGGAACCGAATAATTGGCCACCTAACAGCCCTGACCTAAACCCTGTAGACTACGGAATATGGGAAAACTTGGCAGAGAGAGTGTATAGGAACAAAATAAGGGATGTCAATCATTTGCGTGAGTTGATTATCGCAAAATGGGCAGAGCTCCCCCAAGAGCAAATAAATCGAGCAATAGACGAATTCAGACCAAGATTAAAAAAAGTGATAGAAATGCAAGGGAATCATATTGGACAGTCTTTTAATTTTATTAAACTAAAAATTATCTACAGTATATCGTAAAAAAAATTTTTTCATGTTAAGTAGGAGAATCTCACTTTTTAGTTAATTATTAATAAAATTAACAATTCTGAAGATATCGTCATAAAAATTTAAAGGATAATAGAGATTACCTATACTTTATTTTGTAAAAAATTCAACTTAATTAGATAAATGGTTTTGTTTTAATAAAAGTTTGAATTTGGCTTAGTTTTTTTTGACAGACCCTGTATATGTACATTTGAAAAATCTTTTCAACATGCGATTAGTAAATAGGAATCTCAAAAACGAAAGAGTTGCTTTACAGAAATAATATAAACTCGAAAGAAGAATCTTGTTAAAAAAAAATATATAACTCTATGAACAGACCTGAATCAAAAGGAAATAATAGTTTCCAGTCCACCGTTAATTCAATACTGTACCTCTTTCTTGAAGGAAGAGATCGCATCACACGATTTCATAGAGTGTAATGTTAATTAATGCTGATGTCGTTCATTTAAGAGTGAATCTTCATAAATGTAATCTCTGCACTTTGAGAATAAATGATGCTGCTGCTTCTTCTCATAACTTGAATTAATACTTTGTCTTATTAATGATATAGCTAAGCTAGAAACGCCATATATATATATATATATATATATATATATATATATATATATATATATATATATATATATGTGTGTGTGTGTGTGTGTATATATATATATATATATATATATGAAAACAAAGTACACAGAACTCGCCACGTGGAGGTAGCTGCACATCGAGTTCCAACCTAGCCCATCCCAACCACCCAACCTTATTATGGACTTTTGTCTAAGTCTTATTCCTTTTCCTGCTTATCGAACTATGTTGTGATTTAGTAGTGAAAAATGGCATTATGTCTCTTGATTCCAATCTCACTCAAATGAATCCATCCCTTCGTTCTTTTCCACAAACTGTAGCGTCTGCTTCTGTTACTAGCTTAATACATCTTTCTACGGCCTGTGTGTAACATGGCATCCCAAGTATGCCTCCAAAATCTGACTGTTTGGAAACGAGCTCTCTCAATTCCTTCTCCGTTAATTGCTGCCAAAGCGGAGGACTTAATCGCCCTTCTTCTTTCCAGTTAATAAGATCAATGTATTCTTTTGCTCCAAAGTTCAGCCTTGGTATTGTAAACGTTCGTATTTCCTTTTGTGCTTTGCTTCTTGCAAGCATAATTCTTCGAATTGCCAGCTCTCTGATGTGCTCATGATCATCGGTGATCATGGAGAGCAATAGGTTCTCTGGGTGAGCAAAATAAGCATTGCGTTGTATTAAAGAATCCACAACGTTTCTCAGCTCAAGTGGAAGGTATCTTGATCTTGAAATGGTTTCCCAGACATGTCTTCCTCCTCCTGTGCATGAAGATTTTGACTTAATGGTAAACCACATTGGAGCATAAACTTTCATTACAAATGTTGCTAATGCACGAAGGTTCTCTGATGGTTTATCTTTAGCAATGTATAAGCGTAGAATTCGATTTGCTCTAGTTAGCCACCTTGCATGAGATAAAGTTCCTGGATTTTTTGCAGACAAATCCTAAGAGCATTTACCTGAGCACACAGCTTTACAGATTTCAAGCAAATATTTCTGGTCCGTACTTAAGTCTTCATTTGCTATGTATGGTATATCAGCTTCAATTTTTTCAAACCCTGCAACTGGAAGTTGTTCACAATTTTTCAGTGCTTTGCCAATTGTTCCAGAGAAGGTATCAGGTCCTGTTGTGCTCTCATCAATGTGATATAACAAGTGGCGAAGTGGAAGTTCGTTAGCGTGCAACTGACATATTAGCCACTGCAAAGGTCTACCTAATGCCAATTCTAAGAGGCTAATAATTCCATTATGCCTTCCTGTGTTGACAGGCGTTCCATCACATTCAATAGCCACCAGTTCATCAATGTTTTGAACATTTTCTGATAAAAACTGAATTAACGAATCTTCAATACCATGAGCAGTACCAGAGACAGGTGCAATATAACTAACATAGTAAGACCCTGGTTCTCTTACTAAGGTCATGCGTTCTTCAATGACCGATTTGTAATAATATTTTTTGCCTTGCTTGATATGACATTTAGTTTTATCTTTTCTTCCATCAAAATATAGAGCTTTTAAGTGTTCCTCATTATCTTCTTGTTGCATTTTACGCCGTATTTTCGTCCTTTCTCTTTTAATTTTACTCCTGTCAATTACGAGGGAGGTATCCTCATTTCCTATTAGACCAACATCTTGCAGGGCAGCAGATGCCAAAGATGCACCTTCCCAGTCAGATATGCCGTATCTATCACAAACTTGTGCAACATTTCCTAAATTAACTCTCATTTGTTGATACGAGTTAGACGGTCTAGCATCATCAACAGCTCTTGTTTGGGTCAGGTTTGAGTCTTTCCTTGAGCAAGCTGAAATGTCACCCTCCGAATCAGAAGAATCAAGGCCTAGGTCTACAGCATCATCATTAGTTGAAATGCTTTTGCTAATTCGAGAAAGTTCCACTTCTTTTCGTTTCATATTCTTTTTAAGTTTTTCAGTTGTTATTTTATCTATGTTCCCAATTGCCATTTTTCTATCTCTTCTTCGATCAGTGAGAAATTTTTGCTCAATGCGAGGAACCTTTTTAGTTTTATTACAGTGACATGAATCAAATTCATATTTGCAGCTAGCAATATCAAATAAATTTTTAGCTTTTTATCTGAACAACTGTAATTTGTTTTGATAATTTGGGTTTCCTTTTCTTCCTTTGTATGGCTTTATCAACACCATATATTTATTATGATAGGAGCGAATAAGCTGCAAAACTCTTTTGTGAAAGACTATTGGAATTGAGGCCTTTACCCAAATATTTTCAATATCTAAAGCGACTCTTTCTGATACGTCAGAGACTGCAGGATCTTTGTTATTATTAGTGAACTTTATGTCAGCTCTTACCCATAAATAATGTCTAAACATTTCTTCATAGGTTGGAAGCATATTGCTATTTAGTTCTTTAGCAGTGCCAAAAACTGGGCATATACTACACTACCTTGTCTTTAATTTTTTATTCATTTTGATATTTCTGAAAAAATAGAATTAATGTAATTAAATCAGAGAATTACAAGAAATAAATATTTATGCATGCAAAAACGGTTAAGTAGTTATACTAATAGGCTAAGCTAAAGTGTAACACACCTCGTCACTACACGCACTTTAGGAAGACTGAGTGACAGGCTCAAAATGTGACGGTTTTTCAAGGTCATTGGGGAGCCGCTTACTGAAACAGCAGCTAGTTCAAATTTGGTGGACATTTAAATTAGCGTCATTTACAACTTTTCTTAGGTATTCCAAATACCTATATATATATATATATATATATATATATATATATATATATATATATATATATATATATATATATATATATATATATATATATATATATATATATATATATTTGCCACGTTGTCACTATAATAATTATATTATGTTTGTTAATGTTGATGATTGCTTTGGAGCGAGGTCATCAGATCTTTTCAGATTAATTAATGTTATTGATTAGGAAATTAGTTGAGTGAGTTTTCTTCCTTTATTAAACAAATCAATGAGATTTAAATGAGACAAATAAACATTACAGTTGCTTGAATGCAAGTTGACAGAATGAATGAACTCGAGTTGAAATTGTTATAAATCTCACTAAATTGTGCTTCCCCAAGAACAAATCCTTCAATCAAGTGTGTGTATATATATATATATATTATATTATATATATATATATATATATATATATATATATATATATATTAGGGTGTCTCATTAATACATAGAAATTTTTTTTTTTCGATTTTCTCTTGCTCGCGAATGCTGCCCCGATTTCAATAGGCATAGAGGTTCTAAAAATCGAAAAATGATGGAAATCGAACAGTATTTAGAGGTCACTCAAGTTTAACACTTTCTTGTAGCTATTTAGGAAAAAAAAGAAATTTCTATCATTCTCTTATTCTCTTTATTTCTGAACAAAAATGAAAATAAACGAAATGCACCTTTCATTAATTGAAATAAGCACGTATAAATGGATTGTTTTCATCATCAATCTGTCCAACACTACTTGATTTTACTCTTCAAGCTCTCCTTCGTCTTGACGGGGATCAACTTCTGGTGAGCCCGAACCACCTTGAGGACGAATTGCTTCTGCTTCTCATCATGCGTGATGGTGGAATTGAATCTTTTCATCAAAGCGATACCACGCTCGGCGGCGTCATTGACCACCTTCAGGGCTTTCACCCTCTTTTGCGCCGTGATCCAATCCTGGTCATTGATCCAATCCTCTGGATCTTTCATGAGGAAGGTGGGAGACTCAGATTCTGGAAGGATCGCGCGGAAGAAGACTTCTTTTGTTCTCCGGGTGACGAAGAGCTCGATGGATTGCTGTGGATTGAAGTTCTTCGGATCGATCCGCTTGAGTCCTTTCTTCGTGGCGGGGGATTGAAGTCGTTGGACCATCTTTAGCTTCGTGTCCTTTGGAATGCGGTCGTCAAAGAAACCAAGCCCCACGAGATCCTCTGAGAGGTACCACAGGTGCCTTTTCAAGGCCATGGATGCCGTGTGGCTGACTTCCTTGTCAGGGTAGGCCTCGAGCAGGCGAAGGAACTCTAGGTCGTTCAGTGGAGCTCGATTCGAGACCATTGCCTCATTCCACTGCTTCACGTACGCGAGGGAGATGAACAAACACAGCCGCCGAAGTCCTCCTTCTTCCCTGGCTGTCAGGTCCAGTTGGTGACGGAACATGAAAATCTTGAGGGCATAGATGGCTTTGGCCATCCATCTGGCGTGGTGATAGGCCCCAGGCTGACGAAATCCCCCCTGGACCTGACCGCCAAGGAAGCGGTAGGAAAGGATGAGGAGTTCACGGTAGTCTTCTCGGGGATGTGTGCCGTGGGAAAGCGTCTTCTGCAGGTATTTCTTCATGGAAGACGCTTGATTTGCCCAGTTGTCAGTTGTTGTGGGATTGCTTTCGTCACCGATGGACAAGAATGACCCTTTGTCAATGGAGGCCCACCGCTGTTGAAATCTTTTGAAGAGGAGAATGTCAGGGGAAGAGGACGGCCCCAGACATCGCATGAAGACATCCTTGAGTAAGATCTCCAAGACGTGGTGACGGCAAGCCAACCACAACATGGGACGGCCAAACTCCTGCTCAATGCGAACGCAAGCACCTTGGATCATCCCAGCGTTCACAGCTGTGGTGTCGAATCCCAGTCCAATGATTTGCTCCGAAATGCCAAAAGCCTGGACTTCCTGGAGTACGGCTGCAGCCTGTTCTTTTCCAGTGCCGTCCACCGCAACGGGTACACCAAGAAGCTCCTCGACTCCATCGCCCGTCACCACAACAGCAATCCGGTCAACCTCCTTCTTCTCCTTGGCGATATCTTCCAACAGTTTCCCATCCCAGTGCAAGACTAAAGGACCAGAAGCTTCGAACTTTCGGGTCAACTCTTCTCCCATCTCCTTTCGGATCTTGTTCCGTGTTCGATGAACAGTTGCTGGCGAGATTACCAGGTCATCCAGGTCATGACCCAAACTCTGAGCTGCTGCTGCAAAGGACGACGTTGCTTGTCTCACGGACATGTTGTCGCGATCCCAAGCAGCAATGAGATTCGGGTCCGTGAGGGCATTCATTCGCCTTTTCTTTTGAGTCTGGGCCTTGCTGGTGCTGGGCGCTTGGTACGTCTCGTCGTCATCATCCTCGTCTTCCGTGTTCATTTCAGTGCTGCTACCATCCACCTCCAAGATCGTTACCTCCATGAGCTGTGTCACCCCAGCATCCCATTTACTCCTAGCCGTGGCTGCAAGATCCCTCTTCCGCTTCACAGCTTTCTTCTTCGCTGTCTTCTGGTCCACCCCCGCAAGACTTGACGACATCCTGTCTTCCCTCTGCGAGGTGAGAAAATCCTTGTCCTCCTGAGGGACCTTGGAGGAGGATAGCGCGGAGGAGTGAGCCACGTCAAACACGTCTTCCAAATCCGACTTGAACATCCCCTCCTTGTACCGGTAACCCTCTTGCGGCTTTGTCCTGTTCTTCTTGAGTGCGTCGTAGGTATCGATCAACTTCGCCAGCTTCTCCCCTGCCTACTTCTTGGTGGTAGTTGGTATGTTGGCCTTCTCCCAGATGGGCCAGATGGTTTCCACCACCAGGCGAATGCTCTCCGATTTGGTCTTCCTTCCCTCTTGGTCTTGGTGGTGGTGGAAGTAAAGGAGCAGGCATTGCTCCTTCGATGGAAGTCGTGGACAAACAATCGCTGCAATTGGGGCCTTGTCCAGCAACCACAACTGGTTTCCTGCTCTAGTAACCATCACCTGCGAAAGAGAAGAAAATCTTGTATAAGTGAAACAGAAGTGGCGAACTTGAGTGACCCCTAAAAATCCTCCTACAGCTGTCAAATTTTGTGATAACAATCCTTTATAAAGGTGTAATACGGGCAAGCGTCGCCCCGACCCGAAATCCTCCATTCGTATATTTGAGACACCCTAATATATATATATATATATATATATAGGCATGTATATGAAAATAGACACAAGTAGACATAAAGGTAAGAAAAATCATTTTCACAGGCGTTATATGAACAAAATCGAAATTCATAATGTCGACGTTCGACCTTATGCAAGTGCATGGATTTCAGATTTCAAACTACATTTCAAATTTCCAATGAAAAGGACTAACCTGACATAACCAGACTAACCTAACCAGGCAGAATGTAACCTAACCTAACCCATGTTAACCTAACCTGACCTAATTTAAAATAACACTTTAGTATCGACATTATGCAGATCGACTTTATTCCGTTACCCGTCTCACAGATTATTTAAACTATCATAAAGGTTAAAAAATAAAATTAGACCGAGTTTAAAAATGGATGTCTGAAGAAACTTGTAAGGGTTGTCTTTGAGATTGCAATACTGTACAGTTATTTAGAGTGGCTCCCGTTTGGGTTACGCTAGGTGCAATTAAATTTGGCTGGGTCGGTTGAATTATAATTTTGCTTCTGATTGGATTGGGTTGGAGGCCTTTTTATAAAATCTTATGATAGTTACCGGTAACTATGTTAATATTAATCAGAAATAACCTAAAGATATGGATGACTTACTCATTTACGTATTCACTCATTTATTTATTATTAATTAACAATAACTATCTGTTTATTTTTAATAAGAGCCCAGTAAATCCTAAAGCTTGAGGGTCAAATAAAATAAAATAAATAGCCCACCGTCACAATTATTTATGTCATTGTAAATTGTAAAACCAATGTATTTATTTTATTAATAATAAAGGTTATTCAATTCAATTCAAAAAAAGGAACGTCTGAAATTGCAGATGTTCTGAGTTCTTGGTCCAGTTTGTGTAGAGCAAAGATAAGGTTATATGAATATGTTTGTGACTGGAACGCCTATATTTGTGTTGTCTTGGTGAAGAAAAACAAATTCGAAGTCCACCTTACTCCTGAAGAATCATGCACCTAGACCTATAAAGACAGGAGTATCTGCAATGCAAACTAACGACATAGGAACGGAAATGATTGTGCATCATTGCTTCCAGTGGTGATAAATCATACATAGTACATAGTACGTTGACTGCTATGTATTTGACAATGATGATGCAAGCTGTTCATGTCCTAAATTTGTGAAAAAGCAATGAAACCTTTCTTCCTATATACACGTAAGCCAGTGGTTCTGAAACCGGGGTACGCGAAGAGGTCCTGAAAATATAACCCTTTTAATTTTATATACGATTAACAAATGGCCACAAGTCACGCGGTCGTAAAGAAAGTAAAAACCCTCTATCTCTCTCTCGAAAATCCAGAAAATCCCTTGAAAGAATTGAAGGGGTACAAAAGAAGAAAAAGTTTGAGAACCGCTGACGTAAGCTATTAACACGTGCGTCTCGAGCATTGAAAAAATATAGATAACTAACAAAGAGGTCTCCCGTCTTGACTGTATACTGTAGGTGACTTCGTCTATATAATTAATATCAGTGTATCGAAACAGCTTTCTTTCACCCATATTTTAAAAACTTCAAAATACTTTTGTAAGTGAAAAATTTGTCCTACGTTGCGAGGAAGTGTGGCAAAGTTCGTGTCACTTTTGTTTTGGTGTTTCTCATATCGTTTGTGCTCAAGAGGAAATAATGCTTAGTATTCAAAGCCGACACTTTTACCTAAACAACTATTATTACAGCTTTAGTTATTCTTCAATAAGTTTCCTAATTAATTCAGCACCTGTATTTTATAAAGATCGATACCTGTTCTATAAATATGTCCAGAAAATGTAAAAGACTTCGGTACGTATCTATATTTGGAAAATTAAATAAAAATTTAGAATTTATAGATTATGAAAAGAAAAATACAATTTTTATTACTGAATCTTATATTTTAAACTTCATCTTTTGCGTTATTTCGAACAATATTTTTCTCTCCAATTAAGGATATCAAAGCAAAATTTCAACCCAATTAAAAGAGAATATGAAATTTTCTATCCTTTTTTTTTGTTAATTTTCAAAAAAAATTCCTTTAGCTCTTAGAGGTTAAACTCATTTAGACTTCCTTTTTCATTTATCCGAAATACTGTATGAAAACAAAAATACTGGGTTTTTTTCTTTTGCATAATAAAGTGCATTTTAAAATGTTTTCCATAAAAGAAAATCGTATTCCTGACTTTGTACCTGTTCAGTCAACACACCTGAATTTTGAGTGTCTCTCTCTCTCTCTCTCTCTCTCTCTCTTTCTTATTGTGTTTTTTTTGAAAAGGAATATCGTACTTAAATAGTACTACAAAAGTTCTTGAAATATTTTCTTTTACTTTCCTGTGGGCAGTCATTGTCATTTTATATACTTTATATATATATATAAAGAAATATTCAAAGCTGAATCTAAGTTCTTGAAGTGTCTTCCTCCCTCTTACACACCGAAAATGAGTAACAACATCCTATCTTCGGATAGGCCAGTGATTAGAGACTTTCTCCAGGGTGGAAACACCCTTAAAGTTGTTCCAGCTTCTGCTTTTCCCCATTTATTAGCGAAACGTAAGTTAAAAGATATGCTATCATATGCTATGCTACGCCATCATATTACTAACCAGCTTTTGGTGGATGCTTTGAATAACGAAGTTATACTTTTCACCCATCATTCTTTCTATATTATGCAGGTGCCAGGTCTTACTTTTGTGCAGTTTTAAACAATTTGAGATAATTGGCTAGAACTATATATATTTGGTGGTGGACCGGATGTCAGTTTTTTAACATCTGCGGATGCCGATGCGGATCTTTAATTTCAATATCCGCGGATGCAGATGCGGATATTTAGTTAATCTATCAATATAATATAGAATTATGAATATGACATAATTTTTCAAATTTCGTGATATTACTATTATGGCAGTCAATGCATAAGAATTAAAATGAATAGTAATGTTTTCATTATGATCAAAATAATAACTTTCTCAAGAATTTCAGCCAGAGAAAATTCAATGAAACAAGTTTCATTCAATTTTCTGTGTTCCCAGGTATTTATATTTTGAGGTTTATATATTTCTTTGTTCATTAATAATTAATACTTTACATGAAATGTGCATGACTGGGACTTATAAGCTACTTTATAAGCTAATTTAATTGTAAATTGCATAATTTATTAGAGGTAATATCCGCATAACATCCGCAATCAGAAGTGCGGATGCGGATATCCGGTCCACCACTAATATATATATATATATATATATATATATATATATATACACACACACACATGTGTGTGTGTATATATATATATTTCAGTCAGAAGTTTTTATATAATTAATTATACAGTGTGTACACAAAGTCCTTTTCCAATTATAAACTTTAATTACATGGAATCCAAAGAAGACACAGTAATGTTTTTTTGCATGTCGCATAACACATCAAATTTATTATGTTTCTCCTTAAATCTCAACATGTGCATCGTTAGTTACACGTAGCACACACAAGCGAAATTCGAGTTCACGTCATATGTTCGCTAGCATATAACTCGTGACACTGTTGATGGAATCGCAAATCCTTGCACGAAAAGTGTCAATGTCAGCAACAGGAGTATGGTACACATAATCCTTTACATATCCCTACAGGAAGAAGTCTAGGGGCGTCATATCGGGAAATCGTGGAGGACATGGCACCGGCCCGTCGTACCCAATACATCTTCCGGGAAAAGTGGTTTTCAATAACTCACGCACTAACAAACCCCAGTGTGGAGGCGCACCATCTTGCTGTGAAATGATGGATGGTTACAGGTCTTCCAATTGGTGGCTACAAAGAACTCGAGCATATCCAGGTACACTTGTGCCGTAACATTCTCTTCAGCAAAGAAGAATGGGCCTATCACCCTATCATGCAGTCATCCACACCAAACAAAGAAACGAAAAAAAATTTATGTGTTATGCAACAACATGTAAAACAAAGCATTACTGTGTCTTCTTTCGATCTCATGTAATTAAAGTTTATAATTGGGAAAGGACTTTGTGTACACTCTATATATATATCTTTGGCGCTGCTGATTGGGGGGCACTTAGGCAGTACATCCGTGACTTCTCATGGAGTGATTATTGCTTCCGTGGCCGGGGCCCTTCCGAGTATGCTGATCACATCACGGAAGTCATTCTCTCGGACATGGAGACCTATATTCCATATTCTATTCCTAATACTAATGCAAAAACAGCTTGGTTTAACTTTATTTTTTCTAATGCTATCCGCAAGAGAGGGGAGTCTTTCAGAAAGTACCGTCGCCATCCAACTCCTGACTCTCACTTAGCTTATATTTCTGTCCGGAATCGTGCAAAATCTGTTCTTCGACTCGCCAAAAATTCTTTCGTCCAACAAAAATGCGAAAACCTATTCAACTCTAATGCTTCTCGCTCTTTCTGGCATCTAGCTAAGAACGTCTTCAACAACTTTACTTCCTCTTCTTTCCCTCCTCTTTTCCATTCCGACAGCTCAGTTGCCGTCTCTTCTCCTGACAAAGATGAACGCTTCGCTCAGACTTTCGCTTAAACTCAACCATGCTGTTCCTCCATCTCCTCCCGCCCTCTGACTTTATTATGTCTGAAATTAGAATCTCTTCAAAAGATATTCTTTCTGGCCTATCTGAGCTCAACTCAAGGAAGGCGTACGGTCCTGATGGTTCCTCCTATTGTTCTTAAGAACTGTGCTTCTGTGCTAACACCCTGTCTAGGCAAACTCTTTCGTCTTTAACTTTCATCTGGTACTTTTTCTTCCTGCTGGAAGCTCGCTTTTGTTCAGCCTGTTCCAAAAGAGGGTGACCACTCCCAACCCTCCAACTATCGTCCAACTGCCTTAATTTCTTGTCTCTCTAAAGTTTTTAAATCTATCCTTAATGGGAAGATTGTTAAACCCCTCTCTTCTCAATCTTCTTTCAGATCGTTAGTATGGGTTCCGCAAAGGACGCTGGACTGGCGATCTTCTTGCATATCTCTCTCACTCTTGGTCATCCTCGTTTCGGGATTTCGGGGAAACTTTTGCTGTTGCGTTAGACACATCAAAAGCTTTTGATAGAATCTTGTACAAATCTGTTGAAAAAAGTGGTTAGAAATAACCGCATATATTTCCAAAGAAAATATAAACAAAATAAATAAAAATAAAAACCCTCGTTTCTAACCAACTAGTGAAGTTGGGTTTCCCTAATTAACCAAAAGAAGAAAAAAAAAAAGTTTCTGGGACAAAGAAAAACGGAGCTTTGCCCAGTCTTGAAAATTTTTGACCGCATGAAGCGGGCCCTTTTTTCTCAAAAAAATTAAAATGCTCGTGGTTACCCAAACCGGGAAACTGAGTCAACCTTCAAACCTAACAACCTTTAATTAAATCGTATCCTTAATTAATAACCACTGCAATTAATCAAAACCCATGTTTAACTAAATAGAGGCCTATCAGAACTAGGTGCAAGTAAGTTAAAGAAAATAACTAAGGTAAGAGAAAAACTAGGTACCTAGACGAAACTCGAACCGGGCTACAACGGCCCTAACTCAATAATTAAATGGCTGTTATAGCCCCTATTAAAACCTAAAGGCAATATAGCCCTAACTTAACTTAAATAAAACCTTCTAAACCTTAAACCTTTAAAACCAAAAACTTAAGGGCAATCCAGCCCTAGCCTAACTTAACCTGCAAAACCTAGGTCTGGGAAATAGCCCCTACAAATAAATAACCTAGCAGTGTGTTAAACAATAACCTAAAACTTAACAACGAAAATTAAAAAAACCTGGAAACTAAATGAAACTTATGAATCAGTTAGAAACTGAAAGGGTAACGTTCAACTGGCAACTTCATTTTTGGTAAGTCTAAATTAATTTTGATGAATTTAGCTTCACCATAGTTAGTAATCTGGCTGCTGACCAAATTTAACCTGAAAACCACTGCAACCTACAGTGAAAAAGTCTGTAGCTGTGTTGACAGTGTCTAAATAGGCCATTATTATTTCTATAATTACCGAGTCTATTTAAAGTAAACTTAACCTTAATACTACACCTAAATAAAAATAATATCTCTCAAGCTAAATAATAAATTTTTCAATATGGCGCCCCCGGGTGGGCAGTCGAGAAGTTAGTTACCCTTTTTTGTTTTAATTCTGATACAATAGTTTTAAATCCAGTGAATTAAATTTTTTACATAATCTGAAAATTTAAATATAAATATCATTTATAATAAACCTAAAAATGGCTAATCAAACTGAAGCCACTCGTGGAAAAAGTATGGAGACCTGGTTGGGAAGTGATGTGGAAGCACTTGAAACTAGTAAACTGGTAAAAAGGAGGGGAGCAATCAGAACCTCAGCTACTAAACTTTTAGCTACAATCAAAGAGAGATGGGATGATTGGACTGAGGAACAAAAAAATTCACATGCTCGGCTTTTGTCCTCACAACTGGACAAGTTACAAAATTTAGACGAGGAAATCCTTAGAATGTATGTTTGTTCCGAAGGCTTCTCAGAGGATAAACAAGAAGAACTAGATGAAAAAAATAGTTATTACCACTTTGAAATAGATCAAATGATACAAGCATTAACAACTAAAAAAGAAAATAATGCCGAAGCCAAACCTAAACTAAGAATAAGTACTAAAATTCCTGAGCTTCAAATATTACCATTTGATGGAAATCCCTCTAAATTTCAAAACTTTAAGACCTCATTCAGAAACATTTATGATAACATAGGTCTTTCCGAAGAAGAGAAATTTGCCTACCTAAAACAACATTTGAGTGGAAACCCTGCCATTCAAATAAACTGCATGCAAGAAAGTAAAACATCTTATGAAGAAGCATGGCAGCAGTTGGAGGGCTGTTATGCAACACCAGGCCAAATTAAATTCTCCATAATAAAATCCCTTTTAACTAAATCCATAATAACCAAAAATTTTAAATCACTTCATGACTTTCAAGCAGATATGCACTCTACCATAAATTTAATGCAAACTCAAAAATTAGAATTAGAAGATATACTCTTGTATGTATATTATAATAAACTAACTCAAGAAACTCAGGAATTTTTAAGAACTTGTGGGTTTAAACTCTATGACCCCTTTAATAATTTTAAAGAAGCAATTGCTGAAGCTACCAAAACCTTAGCTAATGTTAATTTTGATCTGGAACAAAGTGAGTTAACTACCTTGATACCTAAACAAAAAAGAAACTTCTCTCCAGAACCAGCCAGAAAACCATGGTATTCTGGCCAAACTACAGCTGCTCTGGCGGTTTCTACCCAAAGACAATCCTCAAGAAGAGCTCAATATACTGACCAGAGAGAACCTTACTGCAAATTGTGTAAGAAAAACTCTCACAGAATCTCAAAATGTGATTCTTTCCCTGAAAGTTGGGATAAACTGAAAAAACTTGCTAAATTAAATTATTGTACTAAATGTACCTCATCTAAACACCAAGCCAAAGAATGCCCCATTTCTTTACAACCCTGTTCATTTTGTAGGTTTTCTAACCATTTATCCTTCCTTTGTACCAAACAAAAAGGAAAACCAGAGGAAGATAAGAAAACCAAAACCAGTACGGAAGTAGCTACCCAAAAAGAAAACTCCAAACAAGGGAAACAAGTTACTAACTTATTAAGTTTAAAAAACACTGATCAAGAAGTAGCATTAATCCCTTCCATGCAAATGAGAATAAGAAACTCAGAAAAATCAATTAAATGCAGAGCACTTTTGGATAATTGTAGTCAAGCCAGCTACATTACCAAGGAACTTGAAAAAATTAAATCTTCCAACTAAACACTACGAGGAATCCATAACCATAACAGGATTTATAGCCGACAAGAAACAACCAAATTATGAAGTAGCTATAATTAAATTGGAGGATTCTAGAAACCCTGGAAACTACCAAGAAATAGAAGCTATCATAATTGATGATATTAATATTAAATATGAAGTTCCAGGATTACTGAAACTTCAAACTTATTTAAAATCATTAAATTATCAGCTTGCAGATCACTTTGAAGCTGATGAAGTGGCTGACTTCATGTTAATTTTTGGGGCTGCAACCCACAAACTTTTTGCCCTCAGCAGTCATCAGATTCATACTGCCTCTTGTTATAAATCTCCCTATGGAATACTTTTATTGGGTTTCCCTTCAGATTACTACCCTGAAAAAGAAAAAGAACCAATAAGAGATCAGATCAGCTTCTGTATTACCAACCCGCTACCTACTAGTACAACTTCTAATGAAGATCTAAAAAAAATTGAACACCAGATTGCACAATTTAGCAAACTAGAAAACTTGGGTATTTCTGGGGATGAACCACTTTCAAACAAAGAAAAAGATCTGATTGCAAACTTTGAAAAGGAAGTTAAAATAGAAGATGAAAGATTGTCTGTTAAGGTACCATGGAATGACCAAAAAGATAAAATTTCACCAAACTTTAACTATGCTATTAGCAGGTTAAAGTCCACTTGCAAAAAATTAAAAAAAGATAACTTAATGCAACCTTATTCAGACATCCTTGAACAACAATTCCAGGAAGGAATAATAGAAGAAGTACCTCTAACAGAACACTTAAGACAAGCAGGAAATTTTTTACCTCACTTTCCCGTAGTTCGCCCTGGGGTACAAACAACTAAAGTTAGGATTGTAGTAGATCCCTCGGGTAAAAGCAAACCAGAAGAAATAACCGTAAATGATGCTACTGAGGACTGCCCTTCACTCCTACCTCACTTAGCAAAATTGTGCATTAAATTAAGGCATGGTAAATATTTGATGATTGGGGACATTCAAAAAGCATATTTACAACTTAAATATCAAACAGAATTTGACTGCAATGCCCACAAAATTCTGTGGGTAAAGAATACCCAATTGGCTCCAAATGACAACAACCTGATCTGCTATAAATATAGAAGAGTTACCTTTGGCAACAAAAGCAGTCCATTTTTACTACAACAATCTCTACAACACATATTTAATGAACAACAAAACCAAGTGGCAGACTACCTAGCTAACCGCTTTTACATGGACAATGCTTTAATTAATGCCAACAATCTCTCAGAACTCAAAGACCTTTACAATTATAGTGTAAACACTTTAATTGAATATAATTTGAAGCTATATGAATGGGCCTCTAATCACTCAGAACTTCAAGGACTATTTGAAAAACATGACATAGCCTCCTCCGAAGATAAAGAAAATGTAAAACTATTAGGATATGGTTGGAACACAAGTGCTGATACACTCCATCTAAAAACTGTAAACTTGAACTCAGAAGCCAAAACTAAAAGAGAAATACTAAGTTCGTGCAATCATTGTTTGATCCAATTGGATTTGTTGCACCCTTAGTGTTTAAATTAAAACTCTTCATGCAGAAAGTAACAGCTACCAAAAAAAATTGGGATGAATATCTAGAACTGGAAATGCTGCGTGAATGGAAAAAACTTTGTAAAGAAATAAACAAAGTGGAATTTCTGAATTTTCCTAGACAAGCTTTTGAAAATCCCAAACCTCTCATGGAAAATCTTCAACTCCACATCTTTTGTGATGCCAGCCAAGAAGGTTATGCAGTAAGTTGCTATCTAGTTGGAAATGGAAAATCCGAACTAATTTACGCTAAATCAAGAGTCAATCCCAAATCAAAAAATTGGACCATTTGTAACTTGGAATTAATGGCAATCTGCCTAGGAACCAAAGTCCTAGAATACCTTAAAGAAACCTACCTAGAAGAAAACTCAGAAAACCAAAAGTTCTTCAAAACAATAATTTGGACAGACTCACAAGTGGCTTTAAATTGGACTGCTCAAAAATCTCTAAAAATGAAATCAATCTTTGTAAAAAACAGAGTGAAAGACATTCAGGAAGCAACAAGAAACTTAAACCATCACCTGGAATTCAGACATGTAGCAGGAGAAGACAACCCAGCAGACCTACTCACCA
Source organism: Bathynomus jamesi (assembly GCA_023014485.1). NCBI lineage: Eukaryota > Metazoa > Arthropoda > Malacostraca > Isopoda > Cirolanidae > Bathynomus > Bathynomus jamesi. The sequence continues at coordinate 362,542 of JAJOZX010001314.1, forward strand.
GACCAATATCTTTCAAGAAATTTCAAAAACTTCTTCACTTTTACCAACATGGTCCCACATTTTTGAGAAATGAAATTGAATGGCCCACCAACTTAATTTTTAACCCCCACCAAGAAACCTTACAGACAACAATAAATGTGTGTCAAACAACTTGTAAAGAAATAAATGAAAAAACTCCCTTGTTAAATATGGAAAGATTCTCTAACAGGAAAAAACTGGTCAGAATCACTGCCTATGTTCTACGGTTCATAGAAAACTTAAAGTACTTCCGCACTCACAAATATAACCCCAAATGTAACCTGACAATGGAAGAACAAATTGCTGTCTTGGAGAAAAATCATACAGCTTACAAAACTAAGGCCACAAATTACTGGCTAAAATTAGTCCAGCAACAACATTTCTCAAAAGAAAAAGAAATAATCCACAAACTAAATAAAGGAGAAAAAGTTGAGGACCTAACAAAGCTGCAAAAGAATCTAAAACTCTTCATTGACAAAGAAGGGTTAGTCAGAACAATGGGGAGATATAAATATGCAACTAACCTTAACTATTCTGCTAGGTATCCTGTACTACTGCCTGAAAATTCTCATTTAACAACGTTAATTGTAACTGAATGTCATGCAAAAGCCAGTCATGCAACCTTAGCTACCACATGCAATTTCCTCAGACAGGAATTCTGGATCCCCAAAATAAGGCAAGTAGTTAAAAAGGTTCTGAAACAATGTCTGTTTTGCCAAAAATACTTTGCCATGGCTTATGAAGTGCCTACTACTGGACCCTTAGTAACGGAACGTTTAAGCTATGAAAAACCCTTTGAAAAAACTGCCCTTGACTATGTTGGTCCAATTTCTGTCCAGGATGAGAATAACCAATTCATGAAAGTCTACTTATTATTGTTCACTTGCTGCGCCACCAGATTCACCAGCCTTCACATCTGCACTGACCTTTCTGCTAAAACCTTTTTAAGAGAACTCTACCATTTGTCCTTAAACTACTCCCTTCCAAAGGTTTTGATTTCAGACAATCAATCCACCTTCAAAAGATCTGAAGATTACCTTAAACATTGGTTCCAAAATGTTCTTGTGTCTCAGTACCTCTCTGATCATGGTATCCAGTGGAAATTTACAGCAGCCTATTCACCCAGAACCTTAGGAATAGCTGAAAGAATGGTGGGTTTAGTCAAAAGAGCCCTCTATACCTCCCTAAAAGGAAGAAAAATCCCGTTAACTGAACTAAAAACAATTGTTCTTGAAATAATGAACACAATTAATTCAAGACCACTCACTTATGTTAATTCAAATGAAGATCCTTCCTCTGATCTACTAACTCCTTTCAAGTTGCTTTTTGGGTATGACAATACCAAATTCAACTTTTTAACCACTAATGATACCCAAGAAGCTGTTAATGAAGACGATCAGGTGGATGCTGATTATATGACAACAACAGAGGACAAAGAAAGAAAGAAAATACTGGATTACTTTCATAAGGGAGCTAAACAATCTCAAGAAATCAAGAAAAGATGGCGATACGAATATTTGAGTAGTTTGAGGGAAAAAGAATACCAACAACACAAACAACCAGTAAGTAAAGAACCTAAAGTAGGAGAACTATGTCTCTTAGATGAAAATTCTATGAATCCCAAATACTTCTGGAAGATTGCTGTAATTGAAACATTACACCCAGATGAAGATGGCATAATCAGGCATGTAACTGTAAAAACACCCAATGGTCATCTCTCCAGAAGACACATATATCGGTTATACCCACTGGAAATAACTGATAAGCCGAATATTGACCTGGAAGAACTGGAAAATTCTTCCACAGAATCAGGAACTGTAGATTCTCCTGACACTACTACTGCCGCTACTCAACCCCGACCACAAAGACAAGCTGCAGTTAGATTTCGGGAAGAACTGCAAAGGAAAATACAGAGTGGATCTTTGTGAAGACCACAAATAGAAAATTGTAAATAATTGTAAATAGCTATAACTTAGGACCAACGTTCTACAGAAAAGACGCTTTCATCTTCATATTTCACCTAAAAGGAACTTTTCTGAAGAGCATGTCATTTTCATTCAAAAAAAAAAAAAATAAAATAAAATAAAATTTCCCAAGAATACAATTCTGGGTAAATTTTTCCCCTTGGGGGGAATGTTGAAAAAAGTGGTTAGAAATAACCGCATATATTTCCAAAGAAAATATAAACAAAATAAATAAAAATAAAAACCCTCGTTTCTAACCAACTAGTGAAGTTGGGTTTCCCTAATTAACCAAAAGAAGGAAAAAAAAAAGTTTCTGGGACAAAGAAAAACGGAGCTTTGCCCAGTCTTGAAAATTTTTGACCGCATGAAGCGGGCCCTTTTTTCTCAAAAAAATTAAAATGCTCGTGGTTACCCAAACCGGGAAACTGAGTCAACCTTCAAACCTAACAACCTTTAATTAAATCGTATCCTTAATTAATAACCACTGCAATTAATCAAAACCCATGTTTAACTAAATAGAGGCCTATCAGAACTAGGTGCAAGTAAGTTAAAGAAAATAACTAAGGTAAGAGAAAAACTAGGTACCTAGACGAAACTCGAACCGGGCTACAACGGCCCTAACTCAATAATTAAATGGCTGTTATAGCCCCTATTAAAACCTAAAGGCAATATAGCCCTAACTTAACTTAAATAAAACCTTCTAAACCTTAAACCTTTAAAACCAAAAACTTAAGGGCAATCCAGCCCTAGCCTAACTTAACCTGCAAAACCTAGGTCTGGGAAATAGCCCCTACAAATAAATAACCTAGCAGTGTGTTAAACAATAACCTAAAACTTAACAACGAAAATTAAAAAAACCTGGAAACTAAATGAAACTTATGAATCAGTTAGAAACTGAAAGGGTAACGTTCAACTGGCAACTTCATTTTTGGTAAGTCTAAATTAATTTTGATGAATTTAGCTTCACCATAGTTAGTAATCTGGCTGCTGACCAAATTTAACCTGAAAACCACTGCAACCTACAGTGAAAAAGTCTGTAGCTGTGTTGACAGTGTCTAAATAGGCCATTATTATTTCTATAATTACCGAGTCTATTTAAAGTAAACTTAACCTTAATACTACACCTAAATAAAAATAATATATCTCAAGCTAAATAATAAATTTTTCAATAAAATCTTTAATTTCGAAACTGCCCTCCTTCGGTTTCTATCCTTCTATCTGTGTCTTCATTTCTAATTTCCTTTCTAGCCGATCTACAGCTGCGGTTGTAGATGACCACTGTTCTTCTCTAAAGCTATCAACAGTGGTGTTCCTCAGTGTTCTGTTCTGTCACCCACTCTTCCTTTTATTTCTTAATGAGCTATTAAGTCGCACTTCCTGTCCTATTCACTCCTATGCCGATGATTCCACTCTTCATTTAACGATCCGCTTCACAAAGCGTCCCGCACAGCAGTCACTGCATGACTCGCATGGCTGTGCTATTTCTGCTATCACTGAGTGGGGTAGAAAAAACCTTGTGGCTTTCAGTGTCTCAAAAACTGAGTTCCTCTATTTGTCTACTCGTCACAGTCTTCTACACGACTATCCCCCTACCTTCAACAACACAACTCAATCTTTCCTCTTCTCTTAACATTCTTGGCGTTTCCTTTTCTCGTGATCTTTCTTGGAAAGATCACATATACTCTCTTTCCAAAACAGCTTCTGTGATGTTAGGTGTGCTGTACTGCCTCTGCAGTTTCTTCACCCCGACTCAGTTACTGTCTCTGTAGAGGGGTCTTGTCCGCCACTCTATAGAGTATGCTCCTCATGTATGGGGTAGCTCAACCCACACAGCCGTACATGACCAGATGGAATCAAAGGCTTTTCGTCTCATTAATTCCCCGCCTCTTTCTCACTGTCTTCAATCCTTCTCTCTTTGCAGCAATGTTGCCTTACTCTCTCTTTACTATCGCTATTATAATGGACACTGCTCTTCTGAACTCTCTTTAACTGGGTGTCTCCTCCTTTAAGGAGAGCACTCAGCACCAAACTTTCTACACTTTCTCATTCCTTTTCTGTCGAATTCCTAAACGAAAGGGTTAATCGGTATTTTCAATATTTCATCCACTCAGCCGGTGAACTCTAGAACAATCTTCCTCAATCCATCTTTCCCCCTGTCTATGACCTCCAATCTTTCAAACTCAGAGTGTCTACGCTTCTCGAAAACCTTGGCCCTTGATTTTGGCTCTCTTCTTCTTCTATATGAGTGGGGGTGGGGGGGCTTTTGCGGATATTCGCCCTTGACCCCTCCTTCCTGCTTAATATATATATATATATATATATACTTGGTTACTTTGGTTGTTCTTCCGCCAAAGTTAAAGTTGTTCATTCTTACGAATCTCACGACCTCCCTATCAACAGCCCAGCGTCTTTATTACTATCCAGGGTAACCATTTATTTACTAAGCAATATTTTGTATGGAAGGATGAATAGCTGGGTAATCTGAGTGCCGCCTGCCATCGCTATGGGTCGAACGGGCCGGTGGATTTGTAGTCAGCAGTGCTAATCAGTACACCTCTGAGTCTTATGCATATATCGGGTCGCCCAAAAAAAACGCCTTGAGATTTTACCTGTCTATTGATAAGCCATCATAAAAATTTCAGACCTCTACATAAAATACTTTTTCCACAGCTGAGGTAACAATGAAGTATGGTGAAAAAAACGAATATCATAAACTGAAAAAATTTTGTTATCCACAGCTTACCAACAAATACAATAAATATGCCCGCTGTCCTGCTTACAAACTAATTTTAACCTTTTCTTCCACGACATGATACATTTTCTGATTTCTGCTAATGTTATTTTGTCTCAACATTCGAGTATTTTTTTTTAATTGCATTTCTGTAAACTTTTCTGTTTGGCCATCATAAATCTTCTTTGCTAGAGTGTTCCATATGCAATAATTCTTGGGATTGCAATCAGGTGATTTAGGAGGCCAGTCGTTTATTCCAATGAAGTTGACGACATTCTGTTGTAGATAATCTTGTGTGAACTTGCTAGTATGAGCTGTAGCACCATCTTGTTGGAGTATGAAATCGTTTCCATAATACAGACGCCGACAATCAGGCAAAAGATTCTCCTCTAAGAGATTTACATAGGTTTCTGAATTAAGTTTTTTTTCTGAAATGAAATAAATTTTCGTCTTTCCATTCCACGATACACCTGCTAATACCATGATTTTTTGGGAAAACCGACTTGTCTGTGGTAAAGTCTCGATGGAGGAATGTCTTTCTTACGCCAACCATAAACAACATCGTTCCTGGAGGTTCGAGCAATCTCGATGGTGAAATCTTTTTCATCTGTAAAAACTATTTTTTTAACATCATTGGACGAAAATCTATCAAGCAATTTTCTCCAACGAATTTTTCTTCTAGATCTTACATTGCTGTCACGTCTCGAAACACGGATCCTTTTAAATGTTTTAAGTCCTACCGTTGTCTGCATTCTTTGTATGGAACTTCGACTGATACCTAAATTTCTTGCAATTTTCCTCTGAGGGCAATGTGACCCAAGTCGATCCTCTTGAGATAGACTCATCATTTCGATCATTGCTATATTGTCTTGAGTGTAAACTGTTTTAGGCCGACCACTTCCACTTCCCTCAAAATTCTTGCCCCAGTCCATCTTTTTTCTAAGAAACACTTTTCAATCACCGCTTTTTCACCGTTAGTTAGAACCAAAATTTGAAGGGTAAGTTTAAAAAAGAGTATTTAAGATGGGCGTAGTCTATATCATCTGATGTTTTACAGAGACTAACAGATTATCCATAGGCTAAGGAAACTACTACAAGTCTTAGAATAGTTGCCAGGTACAGCTATACACTTTTAGGATTTATGATATTCGTTTTTTTCACCCTACCTCATTGTTCCCTCAACTGTGGAAAAAGTATTACATGTAGAGGTCCGACATTTTTATGATGGCTTACCAATAGATAGAGATAAAAGTTATGTAAATTTTGGAAGTATGAACTGCATATTTTGTAAGTTATTGATATTCAAATATCAAGGCGTTTTTTTTGGGCCACCCGATATATATATATATATATATATACATTCAACTGCAAAGAACACGCAGTATAAATAACGTAAAGAACGACGCTTGTATAGGAGATATTCCGCGCAAGACGAGAAAGAGAAAACAACAAATGAAAAAATGAAGTACCACCTGGGAATCGAACCCGGGATCTTCCGATTGCCGGTCAGACGCGATAACCACTACACCATGGACTTCACTCTTCCAAATGCCGTAATTCCTCTACATACTCGCAGAAACCAATGCCCCAAGGGGGCACCTCCCGCATGCCGTAACATTATATACATTCAACTGCAAAGAACACGCAGTATAAATAACGTAAAGAACGACGCTTGTATAGGAGATATTCCGCGCAAGACGAGAAAGAGAAAACAACAAATGAAAAAATGAAGTACCACCTGGGAATCGAACCCGGGATCTTCCGATTGCCGGTCAGACGCGATAACCACTACACCATGGACTTCACTCTTCCAAATGCCGTAATTCCTCTACATACTCGCAGAAACCAATGCCCCAAGGGGGCACCTCCCGCATGCCTCCCCTTGGGGCATTGGTTTCTGCGAGTATGTAGAGGAATTACGGCATTTGGAAGAGTGAAGTCCATGGTGTAGTGGTTATCGCGTCTGACCGGCAATCGGAAGATCCGGGTTCGATTCCCAGGTGGTACTTCATTTTTTCATTTGTTGTTTTCTCTTTCTCGTCTTGCGCGGAATATCTCCTATACAAGCGTCGTTCTTTACGTTATTTATACTGCGTGTTCTTTGCAGTTGAATGTATATAATGTTACGGCATGCGGGAGGTGCCCCCTTGGGGCATTGGTTTCTGCGAGTATGTAGAGGAATTACGGCATTTGGAAGAGTGAAGTCCATGGTGTAGTGGTTATCGCGTCTGACCGGCAATCGGAAGATCCCGGGTTCGATTCCCAGGTGGTACTTCATTTTTTCATTTGTTGTTTTCTCTTTCTCGTCTTGCGCGGAATATCTCCTATACAAGCGTCGTTCTTTACGTTATTTATACTGCGTGTTCTTTGCAGTTGAATGTATATAATGTTACGGCATGCGGGAGGTGCCCCCTTGGGGCATTGGTTTCTGCGAGTATGTAGAGGAATTACGGCATTTGGAAGAGTGAAGTCCATGGTGTAGTGGTTATCGCGTCTGACCGGCAATCGGAAGATCCCGGGTTCGATTCCCAGGTGGTACTTCATTTTTTCATTTGTTGTTTTCTCTTTCTCGTCTTGCGCGGAATATCTCCTATACAAGCGTCGTTCTTTACGTTATTTATACTGCGTGTTCTTTGCAGTTGAATGTATATAATGTTACGGCATGCGGGAGGTGCCCCCTTGGGGCATTGGTTTCTGCGAGTATGTAGAGGAATTACGGCATTTGGAAGAGTGAAGTCCATGGTGTAGTGGTTATCGCGTCTGACCGGCAATTGGAAGATCCCGGGTTCGATTCCCAGGTGGTACTTCATTTTTTCATTTGTTGTTTTCTCTTTCTCGTCTTGCGCGGAATATCTCCTATACAAGCGTCGTTCTTTACGTTATTTATACTGCGTGTTCTTTGCAGTTGAATGTATATAATGTTATGGCATGCGGGAGGTGCCCCTTGGGGCATTGGTTTCTGCGAGTATGTAGAGGAATTACGGCATTTGGAAGAGTGAAGTCCATGGTGTAGTGGTTATCGCGTCTGACCGGCAATCGGAAGATCCCGGGTTCGATTCCCAGGTGGTATTTCATTTTTTCATTTGTTGTTTTCTCTTTCTCGTCTTGCGCGGAATATCTCCTATACAAGCGTCGTTCTTTACGTTATTTATACTGCGTGTTCTTTGCAGTTGAATGTATATAATGTTACGGCATGCGGGAGGTGCCCCCTTGGGGCATTGGTTTCTGCGAGTATGTAGAGGAATTACGGCATTTGGAAGAGTGAAGTCCATGGTGTAGTGGTTATCGCGTCTGACCGGCAATCGGAAGATCCCGGGTTCGATTCCCAGGTGGTACTTCATTTTTTCATTTGTTGTTTTCTCTTTCTCGTCTTGCGCGGAATATCTCCTATACAAGCGTCGTTCTTTACGATATATATATATATACGTCTCATAGGTGTGCTGGTTAGCGTTTGGTGGTTAGTGGTTGGTATTTTTTGAAATATCTTGTTTTCATTTGTTTTTCTTATACATTCCGAAATTTTCATTAAATATATATATATATATATATATATATGTGTGTGTGTGTGTGTGTGTGTGTGTGTGTGTGTGTTTAATGCAAATTTCGGAATATATAACAAAAATAAATGAAAGAGAAATATTTCAAAAAACATCAAAATTTGCTGTGGAAATTTTTTAGTTCTGAAGCTTTTGATCCAACACACACACACAACACACACACACACACACAAATGTTATGTTCTTTTATTGAGTGTAAGTCATGGAATGAAAGTAACTTGAGATATTATAACTTTATCATATTTTTAAAAATTTAAATCCACATTATACCCACGAGATTCAGTTTTGAACTGAAAATGTTGAAAGGATCTCTCTCTCTCTCTCTCTGCATAATTATCTAATTATTTATCTGTATACCTCTATGTATTTACTTTCCTATCTGTATCTCTGTGTATGTACCTAAACTCGCGAGACCCATGGAAAACCTGTTTACTGTCAGAACAACAGGAAATATGTTGAGCATTTAACGACACCAATTAGAATGAAGGACTTCGCGTCTCACATTTGTTTCGTTTTTTCTCTCCCAAATTATCGACTCAGAATGAAATGAAAGTTCTTGTAAAGTAATTACAGAGTTTTTACTCAATTAGAAAATACAGGGTTTTGCTCAATTAGGTTTTACGCCGAAAATACAACTTTTTATGTTTTTTTCTATAATTACACAATAAATTCAGTTCCGTAAGAAGAATATTAGATGTATATAAACAATATTATAATGAATTCTTGAACTCATTATATATTTCAATTGAATTGAATTGAATAACCTTTATTAATAATAAAATAAATACATTCGTTTTACAATTTACAATGACATGAATAATTGTGAAGCTCGACTATTTATTTAATTTAATTTGGTCCTTAAGCTTTAGGCTTTATTGGGCTCTTATTAAAAATAGACAGCTAGTTGTTATTAATTAATAATAAATAAATAAATAAATAAGTAAATATATTATTAATAGTTAAAGCATGTATTAATCTTAAATTATCACTACCGACATGACAAATGCAAGGTCACCATTGAAGTAGGGTGGCAATTTAAAAAGGAGTACACTGCGTATGTGGCCGTACGTTAACATATATATATATTATATATGTTAACGTACGGCCACATAGGATATTAATCCTAGATTTTTGTTAGTATGCCATTATTAGTCGGGATTTCAACTTGGTTTCAAACAAATTTACATTCACAATATTTTTTATATCGGCATTTAAGTCATTCCATAGTTTCAATCCAATGAAAATGGGTAGTTTTTGAGATGAAGACAACCTAAATTGAGGTATAACAAGTTTTGATCTATTTCTGGTCTGATGCGAGTGGATTTCTTGACTAGTTACAAAATATCTATTTACCCATTGTAAATTAATGATTTTGTCCTTATACTTGTAAATAAAAATAAAATGTGCCACTTTAGTTACCTCATTGAGCTTTAGTAGGTTTAGCTCTTTAAATAATGCACTAGTAGGGTTGCCAGATTTGTCAAATGCCCATGCGGGCCAAAATTTTTCCTGAGTTTTTTTTTTAAGACCAAATTTTTTTTCACATTGAAACTAGATTTCTTCAACGGTTACAACAAAAAAATTAGAAAAATTTTATTACAATAATATTTAACAATTGAACATCGTGAATAAATTGAAATTATTCTACATAATATTGAAATTCTAAATCAATTCATCCCTAAAAAATTTGCTTAAAAAATATTTTTTGCGGGACATTTTGAACGCGAGATTTTGACGCGGGAATTTGACGCGGGATTTTTGGATCAAATGCGGGACTGTCCCGTAAAATACGGAACGTCTGGCAACCCTACACTAGAGTGATCAAGGAAATCAGCATCAGATAATAACCTTATTGCTCGTTTTTAGATGACAAAGATACTATTTAATGCATTGTTAGCTGAGTTTCCCCAAAGAAGGGTGTAGTACGTTATAGAAGGATGAACAAGAGTATGATAAGGAGTCAATCAAACCTGTTTAGGGACTACATTTCTAAGTTTAAACATTATAGCAACGCTCCTTGAAATCTTTTTCGCGATATAATTTACATGATCACTCCATTGTAAGTTCTTATCTAGCATTACACCAAGAAATTTTGTTACAGTACACTCCTTTATAACGATTTCATTAACATTAGGTTCATCAAGATATACACTTCTTTTATTAGTAAAAATCATGAAATTTGTTTTACTGGTATTTAGGAAGAGTTTATTGGTGGTCAACCATTTCATTACACTGATGAATTCTGAAATAAATATATTCTTAGCTGAATTAACATCTTTGCAAGCAAAAGACACAGTTGTATCATCTGCAAACATTATGAAGTTCAGTATATCAGATGAGCGTGGAAGGTCATTTATATATAATAAAAATAACAGTGAACCCAGAACTGAGCCCGGATCTTTTCCGTTTGACTGCCGCCATTGAAACATAATTAAACTCCAGCCTTCTTTAGTTAGCTTTATAAGGCTAACTAACAAAAATATCACGACCTAACCTAACCAATCGTCATGGTCGTACAGTTGACCTAACGATTGGTTAGGTTAGGTCGTGATATTTTCGTTAGTTAGCCTTATAAGGCTAAGTAAAGAAGGCTGGGGGCACTCACCTCTTATGTTTCAATGGCGGCAGTCAAACGGAAAAGATCCCTGAGCCCTGTGGCACACTATGTTTGGCAAACGCTTTAGTTGAGCAAACCTTATTTACTGATACAAAATTATATCTATTGGACAAATAACTTTTAAACTAATCACTGATTGCTCCTCTAAAGCCGAAACAATATAATTTATTGGACCTTTTCCAGTTTGTGTACCGTTTTTCATATAATTTCTTTTTGAGAATATTTTTGTTGAAACTAACGAAAATATCACGACTTAACCTAACCAATTATCAAGAGCGTACAGTTGATCTATTAGTAAATAGTAAATACTATTCCAGAAACAAACAATGTTATAATTAATAATAGATCAACTGTACGCCCTTGATAATTGGTTAGGTTAAGTCGTGATATTTTCGTTAGTTTTAACAAAAATATTCTCAAAAATAAATTATATGAAAAACGATACACAAACTAGAAAAGGTCCAATTTATTAAGTACAGGGTGTCCCGTAAGTCTGGACCCATGGGGATTTATAATATATTTTTTTATTATGTTATTATTATTATTTTATTATTATTATTTTTTTATTATTTTTTATTATGATTTTTATTTGTGGGGCCACTTGAAAGCCAAAGTGTACGAGGTCAAACTTCAGAACACTTTTCACCTTAAAGCACGCATTGTGGAGGCGTGTCAAGAAATTTCTGCGACTGTGATTCAGAAAGTGCTGTCGCAGTGGAGATTGCGTCTTCAACTATGTGTGCGACACAACGGCGGACACTTTGAACAGATTATGTAATAAATTTTTGGACTATTTTGTAATTTTATTATTTTTCCCTATGGGTCCAGACTTACGGGACACCCTGTAGAATATTATGGTCTATTACATCAAACGCCTTATTACTCAAATCCATGGATGTTTTCGGTTTGACGGCCTGAAATATTTTTTAACATTACTCGTTTTTTATTGTCCAGTTTTAAGTGAGGATTTAAAAAATAACATTCATTTTTTAGAGAAACAAATAGTGAGGCAGTTATATGCAATTTAACAAATTTAAAATATATATTTTTAAACCGTATTGGGATCTTTTTGGTTTGACGGCCAGCGGAAGAAAACGAGTCATGGCTACGGGACCGTCAAATTGTAGACTCTACCAACTGGTTAGGTTAACTGAATGCCCAGTTAGGTTAACAGAATGCCCGGTTAGGTAAACTGTACGCCCTTGACGATTGGTTAGGTTAAGTCATGATATTTTCGTTAGTTTACTGTCAAAACAAACGAAAATATCATGACTTAACCTAACCAATCGTCATGAACGTACAGTTGACCTAAAATTTTCAGGGATTTTGGAATCTTAAAACGTATGTGATATTCTCTAAACTAAAATGTATAACTGCCTCACTATTTGTTTCTCTAAAACATGAAAGTTATTTTTTAAATCCTCGATTAAAATTGGACAATAAAAAACAAGTAATGTTAAAAAATATTACAGGCCGTCAAACCGAAAAGATCCAAATCCATAAATATTGATATCATTATTTCTTTGTTCTCTTTAGCTATATTTGCATTTTTCATAAGATTTAAAATAGCCATTTCCGTTGTTTTATTATTACGAAAGCTATATTGATTTGGAGATAATAAATTGTAGGATACTAAATATCGCTGCATTCTACTAGCAGAAGCCCTTGATAAAAATACCACGCCTAAACAATCAGCAGGGGTAATTTTATTTTTTTAATATTTCCTGGAAAAAAACACATACACAAACGAACAAACATTATCCGATTTCAGCTTTTTAAATACACTGTATGGAAGATTATAATTTTCCCGTATGAAAATTCTGAAGTAAATTATTAAGTAACTATTAAGTAAAATTCAAATTTTTACTTAATAATTTTTTCTCTCCAAAAGACCCTTTCCGTGTTTAAAGACAGACAGCATTAGTCTATCACAGGGCTTCTCAAACTTTTTTCACTTGCGACCCCTTTGGATCAGACAAATTTTCTCGCGACCCTTCACTCAATGTCATAAAAGCAATAGGTACTAACTGTATATTTATGAAAAAAATAATATTTTCAAATGTTTCTGCGACCCCCAATAATATTTACGCGACCCCTAGTTTGAGAAGCGTGGGTCTATCATATACATTGGAAATATAGATAGATATATAGATAGATAAAAATTCAAAATTTTGTCTGATTGAAAAAATTACAATTTTCCCGTGGATTTCAATTATTTTTAAGCAACGTTTACTTAATAATTTTTTTTTCTCCAAAAAGCCGTTTCCTGGTTTTCGGGTGGAACAGAGAGATAGACAGACAGCATTAGCCGATTAGATACATTCCTGTTATCCCGGACCCCAGACTTTGCCACATTCGTACGCCACTTGCCAGATTGCCAAATTTCATTGTCAATTTTTTTTAAATGTTAAGTAACTAACCTAACCTAACCTAAACTAACCTAACAAGGGGTTGGGTTAGGTTAAGTTAGGTTAGGTTAGTTACTTAGCATTTAAAAACAATAAAAAATTTGGCAATGAAATTTGGCAATCTGACAAGTGGCGTCCCAATCTGGCAAAAAGTCTGGGGTCCGGGATAAAAGGAAAGTACCGCCGATTATATATATATATATATATATATATATATATATATATATATATATATACCGGGCTATTTAAAATTATTCATCCGATTTCAACTGAGAATACTTCCGTACCTATCAACCGTGCATCAACTGGGCATACACCACATGAAAGAGGAAATCTCCGAGTTTTACAAGATCACCGCGAGAGGGCTCCAAAGTCACGCCGTGGCCTAGCCTAGCAACAAACAGTCAGTGTGAAAATGGCGTCCGCACAGCAGAAGGCGTTTTGTGTGTTGCAGTTTTCGAGCTGTAAATCGGTAGTCACATTGCAGCGTGAGTTTCGTCGACGTTACAGAACAGATCCACCGGATGTACGTGCCACCGTTGCCAACATCTTTGGATGAGCTCCGAACTCGCATTGTTACTGCCGTAGAGTCAGTGACAACGGACATGCTGGAGCGAGTATGGGAGGAATTCGACTATCATGTCGACGTTGCTCGTGTAACTAGGGGAAGTCACATAGAGCATTTATAAGATGAGAGACAAAATTTGAACAGTTTTTCTTTTGGTTGATGTATCACAAATCACTCTGTATTTGTAACATTAAAAAATATTCTCATTTGAAATCAGGTGAATCAATTTCAATAGCCCTGTATTAGAAGGCCCGCTGCGCCTTGCGCAGCAGAACTCCCCCGAAATACAACTTCGGGGATGGGGCTGAAAAGTGCGAGTGTTACTAAAACTGTCCCTGTTTCTCCCTTAATGTGTATACTGCACTAAATTTGGTGCAGATTACCCTAGTCATTTAGGCGTGAATACGCGAACAGACATCATCAATTCATCATCCCTTACACACACACACACACACACACACACATATATATATATATATATATTAGTAGTGGACCGGATGTCAGTTTTTCAACATCTGCGGATGCGGATGCGGATTTTTAATTTCAATATCCGCGGATATTTAGTTAATCTATCAATATAATATAGAATTATGAATATATGAAATAATTTTTCAAATTTCGTGATATTACTATTATGGCAGGCAATGCATAAGAATTAAAATTAATATTAATGTTTTCATTATGATAAAAATAATAACTTTCTCAAGAGTTTCAGCCAGAGAAAATTCAATGAAACAAGTTTCATTCAATTTACTGTGTTACCAGGTATTTATATTTTGAGGTTTATATATTTGTTTGTTCATTCATAATTAAGTAATACTTTACATGAAATGTGCATGACTGGGCCTTATAAGCTACTTATAAGATAATTTAATTGTAAATTGCATAATTTATGAGAGGTAATATCCGCATAACATCCGTGGATGCGGATGTTAAAAATGATGCGGATGCGGATATCTGGTCCACCACTAATATATATGAGCCAGTTGAGCCTAGCCCTGACAGTAATAGATTATATTTTATAAGTAATGCATAATTTTTTGTTTAATCCATATTAATTACCCTTTAAGTCATTAGCTATTTATCCATTTCCTATTTATTAAATTTATTATACACTGCTTTCTATACGAGTCATATAAATTACGATTTAATAACGAGCTTTTGCATAAAAATTTCCGCCCTAATTTATTCCACGACTCATTGAAAAAACTAAGGCTCATGGAATCAGGGGTGTAGTAATAAATTGGCTAGAAGAGTGGTTGCGAGGTAGGAAACAGAGGGTGGCCGTTGATGGAGCGGAGTCGTGTTGGGCTAATGTAGCGAGTGGCGTTCCTCAGGGTTCTGTATTGGGCCCCTTGCTTTTTCTTATATATATTAACGATTTAGATGTCGGCCTAGTCAGCACAGTTTCAAAGTTTGCGGATGACACGAAGCTGGGTGGTAGGGCGATTAATGACGAAGATAGAGGTAAAATCCAGGAAGATCTGAATAAAATTGTTGATTGGTCAGTCACATGGCAAATGAGATTTAACGTTGATAAGTGCAAAATTTTGCATATAGGTTCGCGTAACGGTAATTTTGCGTATAGTATGTCAGGGAAAGATTTAACAAGCGTAGAGCAGGAAAAAGATTTAGGAGTTATAGTCACTGGTGATTTAAAAGTAGCGAAACAAAGTACAGCAGCGGTCAATAAGGCGAACAAAGTGTTAGGTTTTATAGCTCGAAATTTTGAGTACAAATCGCGCGATATTATAGTTCCTCTTTATAAATCATTAGTTACACCCCATTTGGAGTACGCGGTCCAATTTTGGAATCCGTATATGCGCAAAGATATAGACAAAATCGAAAGAGTTCAAAGACGAGCAACTAAGATGATTCCGTCGCTTAGGTCAAAGTCGTACGAGGGTAGGCTTAAGGAGTTAAAATTGACAACACTCGAGACTAGGAGGCTAAGGGGCGATCTAATCCAGGTTTTCAAAATTATGAATGGGTTCGATAACGTAGATAGAGATAGCTTTTTCGAAATATCTCAATATAATAGGACTAGAAATAACGGGTGTAAGTTGACAAGTAGAAGGTTCGAGACAGCAGTTGCCAAAAACTTTTTTACGCATAGAATAGTAAATAGCTGGAATAGTTTGCCGGTAGAAGTAATTAGTAGCACTTCTATAAACATGTTTAAAAATCGATTAGACAAATATGTTGATAGATTGGGTACAGTTTAAGGTAGTAAAAGTAAGGCTTTGTGGTAGGACTAGAAATAACGGGTGTAAGTTGACAAGTAGAAGGTTCGAGACAGCAGTTGCGAAAAACTTTTTTACGCATAGAATAGTAAATAGCTGGAATAGTTTGCCGGTAGAAGTAATTAGTAGCACGTCTATAAACATGTTTAAGAATCGATTGGACGCGCATGTTGATAGAAAGGGTATAGTTTAAGGTAGTAAAATTAAGGCTTTGTGGGGATAGATCCCACAGCTCAACACAAGTGTTGTGGGATATAGGGAGGCAGCGTCTTGGGTTAGGGGATACTCTCTGTCCTTACACACCCCATTTAAAGAGATTCCTCTGCCGAGCGGTGCCCCCCATAGTACTGTGAGGTATTGAAAAACTCATGATCTTCACTTGCCCCACAAACACCTTTAAATGGGAGACCCAAATGGGTGCACACACATTTCTACATTACTGTACAGTCTTTACAGCCACACCTACACTTTTCCTCGTATGTGTATATATTGTAATGTATATGGTTGTAAATTTGACTTGGTCCGCAATCGATTTGAACCGTGACTTGATGGATACCGTAATGAAATTGACTGGATTCTTTGGATCTGATATATTGCATGTCCGTTATAAATAGATATAGAATGTAACATATTTGTGGATAGTAGTCTATTATGACTTGCTCCTCTGGATCGAGAGATTCTATCTTTAGTTTTAAATCGATAATTAATTATTTTTAAATTGATAATGTATATGGTTGTAAATTTTGACTTGGTCCGCAATCGATATGGACCGTGACTTGATGGATACCGTAATGAAATTGACTGGATTCTTTGGATCTGATATATTTGCATGTCCGTTATAAATAGATATAGAATGTAACATATTTGTGGATAGTAGTCTATTATGACTTGCTCCTCTGGACCGAGAGATTCTATCTTTAGTTTTAAACCGATAATTAAATATTTTTAATTTGATAATTATTTAGTTTCGTAAAAATTGGTCGTTGCCAATTTACCGGCAGTTTTTAAATAAGTTTCTTATGTTCTTGTGGTTCGGAACCCACGTAAAATTGTAGGTCCCCTCCGCCACCACGGAGGACATACACAATACACGATTACGAACACAGTTAGGTAGACCAGCCATGAGTGGATCCTAGGGTCTTTGTTGGTCTGAAACATTATAACATTATTATAACATAACAGTTCAACACAAGTGTTGTGGGACATAGGGAGACAGCATCTTGGGTTAGGGGATACTCTCTGTCCTTACACACCCCATTTAAAGAGATTCCTCTGCCTAGCGGTGGCCCCCATAGTACTGTGAAGTATTGAAAAACTCATGATCTTCACTTGCCCCACAAACACCTTGAAATGGGAGACCCAAAATGGGTGCACACACATTCTACATTACTGTACAGTCTTTACAGCCACACCTACACTTTTCCTCCTAAGTATATATATTGTAATGTATATGTAAATTTTGACTTGGTCCGCAATCGACATGGACCGTGACTTATTTTTCGTTGGCAAGGTACTAGTATTGATGGATACCGTAATGAAATTGACTGGATTCTTTGGAACTGATATATTTGCATGTTGGTTATAAATAGATATAGAGTGTAACATATTTGTGGATAGTAGTCTATTATGACTTGATCCTCTGGATCCAGAGATTCTATCTTTAGTTTTAAATCGATAATTAATTAATTAGTTTTAAATCGATAATTAATTAGTTTTAAATTGATAATTAATTAGTTATGCAAAAATTGGTCGTTGCCAATGTACAGGCAGTTTTTGCATAAATTTCTTATGTTCTTGTGGTTCGGAACCCACGTAAAATTGTAGGTCCCCTCCGCCACCACGAAGGACATACACAATTACGAAAACAGTTAGGTAGACCAACCATGAGTGGATCCTAGGGTCTTTGTTGGTCTGTAACATTATAACATTATAACATTATATATATATATATATATATATATATATATATATATATATATATATATGTTTGCTTGTACCTTGTGGCGAATGGACGTGCTCTCTCTCTCTCTGTATTTAACACCCAAATTAGAAGGGAATAAACTACCCGGCGGTTTATTCTGTTTATACCCGAAAGTGTATAAAGTATCAGTGAATCCTCGCATATAATATATAAAGTGAAATTCATTAAAACTAAGAAAGTGCAAATTAATAATAAATTAAAATAAATTAAGAAATTAAATAAAATAAAATAAAATAATAAATAAATAAATAAATAAATAATAATACTAAAATAAATATTAATAAATAATAAATTAAATAAATTAAATTAAAATAATAATCTGTTACTGTGCAATAGTTTACATAATTTATCACCAGTTTTAACGTATATATTCAAAACGAAATACGGTTGGCATTCGAGGAAGTTTGAAACAAGGCAGGAAAAAGGTCATGAAACGCAAAGGTCAGAAAACGCTCGAAAAACCCTCAACCATCGAAAGGAAAGAAATAGAAATAAAAATAAATAAAGAAACAATTTGTGTGGGTATTTCTTTTTACGCTAATTAAGGAATAGCAATGGCTATGGGTCCAAATTCTCACTTAATCTGTAATTTGTGTAATCTGGAAACAACGGAAAACTCGGCGATCAGGTGTGATTTCTGTCAACGACTGCAAGACTTTATCTGCATAAATTGGAATGATAGAGAAATAACTCTTGTCTCGAACGCGAAACACGTCGTGGGGATCAAATTTCTATGTGGCGCATGTACACAGACGGAAACTCATTCGCGGTATTTAAAGAAATTGAGATAGCAGACGCGAATGTTACAAAAAAGAATGAAATAATGGGGACACAAGGGTCCGGAAATGTTCCAACGAAAATCCGGGTGGATGAGTAAGAGGACGAGATAACGAATAACAGCGTAATAACGAACAACAATTTAATAACGAATAACAATATAAACATATAATACGGAAGGAAGACATAGATGAAAGAAAAGAAATAAATAAAAGTTGCGAAGTAGTCAAACTGTCCAACGAGCGAAATGATAGAAAGCTAACTGAAAACGTAGAAAATAAAGAGCCAAAAAAATAATGATAATACCAAAATTAAGAACTTTGAAAATAATAAGAAAACAGGAAGTAGAAGCGTAGAAAATATCGTATGTAAATACTACGCAAAAGGGAACTGCAGATATCGGGATGGGCAATGCATATATGCAGATCCCACATTATGAAACACGCATTACACAAGTTGATACTGCAAATTTTATAAGAAATGCAAGTTCCACCATCTTATGGTCTGCAACACCTTTGCAAGATATGGGAGTTGCAAATACGGACAAAAATGCCATTACCACCACCCTCAAAGGAAAGCAACGAGTGAACAGGAAAAACGAACATCAAAGAAGAGTGCCAATTTTTTAGACGCAGCCAACACAACTCAGCTGCTAAATACTATCCAGCATTTACAAAATCAGCTGACAAATATAGGAATCCGAGAGCCGGACAGAAGGCACGCACAAAGACACTTCATACGGTATCGGGACAACAGGTACCGACATAGATAAAAAGAGGTAAATTCTCGGAGGACCACAAGGCAACGAAGCCGGCACCCCTATTGGAAAATAAGTCGGAACCACCTGTATGCGAAAACGATAGAGAAAAAATAAAAATAAACCTAGCCAACATTCAGGGCCTTAAATCAAACCATTCCCCGAACAAAGTTTTATACCTGAAAGGACTCATACAAGAAGCCGAAGCAGACTTTGCATGCCTCACGGAAACTCATCTGAAGGACTGCCAGGCGAACTGTGAAAACTGTGAGTCCTGTAGTGACAAAAAAGAAATACAGATTGACAACTATAACATCCTCCGAGCCGACAGAACAGTGAGACGTAAAGGAGGATGTGCTGTTTACACACGCGAAAGGTATATGGCAGAAATGACTATAAGTACCTCAAACAGCTACGTAGAATGTGTAGCAGCAAAAGTTGAAAAAATAAATATGGTACTAATTGTAATGTACGGACCCTCAAATACGCCAAACTCAAAGTTTTCAGATTCCATTACAGTGGTAAGAAACTTGGTAAAAATTCTATACTCTCCAACCCCAAATATTTTTCTCTGTGGTGATTTTAATTTCCCATTCATGAAATATAAAAGGATAGGAAAAAATAAATGTATACACCAGGACAAGGGGGCCACACGAGAAGACCAGGAGCAGGTAAAAATGCTACTAGCTCTAGCTGATGAATTTATGTTAACGCAAGAAATAACAGAAAAAACAAGAAAAAACAACTGCCTAGATTTGGTATTCACAAACAACAGTAATCTAATTGATAATGTAGAAATATCCCCGACTATGATATCGGACTAAGAACACGCACAACAGAAAGAAGCAAATTCGAAATTTTTAGTTTTCACTCCAAAGCTATAAACTGGGAAGATGTTACATCCAGCATGGAAGTAGTAGATTGGAAAACCATTTTCGAGGCCAAGACAACGGAGGAGATGCTAATGACGTTAGAGGAGAAGACGTTAGAAATTGTGGAAAAACATGTCCCAAAAATACAACAAAGAGGAAAGAGGAGCAGGTTCGAGAGACAAAAGAGGGCATTGTTTCGAAAGAGAAAAGGAGTGACTGCAAAATTAAGTAACTGTAAAGATAACAACATCAGAAAAATATTAAATGATAAGCTGCAAAAGTATCGATAACGTTATACAGGAGCTAATTGAGAATCATGCAGAAAAAGAAGAAGACAACACTATAGAAGCGATAAAGGCTAACTCAAAGTACTTCGATAATTTCACAAAAAGAAAGTCGAAGAACCATGCGACTACCGGACCCTTAAAAAACGAGAACAGTGCTTTATCTGATGATCTAACAGAAGTATCTGAAATATTAAGAGCTCAGTACGAATCATCTTTCAGTATCCCAAAAACTGACAAATTGATATGCGATAGAAACGCGTTCTTTGAAGAAGAACTACAAGGGGAAAGTATAACGGACTTCGACTTTACGAAGGGTGATATTACACAAGCCATAAGGAAACTAAAAACACACTCAACGGCAGGACCGGATAAATAAAACGCCACACTGATCAAAATCTGCAAGAATGCAATCGCTGAGCCACTATACTGGATATGGAGACGATCACTAGACACGGGAGAAATACCGGGCATCCTGAACAGCGCGAACATAGTCCCAATATATAAAGGAGGAGATCGATCTGAGGCCAAAAACTATAGGCCAGTGTCGCTTACATCTCATCTCACTAAAATATTTGAAATAATAGTTAGACAGAAAATCTGACTTTTTGGAAACTCAGAAAAAAATTAAATGACAACCCAATGGGCCAACATGGGTTTCGGTCAGGCAGATCATGCCTATCACAACTAATGGAACACTACAACAACATTATTGATGCACGTGAGACTAATGAAAACTATGATGTACTATACACAGACTTTGCTAAAGCGTTCGACAAGTGTGACCATGGAATCATAATACATAAACTGAAATATATGGGAATAACAGGAAAAGTAGGGAAATGGATATATAATTTCCTTAGTGAGCGGCGACAAGTCGTTACAGTACAAGGAGTATCTTCATCAGAATCAGAGGTCCTCAGCTCAGTATCACAAGGAACAGTATTAGCTCCACTACTCTTCATAATCATGTTAACTGACATACTGTAGATGAGGACGTTACCAGAGACAGCACAGTAACATCCTTTGCGGATGACACAAAGATCAATAAAAAAATAAGAAACCCAGAAGATATAGGATCTCTACAAACCGACATAAACAGAATCTAAAAGTGGACGGAAGACAACAATATGAAGTTTAACACAGAAATTTCAGCTGTTAGGGTACTGAAAAAGAGAAGACCTAAAAACTAGACAGGAAATTCAGAGAAATTCTAGAGCAAAAGAAATAGGGGTTGTAATGACAGATGATACGATATTTGAAACAAAATAAGATAGCAGTAAACAGAGCAAAGAGAATAACTGGGCAGATATTGAGAACCTTTAAACGAGTGGATAGGAATGTAATGATTTCTCTACTGAAAACCCTGATCATACCCAAATTGGAATAATGCTCGGTCCTAACATCCCCATATAAAAAAGAAGACATTAGACAGCAGGAAAGGATCCAGAGAAGCTTCACAGCCAAGATCAACGGGTGCGAAAACTAAATTACTGGGAAAGGTGACGCGAACTAGAACTATATTCACTGGAAACGAGAAGAGAGAGATACACCATTATTTGCACTTGGAAAATAATGGAGAAACTAGTCCCTAATCTTACTCTGAACCCTATAACTCCCCAAACAACGGTGGAAAGTAGAACCGGTAGAGTGTCGTATTCCCAAATTAAAGGCGAGACAGGGAACATCCTTAACCCTGAAAGAAAATAGTTTTGTGGTGAGAGGACCAAAACTGTTTAATCAGCTACCCAAATACCTAAGAAACACGAAGGGATGTGCATGGACATCTTCAAAAGAAGATTAGACGCGTGGCTCAGGACAATCCCCGATGAGCCGGGCGTACCTGGCTATGTGAGGTGGAGAGCACAAGAAACTAACTCGAGAGGAAGGGCGACAAGCTTGACCTTCGCGAAATGAGGAATCATCGCGCGGACTAAAAAAATGCGTCCTGCGAAAACGGCAAATCTTCTTTGTCTGCATAATAATAAACCTTAAAAAGAACAGGACAAGGATAATAAAAAAACAGTTGGAGTTAAAAATTCAAATGGTTTTTGTGTTATTCTTGTCCTGTTCTTTTCAAGGCTTATCATTATACACGCAAATATATTTGCCATTTTGCAGGACCCATTTTTCAGACTGGTCCATGATTTTTGCATCGCCTTTTTGTTTCACACAAATTTTGCACAAAATTAGTACTCGTCCTACCTTTTAAACAGGTAGTAAGAACTTAACATTTACGTTAAGTTTACGAGCCACCTACATTTTGAGTGCATCTTCACAAATTTGATCTCACTGGCTTTGGATGTGAAGCTCATAATTTTTATGGTTCTGAGAATTTTGTAAATTTATGACTTGCTTTCCTCGATTTCAAAAAGTGTATAAAGTTTTGTACAAGCGTGGTCTGACTTGATGCACAGAATCATTTATTATTTCTTACCACAAACAACACAAATTGTAAAATAGCCGAAATTTTGTTTTTGCGTGATGCCGACAAGGGGCGTGACGCTGGGCCGAGCTTAAAACTCTCGACGAATAACGTCCGCCAAGCGTCACGCGGACAGGCAGCTTATTCAGATGAACAACTTTTTAGCTGAATAAAGTTTGCATTAAACCTTTTTATAGTGAAAGAATTTACAAAGGAATACAAAGGATACCAAACAGCAACAGACCGACTGGTCCCTACGAGGCTCTCTGTTCAAGAAGGATGTTAACCCTGGATAGGAATTCACGGGTGCCACAGACCCAACACGCAACTCATTTCTGACCCATGATTTCCTATTCTATTATGGGTTAAGAAGGATGTTCGATGATTACATCAACTTATCACGACGACATCATCTATCTTTGGGGTAAAGTGCGTGTGGTGTAGTCTCTTCTGAAAAACGTTATGTCCTTCAGAAGAACCTTCCGCGAAGTGCTAGTCGGAGACGATATATATATGTAAAAGTGAATAATAAATAATTCTTATATTCATTTTTGTAAAAATGAAAAATGAATAATTCTTATATTCGTTTTTGTATATAAAGTCCAAACACGCGTAACGCTAACTGTATATAAAACGCAAGTTCTGATAAATTTTTTATTTTCTTTCTATTTTATTTTTGCTGAATAATTGATGAATTATTTCTTTTCTAAATTACTTAATCATTTTTTTAGATTTAGCTTAATAATGAAATCGTGTTAAATTCTGCAATTTCATTTTCTTTAGACATTCTCTCTTTGTTGTAAAAGATGAAGTCACGTCTTGCTTAACACTTAATCTTAAATTTTAAGCATTTAATTTTGGTTCATATGCATGTTTAATTTTAATCCATAATATGATACAATGCATATTTCAATTTCCACTTCAGTTTTAACTCGACAGATCATGATAACATCAGATCTGTCAATATGCGGTTTAAAATAAAAATATGGCTTCATCTTCAAATATCTTGCTTATCTGTCAAGACGTTGTTGCAGCTAAAATATTTACCTTATCTTCAAATATTTTGCAAAAAAATTCAGCCTATAGAGAATAAAAAAACAAAACAGGTCAACAATAAATAATAATGATGTCACCAAAATTTATGTATATAAACTTGTAGAATTTCTCCAGTAATCATTCTGATTGCATCTGGTCTGACTTAGAGGCTGAGCATTACCTATAACATTTTAGCAGTAAACTACAGTAAGATAATATCTTTGTCTTCTCCTTTGGGCATTATTTTGTTCAGAGAACTTAGTCTTAAAATAGAGAAAAATAATTTCCCAATACAATACAAGAAGAATCGGGGAACCCTTAAAGGATTTGGTAAGCTTCACAGAATCCTCCAATCCTCTACAGGAAGAAATCGGAAAGTAGTATAAGAGAAACTACTGCGATTCCCTACACGGTACCAACTACTCTCAGGTAACAAATCCGTTGCTGCCACGTAACCCGATCCCCCGTCAACGTCGAACCGCCAAAGGTCATACACGGAGGGGTTAACATCTATATATATATATATATATATATATATATATATATATATAGTAGTGTAGTGGTTAGCGTCGCTGAATAAGAATCCATCGATCCCGGGATCGAGACCCAGTGACGGCAATAAACGCGCAGGAAAAACTACCTGTTCAACTTTCCACATACAAATGAAATTGATTGGTAGATAAATGGGTACCATGGGTAGCCTGGTGGTTAAGACGCTGGGCTGCTGGTGGGGCGTGGTTCGGGTTCTACATTAAACTGTATTTCTAAGGTGGAATGACAAGCTTCACCTTCATGAGAATGACCAATTCGGTCGGAAGCTAAACCAAGGTCAACCAACCAAGGTATATACAAGTTATTTTGGGTAGAAATCTCACAAAGATTAATTTTTTCTGATATTCCTATAAAGAAATATACCTGAATATTTTCCTTTGTTCTCGTGTATAATGTGGTTTTACTGCTGCTAAACTAAATTATATTTAAAAAATAACTGTTTCAAATCTCTGAAAAGATAATTAATATTAAGACACGTAAAATGCTAAACAAAATTCTTTCTTTCGTGTTCCCGAACCTTTCTTTCGCGAAAAAAAGCAGTACATAGAGTGTATATATATATATATATATATATATATGATGAATAAAACCACGAATGAAAGGAAACACAGAATGGTGCTGAAGCGCTTTCGTCTAATGACATTAGACGAAAGCGCTTCAGCACCATTCTGTTTCCTTTCATTCGTGGTTTTATTCATCATAAATATTTTTCACGTGTTACTTTCGTGAAATAATTTTCATATATATATATAATATATATATATATATATATATATATATATATACTGTATAGAAAATCATCGATACATTAATAGTTTAAATGGAAGTATGAAGAGTTAAACATCTTTTTACAAAGGGCACCATTCCGCCATACACCCATTTCAGGGTACGAGCAGCTTATAACAACATTGTCAAGCATTTCGGGGGTTAAAGTACTGACGATGTTTTCGTGCGTGGTTCATCACCACTGAAAGCAACACTGCTCTGTTTTAGTCTAATCCAAAGAATATTCATATCCGTATTCAATTTACTGTAATTTTCGTGAGTTTGTGTTGCAACCACCCCAAGTTATTATCAGTCCTGGTGTATGATTTTTCAGGAGCGAGATGCACCGCAAGTTTCCTTCCCATGGCAACACAGATTTACCTGCATCAATCACAGTAATCACATTCACAGTTGTACTACCTAAGGCTTGCTCTACACAAACTGGGCCAAAAACACAAGCATCTGAAATAAAAAACCGTTCGTATACAAGCCTGTATTTTGTTAAGAATAATATTTTTTTTAGATATACGAGTATATCTGCAGACTCAACATGGAAAAAAAATTGTATTTGTAAAATGAAACTGAATAGAATTTAAAGAAGACTACATCTTTTGGTAGAATAACCTCCAAAGAAAACTAAACCCAGAATAAAATTTGGAAAATCTTTTAATACCTTACCTTTTCCTTTTTTTGCATTCACGATTTCAATATTTCTCCAGTATACCTCTTTATAATCCAGTTTAGCCTCTCCGTCCTCATTCCTATATACTGTATATACTGTATAATGTGTATATATACTGTATATGTATATATAGTTTTATTTGTGGAATATTATATATTATTCAGTTCTCATACTTGAAACAAAAACCATATTTCGAGTATTTTCTAAAAACAGAACATTTTTGCGAGTGTATATGAACTTAAGTGACTCCAGAATGAAAAATAATGTAGAATTACCTTCAATTCGGAATCGCTTCAAGTGATTGAAGGAAATTAAATAAAAGTTTGCCTTCAAAATCACCTCATTTGTATCCGGAGCAGCGGATATATATATATATATATATATATATAAACATCTTGCGCGGTTAATTCTCCTATACAAAGCGTCGTTCTTTACGTTAATTATACTGCGTGTTTGCAGTTTAAATGTATATACATATATATATATTATATATAAAATGACTTGGCAATTCCCATTCCATAAATGAACTGATTCCTATTAAAGTAATTGGAGTTAGAATCACATACATTTTTTTTATTTGGATTTCAATTCAAATATTTATATAGTGGAAATTAAAACAATATTTCTTTGCTTTAAAATATGTATAGAGAACTGAAATTTGCCTACCTACTGCATGTCATTTCGGATCCATAATCCATGCTAAAAGTATGGAATCCCTTCATCCATGTACAATACATATATATATATATACCAGTGGCGACTGGCGTATAGGAGCGATGGAGCGGTCGCTCCCCCTTGCTTGAAACGATAAATATTAATTTAACAGATAAAAAATATATTAATTTTAAGATATTAAAATAAATATTCTTGAAATATATTTTAAAAATTCATGTGGCATATCTTGATTCATGAGGCATTTTGAGTAAGCCTTCATACAGTACATAATATTCTAAACTTATAGCATAGCTTCAAACAGCGTACCGCTGTTTGAATACAAAATAATATTGCAGCCGAATGGAGCGATAGATTTTTCGCTCAAGTAAATATAAATTATATTTTACTGTTGTAATGAAAATATAAGTACAATCGCGAATTTTTTTTATAATAACAACTTTATTTTTACTAATAGTTACTTCAGTAATAATGATATAAGCCATTTATATGTATTTTATTGAAATTATTACTTATTTGTAATTAACTAGAATTGTACGTCTGGCATAGCCGCATATGTTAATACAAGTACTCTTGTGAGCGGCAGTTGGATTCGCGCTAGCCTATTGTGAGTCCGTGTTGTCGTACAATTTTATGAAATCGCACCCCCATACATTTATACCACGAGTCGCCACTGATATATACACACTTGCGCCCGGGTGGTGTAGTGGTTAGCGTCGCTGACTACAAATCCATCGACCCCGGGATCAAGACTCGGGATCAAGACGCAGCAAAACCCAGCTATTCATCCCTTCACACAATAAAGAAATTGGATGGTAGATAAATGGGTACCCTGGTTAGCTTGGTGGTTAAGACGCTGGGCTGCTGGTGGGGCGTGGTTCGGATTCCTGAAGTTAAAACTGTAGGTTTAAGGTGGAGTGACAAGCTTGATCTTTCTCAGAATGAACAATTCGGGCGGAAACAAAACCAAGGTTAACCAAGGTTATATATAAATATATATCAGCGTTTAACAGTGTAAATTTGTCTGATAGGGATGCTACTTTGACTATTGCTGTAACTGTAATCTTTTCAGGAAATTAATGAAGAAATGAATCTCTCAGGGGACACAGACCATAGAACCAGAATGAAAAATCGTATTGATATGGCTTCACAGTTTAAATTGCATTTGAAGCCAAATTCTCCCTTGGTTAATCGATTTGGACGAAATAAACGTCTTCAAAGATATATCAGGTGCAAAAGAAAACGTTGACCTCCAATTTTAGTGACACGAGAGGGTTATGAAAAACTCCTTGGTGTCAAAACTTTAAACTTTGCAAATTCTTGTAATAGCAGGTGCAATTTCCCGAACAACTTTTGATAGGAACATCGAAGACAGTAAATGCAAAAAAATTCACTTTTCTACGTGAAGGTCAAAATATGATAATAAAAACCCACTCTAATAAATAATAAATATGGAACTGCAAATAAACTCTGTCTATTAGAGTAGGTTTTTATTATGATATCGAAGACAGTGATGTGGGCATATGCTTTGATAAAAATACAAACACAGGTGTTCAACCTGGGTCTTGGACTTTATTGGAGAAAAAGTTGAAGACGAACCTGATTAACTTCCTCTGTCCTCATCATATATATAAGATTGTACTTGATATTTTCAAAGTCACTTTTGGGGCATCAAGTGGACTAGATATATAACTGTGCAAAAGATTTCAATAATAAAGCCTTAGAACTCCAATACTTAAAGCAAGATGCAAAGAGAACTGCAATCACAGAACCAGACTAGGATTGACCAACAAGAAGTTTTAGAACTTTGTCTCATTTTCTTGGGGAGATTCCTCCAAAGAACTTCTTTCTGAAGGGACCTGGGGCCTTCCATCATGCAGGTTGGATGACAAAATCCATCTATTACGTGAAAATATTCCTTTTCCGGAAGTAGTTCAAACTGACCACCAAAGAAGAGAAAGCCACTTTGGAAATCAATCTCTTTACCACACTTATTTATAAGAAGGCTCGGTTTTCATTGTCTTTTGGCAACAGAAGCTTCTATTTATGGTAAAACTTATGGTAAAACTTTCCTTTCACTTATACAAAGTACAGCACGAAAATATATCACGAGCTGCACTGAATGCAATGAAGCGTCATCTGAGGTACCTGAGTTTGTTCAGTGAGGAAATCTCCATAAATGACAACTCAAATTGGTGGCAGCCTTTAGCAGCAGTCAAAAAATTCCATAAAGCGAGTACGTGTGAATCATCTTTGAGACATTGAAAAATTATGTTATGATAATTTAATTTCCTCCAAATTCCAGAAAATCTTTGAATTATTTGACATCAATATTGACTTCATCGAGTTTGAACAGGATCCATATAAAGGGTGTCAGGAAATGATTGCCCCCCCCCCCTGTACAGAAGAAACTGAAAGGAATAGAAAAAAACAGACAAAACCACGCGAAAGAGCGTTTAATTTTGAATAAAAAACACTTGTTTTAATATCGGGTGTTGCCCCCATTTGCAGCTCTGACGGCCATTAATCGACGGGGGTATGATACCAGAAGTGTCTCAAAGAGATCGGTATCATCACTCATTTCTTCAAGGACTTCGTTGATCTTTGCAGTCATAATTTCTGTTGAATACCGATTCTGAATGTGGGTTGTTCCAGCATTAAGGACTCCACCCGATCCTTCATGATGGATCCGACATGTTCACAGACATTAAGATCGGGAGAATTGCCAGGCCATTCATTATTTCAGAAAAAATCAATGTTATTGTCCTTAAGCAGTTGTTGAGTCGCAAGTGCTTTCATACAGGGGGCTTTGTCGTGAAGAAAGGTTGCCTGTTCAGCATCCAAAACACACTCGGGGTCTTTCAAAAACGGAATTACATGTTGGGCTAAAATTACATTTCGAAAATAAGGCCCATCCCAACTGGTTCCTCTTGGTTTGATAACCCAGATGAGCTTCCGAATAGAGAACATAATGAAAACACCCACACATGCTGGATTTTTTACTATTTCTCGGTACTTCTGGTCGTCTGGGACTTCATCAGGAGTTGTTGCCCAAACCCGATCATTCTGAAAATTTGGTTTTCTGGAGACATAAACGAAGAATTCATCGCTGACAACCAAGTGAAGGAAATCGTCTTCCGTCCATTCCTCAAGATAATCACAAAACCATAGCCGATCTTCAATATTAAGATCACTCTTCCGTGGCTTAGCTATTTCATGCCAAGCACTCAAGCCTTGGCGAACTCGAAATTGATGCACAAGTTGCCGATTGACTATCTTACCACGACGGATAAGTATCTCTTTCGCTACCTCAGAGCAGCTCTTCTTTCGGCGCCGTGATGCAGCAAGCACAATGTCTTTCGATTCTTGAGATAATTTCTCCGGTCTTCCTCCTCGAAATTCTGTTTCACAATCTTCAGGATTCTTATTCCAATTCCTTTTGACAAAGTCGTCTGATCTTTTTAATCTCTCAGCCACCCAGTGTCGAGTTATGAAAGTTGCACCAGCTTCCTTTGCTTCACGAAATGTGACAGCTCGAATGCGGGCAAGAACTCGCTTTTTCTCTGAATCGTTCAAAATAGATGATGCCATGGTTTCTGTGGGGGAAAAAATGGTAAGAATTAAAATCACAGGAATAGAATATAATGGTTTTTATTCAGATTTTAACGCTCTTTCAAGTGGTCTCGCCGGTTTTTATCTAACTCTTCTAGTTTTTGCTCTACAGGGGGGGGGGGCAATCATTTCCTGACACCCTGTAAATGGACAGATGTAGTGTTGTACAACTTTAGAAGCAAAATCTGTCTGCACTGAAGGTTGTAAATGACTGTGCAGAGATTGGAGTTTACCTTATCAATTCATTTAATAACTTCATAATAAGCAATAAAGATCAAAAACAGTTTTTGCTCCAAGTTGTTGAGGACCACCGCAAGACTGTTAAAAACATTAACAAGGCTATTCTAATACACATTTAACTTAACCAGCCAACAATTAGCAACTGGTAGTTGCGACACTCCACTTGAGGGAACAATACTCAGTGTCAGGCGGACCTGGTTGTTGCACACAGTGACCAAGGAAGAAAATTCCAAGTTTCTGGCGAGACCTGTAAATATTATCGAAATAAATTAAAATTTTTACAAAAGGAACAGTTTTAGAGGTTAAGTCATAAAAAACTTTGAACCTCGCTAATACTGTGCACACACACACACACATATATATATATATATATATATATATATATATATATATATACACATTTTAACTGCAAACAACATACAGTATAATTAATGTA
This sequence comes from Bathynomus jamesi, assembly GCA_023014485.1. NCBI lineage: Eukaryota > Metazoa > Arthropoda > Malacostraca > Isopoda > Cirolanidae > Bathynomus > Bathynomus jamesi. Next base: position 393,738 of record JAJOZX010001314.1, read on the forward strand.
AAGAACGACGTTTGTGTAGAAGGGCGTTCCGCACAAGATGAGGAGGGAGAACGAACAAATGAAAAATGAGGTACCACCCTGGAATCGAACCCGGGATCATCCGAGTGCTGGTCAGATATGCTATCCACTACACCATGGACCTCGATCAATTAGAAGTCGTAATTCTCCTACATACGAGCAGAAACCAATGCCCTGAAGGGGCACCTTTGCATGCCGTACATATATACATTTTAACTGCAAACAACACACAGTTCGTTCTTCCTCCTCATCTTGTGCGGAACGCTCTTCTACAAAAGCATCGTTCTTTACATTAATTAGACAGTGTTGGTTGAGTTAAAATGTATATATGTACGGCATGCGAAGGTGCCCCCTCAGGGCATTGGTTTCTGCTCGTATGTAGGAGAATTACAACTTCTGATTGATCGAGGTCCAAGGTGTAGTGGATAGCATATCTGACCGGCAATCGGATGATTCCGGGTTCGATTCCCAGGTGGTACCTCATTTTTCATTTGTTCGTTTTCCCTCCTCATCTTGTGCGGAACGCTCTTCTACACAAGCGTCGTTCTTTACATACATACTATATATGCAGATATTAAGGACAGTATTGTATCATGCTTCGCAGATGACACAAAGATATGTAAGGAAATATTGAACGAAGATGACATAAGAAGACTACAAAACGACATTGAAACATTATTCTAGTGGGCAGAAAACAACAATATGAAGTTCACCGAAGAAAAATTCTAACTTCTAAGATATGGTAATAACAAAGAGCTACAGAAAAAAGGGTACAAAACTCCGCAAGCCAAACAGATAACACCAAATCCACAAGTCAGGGATTTTGGAGTAATAATGTCGTCGGATGCAGAATTCAGAGAGCACTATAAAATCAAAATCGCAACGGCTAGAAAAATAATGGAAATCATCTGGAGGAGCTTCCGCAGCAGAAAAGCAAACATCATGCTCAAATTATGGAAGAGTCTAGTCCTATCAATAATTGAGTATTGCTCAGTACTCAAAAGCCCACACAGAAAAAGAGACATTGCGAGCATTGAAGCAATACAAAGGACTTTTATGTCTAAGACAGAGGAAACGGAAGGTGAAGACTACTGGTCTCGTCTACAATTCCTGGAACTCTATTCTCTTGAAAGAAGGCGCGAGCGGTACACAATAACAATAATATACATATGGAAAATACTTGAGGGCTCTGTCCCTAACCTCAGAAATGAAATAGAAACAAACTGGAATGAGAGAAGAGGCAGATTTTGTACGGTCCCAGCTGTGGTGGGACAAGGAGCCATGAAAACGAGGATGGAAAATACCCTCAGAATACGGGGCCCAAAGCTTTTCAATGTCCTTCCAAAAGAAGTGAGGAATCTCCAGCACACCGACCTGAATAACTTCAAGAACCAGCTGGACAGATTCTTGTGCAAAGTCCCTGACCAGCCATGCGTGGCTGGCTACGAGAGCAGGAGGAGATCAGAGAGCAATTCCCTCCTTCACCAAGTCCCGCAAATGAGGCGGGATGCTGCAGAGAGGTAGACCGCAGGTCGATCCTGAACCGTCGTTCAAACTCAACAAAAGTAACAAAAGTAAGTAAAGTATATATATATATATATATATATATATATATATATATATATATAATATTTTTATATATATATATATATATATGTATATATATATTATATTATATTATTTATATATATATATATATATAAATAATATAACATAATATATATATATATATATAATATATATATAAATAATATAACATAATATATATATATACTTATATATATATATATATATATATATATATATATATATATATATAGGTGTGTGTTTTGCTGTTGTGGCGGTTACACGTGTTTCGATCGAAGTCCGAATAAAAGCGGTTACAGTAAAAATCCTGCAGTTAATCAGTTTTAAACTGTGCCGATATTGTGAGTTAATTGATAGTGTATAGCAGTATTTCTTTTTAAAAAAGTAAAAATCGCGGCGTATACAAAAAAAGTAAATAAAAACAAAGTGAATTAATATATACAGCATTTGCTTTTGTTTTTTTTCCGAGTCTCTTTGTGAGGAAAGTTTTGTTTTTGAGGTGCCCGCAAATGTCCCCCCATTATCCCCCGCAGCCACAGTCGAGAGGACCAATCAGTGAGAAGTATACAGCGTGCCACATCCCCTATCCTGGAGTAACGGAAAATTCTTTCCCTCACACAGCTTGAGTAATCCCCCACCCAATACCTCCCATAATACCCCCTTTTTGAGTCACTTCACCAACATGGAAATTAATGCATACCTGCAACTCTGTGGTATCTGTAAAGCTGCAACGGATGAGACAGAGGCGATGAGGTGCGATTTTTGTCAGCTACTTTTTTATTTTAAATGCCTAGAATGGGGAGATGAAAAAATCTCCCTTATAACGAACGCAAAGCAGTTTAATGGGATAAAAAATTTCTGCGAGAACTGCTTGACCGAATTAAACTCTTTTACGGTATTTAAAGCAGAAAGAGACTACGAGAAGAGAATGAAAGAGGAAAGTGGAAACAAAGAACAGTGGAAAACGGAAGAAACGGAGAAAGGCGAAATAGAAAAAATTCAAATACCGTCACAAAACGAGGCCGAAAACACAGGCGACAAAGAGTGTAAAGACAACACACAGCATAAGGGCAACGAAGGACACAAACACAACTAGCACAAATAGCACAAATAGGACAAGACAAGAGGGCAGTCAAGTAAACGAAATAAAACTGTCCCCCAATAAGGAGCAAAAAACAAAAGCCAAGAGTAAATATGGGGAAGGAATTATATGCAGGTATTATATAAAAGATAATTGCAGATTTAAAAGAGGACAATGTATATATGAACATCCCCCAATATGCAATTTCTTCTATAATAATGGTCATTGTAAATTTGGAGACGGATGTAAATTCTACCACCCGGACATTTGCAGAACTTACGCAAAATATGGAACCTGCAAATTCGGGAATAAATGCTACTATCAACATCTCCCGACGGACTCAACGAACAAAGGAAAAAGTTTAAATGACAATAGGAATAAAAATAACAATAGGAACAACAATAGGAACACAATAAGCGAACAAGAAAATTTTTACAACATCGCAGACACCTTACGAATGCTAAATGTCATCCACATGCAGTTGACAGCTGGAAACCCCCGAGCCAAATCGCTACCGGGCAAGAAGCTACCAATACAAGTAGGAGGAAACGGATCTCTTTCGGAGGACCATAGAGCAACGAATCAAGCGATATCGAAGGAAAACGAACTTGAAATGCACAAGGGGCAACGAAAAACCGAGAACATAAAAATTGTCCTGGCTAATATTCAAGGAATAAGACCAAACCAATCACTCAATAAGGTTTCGTACCTGAAAGGATTTATGGACGAAACAAGGGCGGACATCCCATGCCTCACAGAAACTCATCTTAAAGATTGCCAAGGAAATTGTGAAAACTGCGAACATTGTATTGATAAGAAAGAGATAAATATAGAGGGCTTCAACTTACTAAGAGCGGATAGAACGACGAGACGGAAAGGTGGCTGTGCTATATATGTACAGGAAGGTCATATGACAGAGACGATAATAAGTAAATGAAACAACTATGTGGAACTCCTAGCAGTGAAAATAGAAAAACTAAAGTTGATAGTAATAGTCATCTATAGACCTCCAAGCACCCCAACCGAAAAATTCTCGGAGGCCATTGATGACATTAGAAATCTAATAAAGGCCATAAACCCTCCATCCCCCAATATAATGATCTGCGGAGACTTTAACTTCCCATTTATAAAATACAAAAAGGTGAATAGGAAATGTATATATTCACCAGGACAAGGGGGGCACGAGAGAAGATCAGGAACAAGCAAAAATGTTGATGGCTCTCACAAATGAGTTTATGCTGACACAGGAGATAACAGAAAATACCAGAAAAAATAACTGCCTGGATCTGGTATTCACGAATAACACGAACTTGATTGCTGATATAAAAATAACCCCAACCATTATCTCAGACCACAACTTAATCGAGATATCAACAAATATGACGGCAGCATTAGAAGACAATACACATATTGTGGAAAGAAGTAAATTCGGGGCCTTTAACTTAAACTCGAAGACTATAAATTGGGAAGCAATCAGATCGCACATGGCCCGAATAGAATGGAGAACAATTTTCGAGAATAAAACAACTGAAGAAATGCTAACAACCTTGGAGGAAAAAACGCTGAGAATTTTAGAAAAATATGCTCCGAAATCACAGCCAAAAGGAAAGAGGAGCTGGCTAGAAAGGCAAAAGAGAAGACTATTCCGCAAAAGAAAGAGAGTGGAGGCGAAGTTAGGTAACTGCGGAGATAATGACAGGAAAACAATAAAAGAAAAACTGGAGGGTATCGATTAAGGACCATACAGAGAGGGAAGAGGAAAAGGCGGTAGAAGCAATAAAGGAAAATCCAAAATACTTCTATAGCTATGCAAAAAGGAAAACAAAAACGCGCGCCGCTATTGGGCCCTTAAGGACGGGAAATAATGAACTAACCGACGATCCAAAAGAAATATCTGATACATTGAGAGCTCAATATGAATCAGTTTTCAGTACCCCAAAAAGTGACAAAGTGATACCTGACATAAATGCATTCTTTGAAGAGGAATTGCAAGGAGCGTATATAACAGACTTTGATTTTACACAGCATAAGGGCAACGAAGGACACAAACACAACTAGCACAAATAGCACAAATAGGACAAGACAAGAGGGCAGTCAAGTAAACGAAATAAAACTGTCCCCCAATAAGGAGCAAAAAACAAAAGCCAAGAGTAAATATGGGGAAGGAATTATATGCAGGTATTATATAAAAGATAATTGCAGATTTAAAAGAGGACAATGTATATATGAACATCCCCCAATATGCAATTTCTTCTATAATAATGGTCATTGTAAATTTGGAGACGGATGTAAATTCTACCACCCGGACATTTGCAGAACTTACGCAAAATATGGAACCTGCAAATTCGGGAATAAATGCTACTATCAACATCTCCCGACGGACTCAACGAACAAAGGAAAAAGTTTAAATGACAATAGGAATAAAAATAACAATAGGAACAACAATAGGAACACAATAAGCGAACAAGAAAATTTTTCAACATCGCAGACACCTTACGAATGCTAAATGTCATCCACATGCAGTTGACAGCTGGAAACCCCCGAGCCAAATCGCTACCGGGCAAGAAGCTACCAATACAAGTAGGAGGAAACGGATTCTTTCGGAGGATCATAGAGCAACGAATCAAGCGATATCGAAGGAAAACGAACTTGAAATGCACAAGGGGCAACGAAAAACAGAGAACATAAAAATTGTCCTGGCTAATATTCAAGGAATAAGACCAAACCAATCACTCAATAAGGTTTCGTACCTGAAAGGATTTATGGACGAAACAAGGGCGGACATCGCATGCCTCACAGAAACTCATCTTAAAGATTGCCAAGGAAATTGTGAAAACTGCGAACATTGTATTGATAAGAAAGAGATAAATATAGAGGGCTTCAACTTACTAAGAGCGGATAGAACGACGAGACGGAAAGGTGGCTGTGCTATATATGTACAGGAAGGTCATATGACAGAGACGATAATAAGTAAATCAAACAGCTATGTGGAACTCCTAGCAGTGAAAATAGAAAAACTAAACTTGATAGTAATAGTCATCTATAGACCTCCAAGCACCCCAACCGAAAAATTCTCGGAGGCCATTGATGACATTAGAAAGCTAATAAAGGCCATAAACCCTCCATCCCCCAATATAATGATCTGCGGAGACTTTAACTTCCCATTTATAAAATACAAAAAGGTGAATAGGAATATATATATTCACCAGGACAAGGGGGGCACAAGAGAAGATCAGGAACAAGCAAAAATGTTGATGGCTCTCACAAATGAGTTTATGCTGACACAGGAGATAACAGAAAATACCAGAAAAAATAACTGCCTGGATCTGGTATTCACGAATAACACGAACTTGATTGCTGATATAAAAATAACCCCAACCATTATCTCAGACCACAACTTAATCGAGATATCAACAAATATGACGGCAGCATTAGAAGACAATACACATATTGTGGAAAGAAGTAAATTCGGGGCCTTTAACTTAAACTCGAAGACTATAAATTGGGAAGCAATCAGATCGCACATGGCCCAAATAGAATGGAGAACAATTTTCGAGAATAAAACAACTGAAGAAATGCTAACAACCTTGGAGGAAAAAACGCTGAGAATTTTAGAAAAATATGCTCCGAAATCACAGCCAAAAGGAAAGAGGAGCTGGCTAGAAAGGCAAAAGAGAAGACTATTCCGCAAAAGAAAGAGAGTGGAGGCGAAGTTAGGTAACTGCGGAGATAATGACAGGAAAAAAATAAAAGAAAAACTGGAGGGTATCGATAGGGAAATACAAGCCCTGATTAAGGACCATACAGAGAGGGAAGAGGAAAAGGCGGTAGAAGCAATAAAGGAAAATCCAAAATACTTCTATAGCTATGCAAAAAGGAAAACAAAAACGCGCGCCGCTATTGGGCCCTTAAGGACGGGAAATAATGAACTAACCGACGATCCAAAAGAAATATCTGATACATTGAGAGCTCAATATGAATCAGTTTTCAGTACCCCAAAAAGTGACAAAGCGATACCTGACATAAATGCATTCTTTGAAGAGGAATTGCAAGGAGAGTATATAACAGACTTTGAGTTTACACCAGAAGATGTAGCGAGAGCTATAGGACAAATGAAACTACATTCAGCTGCAGGTCCGGACAATTGGAACGCATTATTGATTAAAAACTGTAAAAATGAAATAGCTACACCTTTATACTGGATATGGAGAAGATCCCTAGACACTGGGGAAATACCGAGCATCTTGAAAAGAGCAAACATTGTCCCTATATATAAAGGAGGGGACAGATCTCAAGCAAAGAACTATAGACCAGTGTCATTGACGTCCCACCTCACCAAAGTATTTGAAAGAATAGTTAGAGAGAAAATTTATGATTTCCTGGAGACACGGGAAAGATTCAACGAAAATCAGCATGGATTCCGATCAGGTAGATCATGCCTATCACAACTAATAGAGCACTACAACAATATCCTAGATGCATTGGAAGGCAATGACAACTACGATGTTATATACACAGATTTTGCTAAAGCTTTCGATAAATGTGACCATGGTATAATAGCACATAAAATTAAAGACATGGGAATAACAGGCAAAGTGGGAAAATGGATCTACAACTTCCTTAGTGATCGTCTGCAGGTCGTCAAAATTCAAGGTATATCATCATCAGAATCGGAAGTACGCAGCTCAGTACCACAAGGGACAGTACTGGCCCCACTCCTGTTCATTATCATGCTAACAGACATAGACAGCGGAGTAAACAGCAATAGTATAGTAACATCCTTTGCAGACGATACAAAGATCAGCAGAAAAATCAGCGATGTACATGACGTGGAGGCCTTGCAGAGGGACACGAACAAAATATACAAATGGTCAGAAGACAACATGTCATTCAACGCCGAGAAATTTCAGCTCTTGAGATATGGTAGAAAAGAAGAACTTAAACAGACTGCATATTATGCTCCAGATAGACAGGAAATTCAGAGAAGCATGAAAGCGATTGATCTCGGGATAATAATGACAGATGATGCGAAATTCGAAACACAAAATCAGATAGCGATAAATAAAGCAAAAAGAGTCGGACAGGTTCTAAGAACGTTCAAGAGAAGGGACAGGACAGTAATGATTCCCCTGCTAAAAACACTGATTATACCAAAACTTGAATACTGCTCAGTTTTGACGTCCCCATATAAAAAGGAAGAAACTAATAAACTAGAAGAAACGCAAAGGCATTTCACAGCCAAGATTGATGGCTGCAAAGAACTCAACTACTGGGAAAGACTACGTAAACTAAATCTGTACTCACTGGAAAGAAGAAGAGAGAGGTACATCATAATCTACATATGGAAAATGATCGAAAAACTGGTACCAAACCTAAAACTAAACCCAATTACCATTCAAACAACACTGGAAAATAGGAAAGGCAGAATGTGTAGTGTTCCCAAATTAAAGGCACGACAAGGGACCTCCTCAACCCTGAAGGAAAATAGCTTGGTTGTCAGGGGGCCAAGACTTTTCAACCAGCTTCCTAAGGACCTCAGAAACGTAACGGGGGTCAAAGTTGAAGTCTTCAAGAAAAGACTGGATGCCTGGCTCAGGACAGTACCAGATGAGCCGGGCGTGCCTGGCTATGTACGGTGGAGAGCGCAAGAAAGCAACTCGCTCCTCCAACAGGCCAGACCTAGAGGCGGGGCCACCAGGTTGACCTCCGTGTGAAGAGAGACCAACGCACGAAACAACATAAGGTAAGGTAAGGTATATTATATTATGTTATATTAATTATATATATATTATATTATATTATTTATATAATATATATATTATATTATATATATATATACATATATATATATATACACACAGGGTGTCCCATAAGTCTGGAACCATAGGGTAAAATAAGTAATTCATGTTTTTCCGTTTATGCAAGTGCCCATGATGTCTTTGAGTAAGGAAGAACGCATCCAGGTAATTCTGCTCGTAGGAAATCGGAGTCAGAGGGAGGTCGCTGAAGAATTTAAAAGATTGCATCCGGACCGCGCGCCGATAACACACAGCTGTGTCGACAAACTTGTTGCAAAGTTCAGGAAAACGGGATCCATAGGAGATAAACCACGCAGTGGACCTTCGAGGACATCCACCGACGATGACACAGCCGCTACCATCCTCGCTCATTTCACAAACAGTCCCCGAAAGTCTCTTCCGCGTTTTTATTGCCGTTTTTATCATTTTACCCTACGGTTCCAGACTTACGGGACACCCCATGTGTGTGTGTGTGTGTATATATATATATATATATATATATATATATATACTGTATAATTTGATACTTGTTTCACTGTGATATGTATTATGTATGATAATTAAATTGAATATTTTTAACTGGAATAAATTTAAGAAATAAAACATCGCCTTACCTTATTTACAGTATTCATAATGAACTCCAACCTTCTTGGTTCTATTGCAAATTCTTCAATTACTTTGTTGTGCAACATTTTATGCTTCTCTAGCAATATTACAATTTCTTTCTCTATGGCAATTCTTGCTAAACTAGACAGCCTTTCCTCTGACATGGTATTCCGTAGGTACGTCTTTATTCTGTTAAGCGTTGAAAAACTTCTTTCCGTTGACACACTGGTTACAGGGATTGTCAAAAGGAGACGAATTAATTTGATTGTTTCAGGTAAGGCTGTTGTAAGTCCAAGGTCAAGACAAAGCTTTAAAATTTCCTTTCCATGTTTGCACTGACAAAAATCGGAGTCCTGATAGATGTATTTCAATTCTGACGTTAAAGCTTTTACGTCAGATAGATTACTGTACTTATATTCAAGTACTTCTATTAAGTTTTTGGGGAAATCTTCTTTATATACTGCAAACATTAATGAATTCAACAGCTCAAAAAATGAGAACTGAATGCATTAACATCGTTCCTTCAAGTAAAGTAAATTTCTTTAAAGTCTGTCACTTTTCCTCTGAGTCTCTTAGTAGTGGGAGGAATGGTCGGACAACTTACTATGTCACATGTCTTTTTAGGAATTTCATTATAACTTTTGTCATTGATTTTTCCTTCCATAAAACTAATAAAATCATTAATTTTCTTTTTTGCACATTCCATGTCGACTATCCTGCACTGTAAAACATTAAATAGTTTTTCAGCATTGCTAAGTAATTCTTCAAAGCAGCAATTACAAAACATAAATAAAAAGTCATCTAGTTTTGCATAAAGGTTTTCAGCCTGGTTTAAACTATCTTCATCCCACGAGATTTCATCATTCAAAATGTCATACCACCTCGCATGCAACGCGTTGACGTCACCACGTGACGTCATACCAATAGCTCTATTTCGACGCTGATGTTACATATTTTATATACTGTAAAATTAACACTTTCCACATGTGTATTAAATTTCCTAAAATTTGCTGTACTATGCAAAAGTAGAATATATAGAAATACCCAACTGCCAGTATGATATACAAATATTGCTTAAAAATATTTTGTAAGTCAAGATAATAACATATATTTGGCACAGCAGCAAGTCTTCAGGCAGATGGGAATTTGCCTGACTTCGAACATTAAAAACTTGGTTATTCGGTGGATACAAAGTAATATAAATCAATTAAAATACTAATTAACTTTACGTATAGTGAATATCCAAATGACTTTATAACATTATAAATAAATCAAAAGATTTACATCATAACATGTTTCATAGAGAGACGTCAGGCTTAAAACTGTTTGCCTGACAAGACGTGGAATTGTGCATTTTTATGCGAGTTGTGTGGCTTTGTTATTTGAGAAGATGCATAATAATAGTAATAATTAACTTTATGTACAGTCACAGTGTATATGCAAATAGCTATATAACCTTATTTATAAATCCTAACATGGTCATTATAACATGTTTTATAAAGTAAAGCTATCCGACTCAAAATTTTTAGCCACATATCTTCCCTCTCTTCCCGCGTCTCTCCCCCCACCCTCACTGGGGAAATGGGGTTTAAATGATAGATGGATGGATGGAAATTTTTAGCCTGACAACTTGACAAGAGATAGGATTGTATGTACAGTTAATCAAAAAGCTATCTTAAAATAATTAAATTCAATGGAGCTACATTAGCTAATGGTGTCTCAGAAGTCGCGTACCATAGGCTAATGTAGCTTCATTCAATTTAATTATTTTAAGATAGCTTTCTGATTAACTGTACATACTATTAATTTTATTATTCGAACATTATCAAACATATATTGTAATTAAACATCCCTTATAAACCATTTCGACAAACATCAGCACATATTCATACCAACAGTGTATTATTCCTGACATATGGAGACAAGGTAAAATTATTACACTACTCAAACCAAACAAGAATCCAACAGAACCAGCTTCCTATAGACCCGTTACTTTACTATGCATACCTTCCAAAGTAACAGAAAGACTAATCTTACAAATCACCAACCCACACACACCACTATCGCTTACTCAACATGGATTCAGACCTTACCACTCGACCACGACATTATTCACTAATCTCACACAGCACATCATGGATGACATCAACTCCAGGCGACCAGCTCAAAGTACACTATTAGCAACAATAGACACTAGTAAAGCATTTGATGCTATCCCATGTTTCCCTCTCATAAACAAAATACTCAACACAAACATGCACAATAACACCAAAAGGTGGCTGAGCAACTATTTTTCAGGAAGATACTCACATGTCACATTTAATGGCAAGTCATCCAAAAACAAACTTTTTCCGAACGGGGTTCCTCAAGGCTCTGTTCTCTCACCAACACTCTTCAACTTATACATGCATGACATTCCAACACCCATAGAAGACAAGCTTACGTTATCATCATATGCAGATGACATCACTCTAACATCCACCCACAACAACATCGACACCGCTACAAATAACCTACAAACATACATAAACAGTATACAAGACTGGCTCACACACAATAGACTCAAAGTAGCGCCCACAAAATCAACCATCACCTTGCTAACAAGCAACACAAAAGAACACCAGATAACTCCACAGCTTACACTGAGCAACACCAACATTCTACACACTCACAGGACTAAAATACTTGAGGTCACATACAACACATCATTATCTTTTGCAAACCACATTCAGGACATTAAAAACAAATGCACGTCAAGACCTAACACGCTTAGGGTGCTGACAGGCACAAACTTTGGACATCAGCAGGAAACATCACTCATATACAAACAAAATATATTGGCTCAGGTTTGGACTATGGTAGCCCATGCTGGGCACCCATTATCTCAAACACACATAAACAAACACCTTACAGACAATACAAAACAACGCACTTCGTATCATTACAGGATGTACTGAAACAACACCAATAGAACACCTGCACACAGAAACAAAATACTGAAAGTTAGGGAACATTTGGATATGAGGGGAACACAATTCATGGCAGCAGCGACAACTAACCCACAACACCCTTGCCACTACATGTACAATCATGCACCAACACCTCGCACCATTAAGGTACCACCAGAGGGACATTATAACCAAATACTCCATTCCATACCACGCCCCACAGACGTCACACAGTACAGAAAACATATACACACACACCTAACCCACAAAGCACTGACACAACTCGGTCCGAATGCAGTCCTAGGTGCGAAGCCGCCACCCATTGACAGGTCAGAGACCAGCCTGAGCAGATTGGGTCGAGTTAACTTAGTACGATTCCGATGTGGACATCACTCCAACTTACACATATAAACACAGACGAGACAACTCCATAGATGACACCTGCCACCTGTGCCAGGACACACCACAAACAATTGAACACATTATGACAGACTGTACCGCTCTAGTACAACAACGAACACAACACAACATCACTAGTGCGCTGAACCTCTGGTCCACTCCGGAGAGGGCGATCGGTTACCTGCGTGCCACCGGCTTGCTCGATCAGGGTGGGCTGATCGACTACCCAACAACAACAACAACAACCATTTCGACTCGTAAACCTCATAGATCTGAATAAAGCCTATGGTTAGCAACTTCTGAGACACTCTGTATATATATATATATATATATATATATATATATATATATATATATATATATATATACAAAGTGTATCAGAAGTCGAGGTTTACGAGTTGAAATGGTTTATAAGGGATGTTTAATTACAATATATGTTCGATAGTGTTCGAATAATAAAATTAATAGTATGTACAGTTAATCAAAAAGCTATCTTAAAATAATTAAATTGAATGAAGCTACATTAGGCAATGGTGTCTCAGAAGGCGCGCACCATTGGCTAATGTAGCTTCATTCAATTTAATTATTTTAAGATGGCTTTTTGATTAATTGTACATCCTATTAATTAATTTTATTATTCGAACATTATCGACCATATATTGTAGTTAAACATTACTTGCACTGACTTCTTTATATAGAGAGAGTATAAAACAGTTTTTAGGAACATAAACTACTGAAGCTGATATACTTTAAATCTAAAAGCATTTTGATATTATAAAGAATATTTATACTTCGTATTTGTATAGTGTTTCATTTAATTAATTACTCAAAGTTTCTATTAATAAAGCCACAAAAAACTTTACTACTAAAACACGGATAGAGCGGGGACTAAAAAGAGAATTTCAAACTACGGTTTAATATGAGAACTTTTAAACAAAACAAATAAAAATAAAAATTCCTTCGTAAAAGAAAGGCCATCATAAACAACTTGGGGGATACCTAAACCAACTTTAAAAAGCTCCCCCCCCCCCGTAAAAGTATTCTGTTTTGAAAGGAGTTCGTATATTCGAAGGTGCCCGTTTTCAAATTTTGGCATCCGCGCTAAATTATGTTGTAAAATTATCAACCATATTCAATTTCACGATATACCAGGTGTACCCTAAAAATGTCCCTATTTATATATGAACGTTATAAGCTAAAAAAAGGAATCGAATCACAAAGACGAATGCAATAGGTACGTAAAACGTAGCATTACCTCATAGAGTCTTTAGGTCTTGAAATGTCTTAGGCTTGATAGATCCTGTCTTTTATGTAACCTCGCATAAAAAGTTAGTGGGGGTGTGAGGTCAGATAAGTATGGGGGCGATTCCAATGACTCATGAAGGGAGATCAGTCATCCGGAAAAGTTTTTTCAAAATGTTGCGTGTTTTACAAGCAGTGTGCGAAAGTGCTCCATCCTACTGAAGACTAAAGACTTAACTTTCCTTCAAGACTATAGCCGAGTAAGGACTTACGTGGCCTTACGAGTCTATAGTTTATTGGTAGCGATATCATTTTTTTCTACTTTCTACGAAATTAAAAAAAGTTATTGCTTTAAGTATGAAATGGTGAAAGAACTGTTTTAATATACAATATTTATTAGTTATTAAGTAATGAAATATTAGAAATGTATAGGTAAATGCGAAATGAAAAACCCAAATTGTTACCTCTCTGAAGAAGAAACTCCAATAATAAAATATCCGTCCATTATAAAATACAGGGCAAATAAAAATATGGACATTTTTTGGGACACTCTCTCTCTCTCTCTCTCTCTCTCTCTCTATATATATATATATATATATATATATGCGCCCAGGTGGTGTAGTGGTTAGCGTCGCTGACTACGAATCCGTCGGAGGCCGATGGATCGAGACCCGATGACGGCAGGCGGCGCGCAGCAAAACCCAGCTATTCAGCCTTCCACACAATAAAGAAAATAGTTGGTAGATAAATGGTTACCCTGGGTAGCCTAGTGGTTAAAACGCTGGGCTGCTGGTGGGGCGTTGTTCGGATTCCACGTTAACCTGTAGGTCTAAGGTGGAGTGAAAAGCCTGACCTTCGTCAGAATGAGCAATTCGGACGGAAGCAAACCGAAGGTTACCAACGGTATAAAATAAACTTAAAACGGTAAAAGTGTTATAGTAATGAAATCAAATTTAATTTAAAGTTTTATTGATGTTTAATAAAAGAGTTTTTCTCTCTATTCAGTTCCAATTTGGAATAAATTTTAGGCAAATATTTTTTGGGGGACAAAAATTTAGTCAAGAAAAATAAAATAGGTTTAAATAAATTACTATTGTTCTCTTTCTAGCTCCTCGCCTTCGTCTTTATAAACCCCATTTTTTATTACCATTCAAAACGAATAATATATATATATATATTATAATATTATATATATATATATATAATATATATATAATATATATATAACTTATATATAATATATATATATATATATATATATATAATTGTGTTCCTACCCGTGGTGTACGGACGTTTTGTTTCCGCTCTGTGTAATATCGAAATAACTAGTGTTTATAAGTTCAGCGGTAAATGCTATCTTATACCAGTGTGTGTTAAACATCAGTGAATTCGCGATAATAATAATTTATTAAGTGAAAACCGGTGGCTTATAGCGTGTACAAAGAAAAACAACATTAATTGAAACGTAATTTGAAAATAACTCGAACGGAAAATCTTTCGCTGAGATTTTTACATTAGGCCTATACAAGGAAAGAAGGTCAGAGGAAATTTGAAAGAGCCATAAAACGGGAAGGTGAAGTTTTCGAGACGAAATTTGAGAAGTAACAAGAAAAGAGGGAAATTAAAGGAAAGAATAAAGAATAAAGGAAAGAATAAGAGAATAAAGGAATAAAGAAAGAGTAAAGAATAATAACTAATAAAGAATAAAAAAGGCAGAAAGGAAAAAATAAAGGAAAGAATGGCAAAAAATACGAAGAAGTGAGTGAGTAAACTGCGGTAAATTCAAAAAGCTGAATAGAGCTGGATTATGTTTAAGGCAATGCGCTGCGCACCAGCTCTGCGATTGTAAAAATGAAGCGGACCAGGCCACGGGCTTAAAATGCATTTTGTGCAATACCTTTAAACACTACGAATGCATGAACTTAGAAAAGACAAGAAAATGATAAATAGAATAAATAACAAAATCATAGCATTTATGACTTTCTGTGCATCACGTGCATGGAAAAAAATAAGAATATGGTACGAAGAGCAATGAAAATGGGCCATACTTGTTTACCGACAGATGACAAGGAAATACCAGGAAACGCTGACACAAACAAACACGAGGCGCAGGCCAACGCAATACAGGAAAGCACCCTACCGCAGGAACACGAGGCGCAGGACAACACAATAAAGGAAAGCACGCCACAGCATGCTACGCTACAGGGAGATGCAAAAGTAACTTCAGAGAATGAAATATCCCCTGCCAAAGAGAGAGATAACAGGAACACAAAAGAGAAAGAAAGGGATACCAGGAATACAAAGGAGAAAGAGAAAGATACCAAGAACACTAATAAAAACTCGCCGAAGACAAAAAAAACACTGAGTAGGGAAGAAGTGGTGGCGGAACAGAAAAAAGCGATTGAATCACATAGGGCTCGCAAGGACATTAAACGACGGGCCATATGTGAATACTATAAAACAGGGTCGTGCATATATGGAGCAAACTGCAGGTACAGTCACACAAAAAAAATGCTTCGATATGATGAGGAAAGGAAGATCCAGATACGGACAAAACTGCAACTTTTTTCACCCTCCTATGTACAGACAGTCACTGACAGAGAGAAAATGCCTAAATATAGAGTGCCCATATTTTCACATAAAGGGTACCCAAAGAAGAGAACTGGAAGAACAGACACTATTCGTATTAGAAGTAACAACAGGAGCAAGGAAACAAATTTTTTAGAGGAAATGAGAATAAAAGCAAAGGACAGGACTCCGCAGGTATATTCCCCACACCATTACATACATCACCCCTCTATCCAACACCACCCACCAATAATACAACCACATTGGTATCAAGTGCCGCAACCCCAATTCTCCCAAATGCAGCGGCCAAACCAATAACACCAAACAAGAACCGACATCGACCTGGAAACGACCACTACATAGGAAAACTAACACGGAAATTAGAAGCCCAATAAATGTTTTATACACAAATATTCAAGGCCTCTGCACGGACCATGCAGGCTGCAAGTTACAATACTTACAGAAATTAGCTACCGAATCCAGCATAGATATTATATCCCTAATGAAAACACACTTGCATAAATGCGAAAAAGGCTGTGAAAACTGTATCGAGGATACTGAATTAGCAATGCTGGACTATAACATACACAGAACAACTAGAGTGGCTAGACGATGGGGAGAGTGTTGCATCTACGTGAAAAAAACAGACACATGTGAAGTGAAGGTAAACAAATCAAGGAGCAGAATCGAAGTTATTATACAAGAAGTAAAAGAACAGAGCCTAACCATTATGAACACCTACAGCCCACCAAACACCAAAAAATGTGAATTCCAATTTGCTACAAATGAAATAGAAAACATATTAAAATTACTTGAAACTCCAGCAACAAATATTCTAATTTTCGGAGATTTTAATTTCCCATTCATATCATGGAAGAAAAATGACGAAGTTATATATGTCCAGAAGTTTCATGGCAACATTACTAAAGCTGATAGAACCCAAGCAACAATGCTATTAGATATTATGGAATATTACGCACTTACCCAGGAAATCTGTGAAGCCACGAGAAATGAGAACGTTTTGGACAAATAACAACGAGATAATAATAAATAAAAAAGTAACGCACAAAAGTTCTCCGACCATAACCTCATCGATATACAATTGAAGTTAGCACCCAGGGGTCTGAAAACGCATCCTCGAGAGGCAGATGGAATATTTGAATGCTTAAACATAAATTTAAAGAAAGTAAATTGGGAAAAAGTAAATAAAGATTTAAAGGAGGTAAATTGGGAATTGCTACTTCCCGAGAAGACTCCACAAGAAATACTATGTATAATAGAGACTGAAACCAAACCTATAATACTGAAACATATTCCAGAGAGACAGGAAAGAAAACATAGCAAGCTCGAGAGGAAAATCAGGACACGATTCAGGCAACGAAGACAAACCGTAAAATATCTCCACAGATGCAGAACTGATGCAAAGAGACTCAAACTAGAGAGGAAACTTGGCGAAATAGAAATGGACCTAAAGCAAACATTCATACATAAGACAGATGAGAGGAAACCAAGGTAGTAGAAAACAAAAAATTACCGAAAATACTTCTACACGTTTGCGAAAAGGAAAATGCAGTGTAAGGAGAGTATTGGTCCGTTGATAGACTGGGAGGCCCGAATATACAAGTGACCTGAAAGAAATAAGCGAACTGTCTAGGGAGCAATTTAACTCTGTGTTTAGTACCCCCTAAGTCCGAGATGGAAGTGGAAAACCGAGACGAATTTTTCGACATAGCTACAAATCAACCAAGAACAAATTCCGGTACAAACTTATTAATGGACTTCCAGTTCACGAAAAGAGATATAATTACGGCCTTATCACAGATGTGAGACAATTCAGCGCCAGGGCCAGACACATGGAGTGCCACGTTTCTGAAGAAATGTAAAGAGAGTATTCCCAAATCGCTATACTTGCTATGGAGGAAATCACTCGACACAGGACAAATTACACTCCCCTTAAAGAACGCGAACATTGCCCCCCTATTTAAAGGTGGTAACAGAGCAATGCCCAAGAATTATCGGCCAGTGACGGTAAGATGACGGTTGCATGAAGAAGGATATTAGCACCGGTTTGTGGCTGATGCCTATTATATTAATAGTGTTTCCCAGATTGTATATGTATTATCAATGTGGAGAGATAATGATTTAATCACGATAGACAGATAAACCCATTCATGTTCTCCAGATTTTCTGTTGCATTATCAATGTGGAGATATTATTAGATCTTAACAAGGAATATATTATATATATATATATATATATATATATATATATCTGAAAATTATTTCACGAAAGTAACACGTGAAAAATATTTATGATGAATAAAACCACGAAGGAAAGGAAACACAAAAAGGTGCTCAAGCGCTTTCGTCTAATGACATCCTCAGGAACACTGAAGTACATAAAAGGTTACGGCCTATATATAGGTTACAGAAAGAAAAAAAAATAAATAAATAACATACATACACACAAACATATATATATATATATATATATATATATAACACATACATATCTACACACATACATATATATATATATATATATGCAATAAACGGAGAAGTAAAAATAAAAATTAAACATTAAAAATTAGAGGATTAACAAAGAGGCATACAGATTTGTAAGGAAAAATATCGATTTTTAGCACAAGATCAAATGAATTATAAAAATACAAATTTATACTGGAAATCTGCCCGGGTTTTAACACTTTGCCTTTTAGAGTCGAGTTTCGATATACAGTGCCCGCGAAAAGTATCCGATCACTCAAGAAAATACAATATTTTCCCTTGATATTCAGAGACACATAATTCACTTTCTATTTGTTCTAGCGACATCTGGTAACTTTGAGGTTGCTCGCTGATATGAGAGCTATCCAACGCATTCTCAAATTAGTGTTCTGGTAGCCTTCGTTGCGGGTGGCTGTGTCTCAAAGTTGTCAGATTTCACTGTTTGTGTAAATTTATTGATATTTTTTTATTTTTTACAGAAAGTGGTGTAAATAAAATTTATATATAATGTGTGCTAAAAAACAACTTAAGAGTGATTGTCGAGGTGCTATTGTTGCTTTGCATACATGTGGGAAATCACAGAGACAGATAGCTAAGGAATTAAACATATCCCAAAGTACCGTTAATTTATGGGTTTCACGGGCTAAGAACAATGCCGGCCTAACCACGCCAGTCCCTAAAAACGATCTGGCAGACCGAGAAAAACAAATTCACGAACAGACAAACTTATGAAACGTTTAGTATGAAAAACCCAACAATAACTGCGAAAGAAATAAAATTTAATATGAATAATTTGTTATCTGGTGTTCTGAACGAACTATCCAGGAGCGGCTCCAAAAAGAACTCGGATTACCATCTCGCCATGCTGCTAAGAAACCGTTCATTAATGAAAAAATGCGTAAAAAACGTGTCGCATTTTGTAAAAAATATTCATTGGACTGTTGATGACTGGAAGAAGGTTTTATTTAGTGATGAGTCGACATTTTTGACATTCAGAAGTTGTCCAAAAAAGGTTCGCCGGCCCATTGGCTCAAATAGGATGGACCCTAAAGACTGAAACACCCTCCAAGTGTGATGGTTTGGGGTTGTTTCGGTTACTATGGGCGTGGAAACTTATATTTTCTTCCGAAGAACACAACTATGAATGGTGCACGGTATTTAGCAATGCTACAGGATAAACTTCCAATGGCAATGGCAATCCAAAGGACAAAAACATACATGCATGATGGTGCACCATGTCACAGGGCCAAAATAGTGACAAAATGGATTACTGACAATAAATTTGATATTTTGGATTGGCCTGGTAATAGTCCAGATCTCAATCCGATAGAAAATATGTGGCTAATAATAAAAAATAAGGTTGAATGCCACGACACTGGCTCAGTCGAAAAATTACAAGAAGCCATCAAAAAGGTATGGTGCAAGGAAATATCAGTGGAAGTTTGTCAAAACTTGATTAAATCCATGCCAAAACGTCTAGAACAAGTCATCCAAACCAAAGGACAGATGACAAAATACTAATATAAGGTTAGTATACATTTAAACATTGTTTTTTATGTAAAAAATACAAATTTCCAGGGTGATCGGATACTTTTCGCGGGCACTGTATATAAAAATAAAATGAAGATTAAAAGTTAATAAAGTAGCATACAAGTTTACCAAAGATTTAGCGTCCTACCCTTTTTATCTAAATTTGTTTCGAAGGAATTCAAAACAACAGGATCGAGTTGAAAAAGACCTTTGCTTATGTTGAAGTTATTTGAAAGTTGGACAATGGCAGACTCAAGAATATTTCTATTAACAATGTTGCTAGAATGAAATAAAACTGAAGCATTATTCCAATCAATACAGTGGGATAACTCTGACAAATGGACAAAAAGAGCACTGGACAACTGTCCTGTTCTAACGGAATATTGATGCTGTTTTATACGTGTGTGCAAATCCTTTCCCGTCTGACCTATGTAAAAGGAATCACATTGTTTACACCCAATTTTATAGATAATGCCTGAATTATTGGTAGGGCTATTTTTTACTATGATATTTTTCACAATATTGTTATATGAAAATACTACATTAATATCCAAAAGTTTAAGTACATTAGCAATGCCTAAAAAGCCCGGGAAAAATGGAAGTACTAAAATATTTTTTGACAAAGTACGAGTGTTATTATTGACACGATAGAAAGTTCGTTTTGCCTTGTTGAGACAAGATTCCATAAACGCAGATGGGTAACACAGATCACTTCCAATACCGTTGATTTTTTCCAATTCGGCATCGATGTATTCCGGACTGGCGATCCTAAGGGCGCGGAGAAACATTGATGAAAAAATGGCCTTCTTAGTGGGGGTGTCATGTCCCGAGTAAAAGTGTACGTAGGACAAATTGTTTGTTGTTTTCCGATAGATACTAAACTTAAAACCTTGGCTTTCCCTATGTACACGCACATCCAAAAATGGGATTGAATTGTCTTGTTCCACTTCTAAAGTTATCCAGGTCACGATTCATGGGCCAGATACACAAAATATCGTCGACGTACCGCAACCAAGGGATGCCAACCGCCAGGATTCTCGGAATGTAAGTAATTTCGAAAAACTCCATATAAATATTGGAGAGGAGGGGCGATAAGGGGTTGCCCATGGTCATCCCAAACACTTGTTGATAATACTCGTTATTGAAAGTGAATTTACAGTCTTTGATGCAAAGCTTAATAAGTTCCAAAACAATGTGTGAAGGTCGTGGCAGGTCATACTTATGTAATTCTTGGGAGAGAAAGTCAAGCATATCATCAATCGGCACTTTTGTAAACAATGAACAAACGTCAAAACTGATCAATTAGTGACGATGCAAAAAGTGCCCTTGGATATGGTATGTCCTTTTTTATTGTTAAAAAACCGTCGGCTTTACAAATTTGTTACAGTCTCGCGTGTTTTGAAAAACAGTTTAATCTCCCTCAGTATTTGTTTAACATAGTTAAAGGCCTCGTTTATAGTGCGGCGAATGGTAATTACCGAAGATAACTTTCCTAAACGTTTTCGCGATGGCCTCTCACAATTAAAAAAAGATGGGGAGCTCCATATTACTAAAGCAGACAAGGCTAACACCATAGTTATTATGGACAAAGTGGACTACATCGGAAAGATGAACGAGCTTCTCCAGGACTCCGCCACATACAGCAAACTTAGGAAGAACCCGCAGGATGACGTCATCAAATCATTTAATAGTGGCTTGAAACGCATTCTCAAAGATCATAAGGACTTAATTCCGCTTTTCATGTCCACTTCACCTTCTCTGCCCTACCTTTACGGTCTTATTAAAACCCACAAACCTGGCAACCCTATGCGCCCTATTATTAGCTCGGTGGGTTCTATTACTTATAAACTCTCCAAATGGCTTGTCAAAGTCTTGTCCCCCATTCTCGGAACTATCTCTGATTCACATGTAAAAAATTCCATGGATCTTCCTGAAAAATTGAATAATGCACGTACTGAAACTAACGATAGATTGATCAGTTTTGACGTTTGTTCATTGTTTACAAAAGTGCCGATTGATGATATGCTTGACTTTCTCTCCCAAGAATTACATAAGTATGACCTGCCACGACCTTCACACATTGTTTTGGAACTTATTAAGCTTTGCATCAAAGACTGTAAATTCACTTTCAATAACGAGTATTATCAACAAGTGTTTGGGATGGCCATGGGCAACCCCTTATCGCCCCTCCTCTCCAATATTTATATGGAGTTTTTCGAAATTACTTACATTCCGAGAATCCTGGGGGTTGGCACCCCTTGGTTGCGGTACGTCGACGATATTTTGTGTATCTGGCCCATGAATCGTGACCTGGATAACTTCCTCCTTCAGTTAAATGATCAAGTTCCCTCCATTAAGTTTACTTTAGAAGTGGAACAAGACAATTCAATCCCATTTTTGGATGTGCGTGTACATAGGGAAAGCCCAGGTTTTAAGTTTAGTATCTATCGGAAAACAACAAACAATTTGTCCTACGTACACTTTTACTCGGGACATGACACCCCCACTAAGAAGGCCATTTTTTTATCAATGTTTCTCCGCGCCCTTAGGATCGCCAGTCCGGAATACATCGATGCCGAATTGGAAAAAATCAACGGTATTGAAAGTGATCTGTGTTACCCATCTGCGTTCATGGAATCTTGTCTCAACAAGGCAAAACGAACTTTCTATCGTGTCAATAATAACACTCGTACTTTGTCAAAAAATATTTTAGTACTTCCATTTTTCCCGGGCTTTTTAGGCATTGCTAATGTACTTAAACTTTTGGATATTAATGTAGTATTTTCATATAACAATATTCTGAAAAATATCATAGTAAAAAATAGCCCTACCAATAATTCAGGCATTATCTATAAAATTGGGTGTAAACAATGTGATTCCTTTTACATAGGTCAGACGGGAAAGGATTTGCACACACGTATAAAACAGCATCAATATTCCGTTTGAACAGGACAGTTGTCCAGTGCTCTTTTTGTCCATTTGTCAGAGTTATCCCACTGTATTGATTGGAATAATGCTTCAGTTTTATTTCATTCTAGCAACATTGTTAATAGAAATATTCTTGAGTCTGCCATTATCCAACTTTCAAATAACTTCAACATAAGCAAAGGTCTTTTTCAACTCGATCCTGTTGTTTTGAATTCCTTCGAAACAAATTTAGATAAAAAGGGTAGGACGCTAAATCTTTGGTAAACTTGTATGCTACTTTATTAACTTTTAATCTTCATTTTATTTTTATATATATCGAAACTCGACTCTAAAAGGCAAAGTGTTAAAACCCGGGCAGATTTCCAGTATAAATTTGTATTTTTATAATTCATTTGATCTTGTGCTAAAAATCGATATTTTTCCTTACAAATCTGTATGCCTCTTTGTTAATCCTCTAATTTTTAATTTTTAATTTTTATTTTTACTTCTCCGTTTATTGCATATATATATATATATATGTATGTGTGTAGATATGTATGTATATATATATATATATATATATGTTTGTGTGTATGTATGTTATTTTTTTTTTTTTTTGTAACCTATATATAGGCCGTAACCTTTTATGTACTTCAGTGTTCCTGAGGATGTCATTAGACGAAAGCGCTTGAGCACCTTTTTGTGTTTCCTTTCCTTCGTGGTTTTATTCATCATATATATATATATATATAATAATAAAACACCAATTCTTTATTAAAACAAATAAGCAATGGTTGAGAATGTTTTACTAAATAGTTTATCATACAAAATGCTCACAATCTGCCATAGATTAACATAAATGGCACCCGGTTCATAGTTAGTATTTGGTCCATCCCCCATTATTTTCTATTACATCTTGTAATCTGGGTGCCATAGATGCAACATGGTTATGTATGATGTGTGGGTTCCTTCTGAACATCTCCCACTCAGCCATAGTGTGATCCAGCAGCTGGACGCTAGTCAG
The DNA here is from genome assembly GCA_023014485.1 of Bathynomus jamesi. Classification (NCBI taxonomy): domain Eukaryota; kingdom Metazoa; phylum Arthropoda; class Malacostraca; order Isopoda; family Cirolanidae; genus Bathynomus; species Bathynomus jamesi. Next base: position 417,950 of record JAJOZX010001314.1, read on the forward strand.
CTCCTTCCCAGGCTCCCACGAGTTCACCACATTCCCCGACACGTTCTCAATGGGATTGAGGTCACATCCCTTACTAGGCCAGTCTAGTAGTTCTAGCTTTCGCTACTCCTCGAACCACCTCCTAACAATCCTGGTGGTGTGAGTGGGAGAGATGTACTGCAAATGGATTTTAAATATTAAAAGTAGAATTATATCTCATCCATATGCTTCATCAGTAACTGTTAGAAAATGTAGAAGAGGTGGAGTCATTGTTGTCCCAAGGCGATAGGATGACTAAGTTGATTGATGCAGCATTGCTTGTATATATTAAGTTAAGGTGTGTATATATATCCATCTCATAATTGTAAGGTTAGAGAAAAATTCACTTAATTTAAAGCTAGCATTTTTGGGCTCTTGTGGCATCATTGTTTTTGCACTCTTGTGGCATCATTTTTTTGGGGGGCACTGCGCGTTCTTTCTAGTCGTTTGTTGAATGTGGCACTTACAGGGCGTGGTCTTATAGAGAGCTCTCTTGCAATTCAGTTTGGTTGTTCAGATACAAGATTGTTGCATCGTGCAATGGTGCAGGTTGTATTGTTGTTGCACGGTTTAGAAAGAAGACCATAAATAGTGCCCCTTTTGTTTTTTATCTTAATTTTATGCAACTAAGGCCGAAGGTAGGCCCACATCGAGTCAGCAATCCTGAGGTAGGACGTAATAGGACCTCCAAGTCCGTAAGTTTTAGTCAGCTTTACTTGGGCTGTGTGGCCCTTCAGAGCTTGGCCGTTCAGGGCTCAGCTGGGATTCTGAACCCAATAAAATAAAAAAATAACATGGTCCTTCGAAACCGGAGTCTAGCCCAAGACTGAGTCAGTGACTTTTTTTCGGCAAAGTCCTGGTTGTGCAAATTGTAGCCCAAGTTAGGCTTGGACGGGTTGAGCATAATTGAGTTAAGGTCCCAGGGTAGAAAGTTTGGTCGCCCAATTGCGAAACTTGGCCACTAATTAATCTGTTGTTGTTTTTTGGCCTACATTTTTACCGGTTTGGTTAATTTTGGTTTATTGTTCGTAGGCGAAGGTTGCAGACTTCAATGCGCCAGTTAGTTGGGTGGAAAATTTGGTATTCCATACTGGTAGTTGGTCAGTACCCCAACCAAGCAATTCACTTTATTTGAAAAAAGCAAAATTTGAGTTTGATCAGTTTGGTTAAGTATTTTTGCCAACTCAGCTTATTTGGCGTTGAGCCCAATTGTTGTTTGCAATGAAGATGAGTGTAGCTGAATTGTCCAAGTTCAGAAAAAGAAGCTCCTACAAAGGTCTAATTACAAAGGTCATTGCCACTATAGATTCTGCCAAAGAGCAAGAGGGTTTAAGCTTAGTGACTGCGCAGCTTTCCATATTAGAAACTAAAAAGGTTGCTCTAAGCGAAGTAAATGTTAAAATTGAGGCTCTTATAGAAGAGGATGAAATAGAAAATAACATAATTTACTTTGAAGAGATTATTGATGACATAATTAAAGTATGCCATAGAGCAAAATAGTTAGCAGCTCAGTACAGTTAGAGACCAGGCCTAATAATGAAACACAACCCTCAACAAACGGTGTTTGTGAAGTTAAAGTTAACAGATCTGCAGTTCAATTACCGAGGCTTGTACTCAAAACATTTTCTGGGAGTATTCAGGAATGGCAAGGATGAGCAGACAGTTTTCAATCAGCAGTTCATTCTAGTCAAGTGTTAAGTGCGGTGGAGAAGTTTAATTATTTGCAGTCCCTCTTGGAAGGGGAAGCAGCAAAGACAATAGCACGATCAGCGTTAATAGAGGCTAATTATAATGTGGCTTGGGATATATTAAAGAAACGGTTTGGTAAGCCGGAGATCTTAATTAAAAGCCACCTCCGTGAGCCACCTCCGTGAGCCACCTCCCAATAGTGTCAAGGAGTTACGGCAGTTATATGATGAATTTGAAGTTAGAACTAGGTCCCTGGACAACTTGGGTGTAGGAATGGAAAGGTATGGTGTAATGTTGGTTACTATACTGGAGTCTAAATTGCCTAGCTCACTTTTGCTTGAATTAAGTAGGGGACACTCTACAGAACATGCGTACATCCCCCTTCAGCAGATGTTAAGTCTTTTAGGCACAGAATTAGCAAGAAGAGAGGGAACTGAGTTTGCACAGTGGGATGTTAAACAAGGGGACAAAGGCAAGCACAGCACCAAAGTTTCTACAAAAAGGAATAGCCCAGGTACAGTGTCAGCTCTACATGCATCCCCTGAGAATAAATTAAAGGAAATCAAGGAATGCATATTTTGTGAAGGCAACCACAAGTCATATAAATGTGAGGTGGCTGAGGCTTTACCTGTTGAGGAGAGAAAGGACAGGGTAAGTCCACAGCATGTTTTAAATGTTTTTTTAAAGGTCACAGAGCAAGGTTTTGTAAGTTTAAAATTTTGTGCAAAACATGCCATGGCCGACATCAGCCATTATTGTGTGAAAACACAACTAGTAGGCCTACCCCAGAAGTAGAGACATCAGTGGCACATGCCACTGCTATGAAAGGGAGTAAAAGTAAAGGGGGATTATTGCAAACAGCTGCAGCATTATTAATTGGGAATGATGGAGAAGCTACTGTAAGAGTGTTGTTTGATAGTGGTAGCCAGTGTAGCTTTATTAAGACCAGAATTTCCAGAAAATTGAAGTTTAAAGAACTTAAGAGGGAAAATTTGAGAATTTCTGGGTTTTGGGGTTCCGTTCAAAACCGAACCAAAGTTAAAAAGGTAGAAGTTCTGGTTAAGGGGTTGTTACCACAAAGTCCCACTATCAAGGTCCAAGCTGTAGAGATTGAGGAACTTTGTGCTCCAGTCACTACTTGTTTAGATATGGCATGTGTCCAAGAATTGCAAGTTAAAGGAATTAATTGGTCAATAATAAGTTTGAAGGAACAGAAGATAGTTTTTTGATTGGAGCTGACTATTATTGGGGCTTCATCACTGGTAACATTGTCCGCACATCTCGAGGTCCTGTAGCTATTGAAAGTAAGCTAGGCTGGATGCTACATGGTAGCAATTGCAATGAAATGGAGGTTAAAGTTCTTTTTGTTAAGAGTGAGGAGAACAGCCATGGTTTGGAAAGGCATTTGAAAGCCTTTTGGGAACTTGAATCCATTGGCATAAAGGACAAACAGGAGAAGCAGGCAAGTACAGTGAACAGTGATGTTTTAGAGCAATTTAAAAAAGGGATTGGGTTTAGAGATGGTTCCTCTGAAGTTGGCCTCCCTTGGAAGGATTCTTGCAAACCCAGTTCACACCTTCAGCTAGCTAATATGAGGTTGGAGACTTCATTGCACAGGCTAGGGAAAAATGAGGAGTTATTAAATGAATATAATGAGGCCATCCTAAGCTATGTAAAGGAGGGCTATGCTGAAAGGGTGCAAGGTGAGCTGGTGAGCCAGGAGGCACATTATCTGCCACACCATGCAGTGGTATGGAGAGACAAAACTACCACCAAACTGAGATTCAGGTTTGGTAGAGTAGCATTGACTGCAGATGTGAAGCAAGCCTTTATGAGGATAAAGTTGGAAAATTAACCGAAGGTTCAAGCATATAGAATGAAGTCAGTGTTGTTTGGCCTCAGCTCTAGTCGATTTCTCTTGGCAGCTACTATGCAGTACCATTTTAAGAAATATTCTGAAATCTATCCTAACACTATTGAACACATAAGGAAAAATTATTATGTTGATGATTTGCTGTGTTCAGTGGATAATACAGAAATGGCAAACAGATATTCATGGAGGCTAGAGCTATAATGAGGGAGGCTGGCATGGAGCTTAGAAAATGGCAGACCAATCATTCTCAGTTACAACAGTTTATGAGTCAGTCCTGTGTAGGACCTGATGCAGCAGAAAGTATTGAGGATTCTGGTATTAAGGAGTTGTGGGCAATAGACACAAAGGTGCTAGGCATTGTTTGGCAGCAAGGAGAGGATTTGTTTACCTTCAATGGGAAATCTTTAGTAAAGCTGGCTGAGAATGAGACAAGGTGGACAAAACGTACAGATCTTAGTCTGGCTTCGAAGGTCTTTGATCCTCTTGGATTCCTGGCTCCATTTGTGATAAAGTAAAAAATTTGGTTTCAGAGCCTCTGGGAAATTGGACTTGGTTGGGACCAAGAGTTACCCGATTATATGGTGGTAAAGTGGAAATATTGGTTCAAAGAATTGGCACATCTTAGAGATATTGAAATCCCAAGATGGTATTTTGGAGAGTTGAACAATAGTCCAGATAATTTGGAGCTGCATATCTTTTGTGATGCAAGTGAAGAAGCCTATGCAACTTGCATTTATATAAGAGGTACATTCGAAGAGGAAGTAAGTTGCAGGTTGGTTGCTGCAAAGAGCAGAGTAGCACCTTTGAAAAGGCTTTCTATTCCAAAGTTGGAATTGATGGGTGGTTATTGCTAGTCGGCTTGCAGTTACAGTGCAAAAGTCTTTGGCCCTCTATGAAATTCCAAACTATTATTGGACAGACTCCACTATAGTTTGGCACTGGTTAAGAAGCCAGGCAAGGAAATGGAAACCATTTGTTGCCAATAGGGTGGAGGAAATTCAAGCACACACAGATCCAAAGCAATGGAAGCATTGTCCAGGCACCCAAAACCCAGCTGATTTACCAACACGAGGAATTTCAGTGAAAGATCTTGCACACTCAAGTTTGTAGTGGAATGGGCCAGAGTGGCTAAAACTTGGAAGTGAAAAATGGCCTTCTAATCAGCCTATTGTAGGAGAATGCCAGGCTGAAGAAGAATAGGTGAGTGAGATGAGAAAATGCACTGAGAACAGTTGTGAAATTATGCAGCAGGACCCCATATTGAGGCTTGAAGACATTAGCAGTCAGAAAAGGTTGTTAAGAGTGACAGCATGGGTGTATAGATTGAGAGACAACATTAAGGGAGAAACAAGAAGGGAAGGAATTCTGAACAGTAAGGAGATTCAGCAACCCAGGCAATACTGGGTGGTGTATGTGTAGAAGGAAAAATTTGGTGAAGAGAGAAAATTGCTCACCAGCAGTCCATTACAGGTTCTACCAACACATTCTGCTCTCAAGGGTTTGGATGTGTTTTTGGATCAGGATTTATTGAGAGTAGGAGGTAGACTACAGTTTTCTGGGCTTCCAGAGGAGAAAAGACATCCAATTTTTCTACCTTCTTGAGGGCACTTTGTGGAACTTTTGCTCCTGGATACGCAGCATAAGTTGTTACATGCTGGAGTTAGAGAAGTGATAATAGAGATCAGACAACAGTTTTGGATTCCAAAAATTAGGCAAGTAGTAAAAAAGGTCTTGCATAAATGTGTGGCTTGCAAGCGTTGGAGTGCAAAGCCTTATCATGAAAAGGTGGCTCCACTTCCAAGAGAACGGTGTGTCTATACTGCCCCATTTGATGTAGTGGGAGTACACTTTGCAGGTCCAGTCTATGTGTATGAGCAAGGGGAGTCTAACAAAGGTTATATATGTCTTTTCACATGTGCTACCACCAGAGCAATCCATTTGGAATTGGTAAGCAACTTAAGTAGTGATGTATTTCTTTTGGCTAATGTAAAAACCTTCAAAAGGCCTGCAAAAGAACTCCAAGAAGTTTGGTCCTTGCCAGTGGCGGCTCGTGACTAAAAATTCTAGGGGTGCTGTCTCTAAGAATGGGTTGAAATAATTACTGAAATAAAAGGATGAGGATTGAGCAATGAATAAAAGTTTCAAAAGTTATTGAAAAAGTTATTCAGTGAGCTCATCCTTATATTGTTCTTGATTATTTCAATTGTAAATAAAAAATTTAGGGGTGTTGCAGTTCCGCAGTGCCTACCTTCGAGCCGCCACTGGTCCTTGCTAAAAGAGGAGGGATTCCAATCCTACCTTTCACACCATAGGGTACAGTGGGAGTTTATTGTTGAGAGAGCACCATGGTGGGGAGGATTTTGGGAAAGGCTAGTGAGAAGTGTAAAGCGTCCATTAAAGAAAGAAGAATTCTGCACTGTTTTGTGTGAAGTAGAAGCAATGGTGAACAGTAGGCCTATCATCTTTGTTTATAACAGTATGCAGGATGCAGAGCCATTGACACCAAATCATTTTCTTTGTGGTGAAAGATTAACATCAAGCCCCAGTTTTCCAGAAGACTTACAGCCTATCCAAAGCACTCAAGAAGAGTTAACCAAAAGATTCAAGTACCTTGAAGAGCTACAAGATTAGTTATGTAATAGGTGGCAGATGAAATAATTGCCAGAACTCAATTATTACTCATCAGGCAATGTACAGGGCTCTAATGCAAATTGTATCAAAGTGGGAGAAGTGGTAATGATTGGGGATGAAAGACCAAGGCAATGCTGGAAGCTTGGCATAATTGAAGAGTTGTTTGTTGGCAAAGACAATTTAGTTAGGTCGGCACTGGTAAAGACTTCAGGAGGAAAATTAAAGAGACCTATTCAAAAACTCTATGCTTTAGAAATCAGTAAAAACACGGATAGTTAAGCTGAAACATTTGAGTTACAGCCTCATAGAGAAGGCTTGGCTAAACTTGCAGAAGGTAATGACAACAATCCTCTTCGGTGGGGAGTGTTAGAAAATCTAGAAGAGGAAGAGCCATTGTTGTCCCAAGGCGATAGGATGACTAAGCTGATTGATGCAGCATTGTTTTTATATATTAAGGTGTATATATATCCATCTCATAATTGTAAGGTTAGTGAAAAATTCACTTAATTTAGAGCTAGCATTTTTGGGCTCTTGTGGCATCATTGTTTTTGCACTCCTGTGGCATCATTTTTTTGGGGCACTGGCATGTCCTTTCTAGTCGTTTGTTGAATGCGGCACTTACAGGGCGTGGTCTTATAGAGAGCTCTCTTGCAATTCAGTTTGGTTGTTCAGATACAAGATTGTTGTATCGTGCAATGGTGCAGGTTGTGCTGTTGTTGCACGGTTTAGAAAGAAGACACATCGAGTCAGCAACCCTGAGGTAGGACCTAGTAGGACCTCCAAGCCCGTAAGTTTAGTCTAGCTTAACTTGGGCTGTGTGGCCCTTCAGAGCTTGGCCGTTCAGGGCTCAGCTTGGATTCTGAACCCAATAAAATAAAAAGAATAACAGTAACCCACTATTCGAGATAGGTTTTAACCCCTATGTATTAGGGGTTTCTCTCAGCTAAATGTAATTGTGCGCCGTTATACAAATAATACAGTCTGCAGTTATCCAGAATAAAATCCTATAGTGTTGTCATAGTACTGAAAGATTTAAAGAACAATTTTATGACCATTATTCGTCCCATATAAATGTGGAAACCGGACATACAAATGCGTGTAATACATAAATCTTACTCTAGTAATAGTATAATATTCTATAACACACAAATACAACATACCTGCACAAAGATAATCTGCTCAGGATAGGGCAAGGCATACGCGCATACAGAAGGCAGCATCATCACCTCCATGATCTCTATATATTGATCTGCCGTAAACCTCTCCTGGATCTCAGTCAGCTCTCCTAGTCCTTGCAGGTGCATCCATCCCCACACATTCGCAGTCACGTGCCCACTCCGCGCCACTTCGTCAATATCTCGTGTTGTCCTGTCGCCAACACCGAAGACGGCCGTGAGTTGTAGACGCAAACGTCTTCTTGCCTGGCCTGACGATGTCGTTCCTCGATCCTCTCTTTTTTGGCAAAAGTACGGTGGTGATATCCTGCTTCATGCAACCGTCTCCCTACGGTGTCCACTGACACGCCCATATGTAGTGTCTCCCAGATGGCGACTGCTTTCTTGATAGGATCGTTCTGGGGTGGTCTTTCTTGGTGCCTTACACTTAGGACGATCTAGCAGACATATGTAATATGTCTTTTCATATGTTTTCAGGGTTGCTGAAGTTGAAAATGAACAAATCAGAGACATTCATTCGATGCGTGATTTAGCGGTTATAGGCTAAAAAAATGGAAAAGAAAGGTATTAAGAAAGACAAGGCATTCATATCAGTTCCATGATGTAATTCAAATCATGAAATCATCATATTTACAACTTGTTCAATAAACTATCACTATCCCTAGTAACATTGTCCTCTGGTGGTAAGGCACTCTTAATAGAATTTCTCAGTTCATCTACACTAAATTTTTCCATTTTGAATTTCCCATCTCTCACTTTAACACGTCTCATTTGACGAATATCTGGTGCGATGGTGAGTCTCAAATAGGCAATTTCTCTGAGGAGCTGCTTTCCGTTCAGTTTGTACAGAGCATCCAGGTTGTTTGGAGTCAAAGGGCCTCCGTGTTTCTTGCAATTTTCCAAAACCGCCAATATTTTGCCAGCTTTTTTCTTTTTGAACTCTTCTTTTTCCAGTAGGGACAATTCCTTTGCAGCATGCACATTAGCTTGAAAATCTTCCTTTAATTTCATCACTTTCTCGAGTTTTTCTGCACCCCTGGCCCATTTCCAGGATGCCTTCCTATCCTCAATGACTTTGATTCGAATGAAGAGTCTATCAGAAGTCCGTTAGGTACAATAACATTTTTTTATCGAGTGCGTTTGAATCGATGTGCTACCACCACTGGCCCTGATTCGGTTGTCAAGTTTTGAAAATTCTGATTCGCATCCTAAATTTGTCAGAGGGGCATAGATCAAATCTGGATTAGCGTCATCGTCTGATCTTGTTAAATAATCCATACAAGACACCTGATTATTTACAGTATCAATGACTTCCTCTAGAACTAGAGCTTCAAGTTTATCTTTACCAGATCTGGCTTGTTCCTTCCTTACAGTCATCAAGTCATTCAATTCAACCATCTCCATCTTACCTTCAAAGAAACGTTTTACTCCATACCAAGTTCTTTCACTTTTCTCGTCACCCTTCTTGTCAATTCCAAGAAGCTTCATCATAGGGAAAATCATCACTTCACCCATCACTGCGTGAATTTGGGAACAACACATGAACCATTGAATTTCGATGAAAGTTGACACTGCGAGAATTAGCTTGTTACTGTTGACATCTACTAAGGCATCAAAGAAAGCTTGGATGGAGTCTCGCCTCGCCAATTATTCTTTTGCTAACTCGGCGATTCTCCCAAACCGGTTTGCCACGAATCCTTTGAATCCATCACATTTGAGTCCATTATCCGCCATCCAAGATTTATAGTCATTATGTAGGGCTACCGAATGTGAGGCGTTGCTGGGAGAGAGAAATTTAGCAATTGCAATGAGTCCCAAAGTATGAATGGAAGAACCAGGAGAACAGAAAACTTTTTCTCCTGCCGTAACTTGAAGTAGATTATGCACTCCGATTTTCTGCTCCGTGCTTTTAAACACTTTGTCTATAGCGTGATCTACTCCTAAAATGATATGGGCGCAGCACTTCAAGATCTTGTTTGATTCGATTCCAAGTTGCTGTAAAAGTACTTCACATTCACTAGCTCGATCAGACATCCAGAAGTCTATTTGAGATTTGAATTCGTCAGTGGTAGAATTTGCTAGTACGGCTTGACAACTTAATTTGAATTCGTAAGCTCTGGCTCCATCCTCTCCGGAATGGCTGATGTTTTCCAGATATCCAGTTGTCAGCGACTTTTTCCTGCCAGATGGACCAGCGATGGTGATGTGGTCAGCCTTCACGTCGTACAGTCGGTGGTTGGCAGCCTTGGTTGTATCGTCAAGTCCTACACTCACAACGTTATCCTCTTTGTTGAGGATTTGTTGAACGACATACTCAAGATCAAGTATGAAGCATCTTCCAAGTATTGCATTATTGATCTGCGGCTCGGAAATACATACGTCAAGTTTGAATACTGGTGATGGGCTTGTAACTCTTCGTCTTCACTCTCCATCTTACCCTCACAATCTTTCTCATTTTCATCTCCCTTCAGCTTCCACTCTTGATCGAAAACCATGTTAACTACTCTTACTCTCACTCTCGAAAGCTCTTCAGAAGTTCTTGTCTCGGCAAGACACTGGACTATACACCGCATCAGGTTTTCGTTCAGACTTTTTTAGCCAGTTCTGATTTTTACTGTCGGAAATGAGGCTTCTTGTTCTTTACTCTTCTCCTTGCTTAGGTCTTCTTCCGATGAACGAAGTTTACGTTCAATAGAAGGAACTGTCTTTGCCGTTGTTGGTTTTTCAAAACTCGGATCGTTTTCAGAATCGACTGAAGTTCCTAACATTTCAGTAATTTCTGCTCCCTCTAGCTACCTTTGCTCTCTCAAATTGCTTTCTGTTGTTTTTTGCTTTTTCTCGGTTGATCTTTCACGAGTTTGAACCGATTTGAACTGGTTTAAACTACTCGTAGTTTTAACTTGTTTTTCTAAATGTAAAAACACTTTCAACACCTCTTATAAACCTTACTATCGAATATACAGTTGTTATGTAGTACATGTAATAAATAGTACTTGTCCATGTTCACTTGCGCTAATATAACTCAAATCGGATTTGTCACTTCACTTGCGCTACTTTATACACACCCGATACAAAAGTCATTGATTGAAATAAAACACTAACATATGGTGTCAAATCAGAAGGACGCGATTGCATTTGAATAATTTCAATTAGAATTAGATGGGTTGAAAGAGACACTCCTCCGAAAGCCCAGTTACTTGGAAGTCGTGAAGCATGTCAAGACCCCAGCTACGAGCGCGTCGGGCAGTGAGGAAAACGAAACTCCCGCCCTAACTCCACCCTGTAAGTGGTGTGAAATGTATTTCGAAGGGGTAACAGTCAACACCCTTTCCTCTCAGGAAACGACTTCTCCTCCCGATGTCACGATTGATCGACAGGTGATGAGAGTCAACACCTTCAACAACAGTAACAGTAGTAACAGGGACTGTTCAATCTCAAGAGGCTAGGTATCACTGCCCTCTCCTTTGCTTTCTGCTGCATGGGAGAAGCGTTCGAGTACTCAAACGCCTCCCTCGGAATGCATCGAAGGAGGGAGGCACACGAGCCCGTCAGGTTAAAAACATAGCTTACAGACCTTCGTCAAGGCACAGAGTAGGGGAGGGGCTTCCCATTCCCTCAAGGTCGTGCCACTCATCCTCCAATCAGGTGAACCCTGCCTCAGGAAGATCGAGAGAGGATGATGGATGGTTGTGGTCAGCAGACGAACTTCACGAGAGATTCCTCAACCCATTCTCGCAGCGAGCCCTCCGGTGAGAAACCTTACCCTCTATTTTTGCAAATGCAGCTCTCGAACGAAGAATGCGATATTCGTCACATGGTGGCACAAGTTTGTAGTAAATACAATGCCCTGTTAATTACTAAACTAAACAAATCTCCGTATTATAAATCATTTAAGGTAATAATTAGATGTGTAAACTCGCAGTTCAATCCTTACAACATGAATGAGTGACCAGACGGTATTATTGTTAAGGAATATATTCTTTTCCAAGAGATTTGGTGATGGAATAATAATAATAATAATAATAATAATCGGATAAATAAATACTCATGGCGGTTAATATGTTGAGATTAGTTTTACATAACGTTAGGTTAATAAGAAATTCATTTGTAGATGTCCATAACATTTGTAATAGTGCGGATTTGGTACTCTTGCAAGAACTCTGGTTGTCTAAACAGGAATTAAATTTTTATCTAGGATGCATGAGGAATTTATATACCATACATCTTCATCTATAGACTTATCTAACGATCTACTTTGTGGAAGGTTCTTTGGTGGAGTTGGTTTCTTAATTAGAAAAAAATTAACAAAATATGTAAGATTTCTCCAGAGCGATAATGAAAGACTGGTTGATATTGAATTTCATATAAACAATGAATATTTCTTAATTGTGAACTGCTATTTACCTTAAAATAATTGCAGTAATTTAGATGAATACATGGGTTTTTTGTGTGAAATCAAGTCACTTTCAATTGTGCGCGTCAGCTAAATTAAGTACTGTATAAGTGATTTAGAATTTCTAGATACAAATAGCAATATTTTCACGTATGTCAGCGATATGACTGGAGGTACTAGATGGATTGATCACTGTCTCATGAGTAATAAATTAAAGTAGCGTATTGTCAATGATCATATTTTGCATGATTTCTTTCTCTCATCCAGCGATAACTACAGGCCTATTGCTGTTGCCTTCTGCTTCTCAAACTTACTTTGGAAACTTTTGCTACGCCGACTAAATGATTATTTATAGCAGTTTCCTAATCAGTTTGGTTTTAAAATGTCCCATTCAACTGACCTGTGTATTTATGTTTTGAAAGAGATTATATTTAGATATACTGTCAGTAATTCATCATTTATAGTTGTTTTTTTGGATCATATGATAGAATGAATCACAACATTCTGTTTAAAAACTTAGAAGACAGGAATGTTCCACCATGTTTTAAATTTATTGAAATTTTGGCACACACACCGAAAGTTTACTGTTTGATGGGGCAATGTATTGCCCGAATGTTTTGGTTCCTCAGGAGGAGTTACTCTCCTTAAAGGAGGAGGCATGCCGTTAGAGAATTCAGAAGAGCAGTGTCCGTTGTAATAGCGATAGTAACGAAAGAGTGAGGCAACATTGCGGCGGAGAGGGATTGAAGACAGTCAGTAAGAGGCGGGGAATTGATGAGAAGAAAAACCTTTGATTCCATCCGGTCAAGTACGGATGTGTGGGTTGAGCCACCCCGCACATGAGAAGCGTACTCCCTACAGTGGCAGACAAGACCCCAATACAGAGACAGCAACTGAGCGGGGGTGAAGAAACTACGGAGCCGGTATAGCACAACTAACCTCTTAGAAGCTGTTTTGGAAAGAGGGTTGCTGAGAGGAGCCCGTCAATATATATTAAGAACAAAATTGGTGCCAGTACAGCTCCCTGTGGATCACCAGGATTCACACTATGCCATTTTGAATTAGAACCGTCCACAGCAACTCTGATCTTCCGATGCATGTTAGCACTCCTGCATTAAAATACACAGAGAAAACTAGTTGTTTACATTTATCAAACGCATGATTAACAATTTCCCCACCAGTCGAAATGGTGGATGCAGACATGCGATTATTCAGCTGGTGATGCTTACTTTTCTAGTAGCAAACTAAAATTATTAGTGCAAACATACTCTACCATGTTTGCATTACCATTTTGATTGGTTGGAAATATCTGATCATGTATTTGTTTTTCACATAACCATGGACCTTTCTTTGTGCAGATCTTCCTCTTATGTACATAGGATGATCAGTTCACAGAACGTCCGTCTCCTATTTGTTCTAACTTTAAACCATTACGATTAGACTGTGATCAAAAGAGAATTAATAGTTAATTTTATGAAAAATACACTCGTACCTCTCTCAATGACGAGTGTTCGTCGATGGATTTATCCTAAATTCATTCAGTAAAGGTCTTTAGTATATAATAACTTTTCGGGCCCTTTTCCAAACTCGGTATACAGTAATCAATACTGAAGCTTCGTGCCTCCTGAACTATTGACGTGGAACAAATCGCGGATACTGAAGAATATGTAGTTTTCGAAAGTGCGTGGAATTGCCGTTGTTCAAATAATATATTTTACCGTGTTTTCCCCCAAAAAATGTGTAATTATACTCCTGGAAGCCCTGGGGATCTGAATAAAAGAGAAGGCCACATCCTCATCTCACTTATCTCATTTCATCTTTGTCTGAAAAATTTATCTAGCTTTTCCATTCAAGTGAAGCCTTCGTTTGGAAGAACTTCGAAATTCCTTTGAGAAGGAAGCGGAAAGTTTGTGGTCTCGAATTCTGGAAGAGTTTTTCATTGCTCAGGAATTAATCCTTTGAGAGAGAGTGTTCCATGACGTTTTAATCAGCTTGAAATTGTGAAACACACTGTTTATATATTTGATATATACTGTATATATATATATATATATATATATATATATATATCGGGTGGCCACAAAAAAACTTTACTTAATTCAAAGTTTAATAACTGCAACAATTCAAAACTTATGCGACTGAGCTTTGGTACACATTAACAGATGGTTATAATCTATAATTGCTGGAATTTTCAAATATGTAGGTTCTATAGTTTTGTTACAGTGAACAATTTAAAAGCATATGTCTAAAAATAGCATGCCTTAGAAAATGAATTTGAACTTAACAAAATTTACTTAAACAAATGGTCAATGTGACCACCTCCCTGTTGGTAAACTGCCCTCAATCGCTTCTTCCACGAGGAGATGCACTTTCGAACCTCATCTAAGGTGATATCCTCCCATGCTCTACTGATTTTCTCCTTAAGTTCATCTTCGGTGAATTTGTCTTTCTGGCTGCCGTAAGCCTTCACCATGAGGGAATCCCATACTGAATAGTCCATCGGATTACAGTCGGGAGACTGAGGCGGCCATTCATCCTTTTTGATGAAATTAGGGGTCTCTTGCTCTAGATGATTTTGGGTCGCTCGGCTTGTATGGGCGGGTGCCCCATCTTGCTGGAAAATGTAGGCCTCATCAGGATACAGCTGACGACAATCAGGAAGTAACCCATTATCTAACAGGTTGATGTAGCGCTCAGAGTTAACTTTAGTTTCGTTTGTGGCAATAAAATGAATTCGTGTTTTCCCCTTCCATGAAATTCCTGCCGATACCATTACTTTTCTGCTGAATCGTGAGGTTTCATGATAAAGCATGGAGGGAGGAATGTCCTTTTTCCTTGAACCATAAACCCTGTCATTTTGCCTGTTTTTGGCCACCTCCAACGTGAAATCCTTTTCGTCTGTAAACACAACTTTTTGCACGTCTTCAGCTGAGTAGCGTTCATATAGGGATTTACAGCGGGTCTTTCTACGCTGTCTTACATTCTGATCACGCCGAGAAACTCGAATTCTCTTGTAGGCCTTCAATTTCAAACGTTTTACAATCCCTTGTACAGAGGAGCGAGAAATCCCAAGGTCGTACGCAATCTGTCTCTGGGAGCGATGAGTTCCTGGTGTATTCTCCTGGGATTGAATCAGTTCCTCCACGGCAGCCTTATTTTCTTCTGTTGAAACACTTTTGGGCCTGCCGCTGCCGGGTTTTCTAGCTGTTGATCCAGTATCCTTTATCTTTCTTATTAAGTTATAAACACTTTGACGAGTCCAGTTCTTTGCGGGGAATTCTCGGACAATCCTATTTCCATTCCAACCTTTTTCCTTGACACATGCTTCTATGATGGCTTTATCACTTTTACTTAACGTCATGCTGGCGGGGTTTTAGTGGAAAAATAAAAGAAAGCAAATTCACATTAGGTTTGGCCTACGCCAGCGCGCGTGTCATACTACGCTACATTAGGTTTAGCCTACGCTAGCGCACGTACGTGTCAGATGCACACCAGGCATGCTATTTTTAGACATATGCTTTTAAATTGTTCACTGTAACAAAACTATAGAACCTACATCTTTGAAAATTCCAGCAATTATAGATTATATGCATCTGTTAATGTGTGCAAAATCTCAATCGCATACGTTTTGAATTGTTGCAGTTATTAAACTTTCAATTAAGTAAAGTTTTTTTGTGGCCACCCGATATATATATATATATATATATATATATATATATATATATATATATATGGGAATTAACTCAGAATGTTTCCCTGAGTTTTTTATGATACACACAGACCGTGCATGGAACAAGGAACTCTTCTGGGATAATTAAATCCACTATAGTCCGAATAAGTAATGGTAAATGATGACAAATACCATAGTTTTTCTTTTTCATGATGCTAGCCCGACGCGGGGAACGGGTCACTCGCAAAGAGGTCCCATAAATATAGCTTCCCTCACCAGCTATCTGCAACGAGTCTTTTACTTATATAGAGGTTCTGAGTGTAGGGATCTAGGTTTGCTTTAAACCCTAGATCCACGTCCCAAAGCTGGATCCTGTCTGCTTTGCAGATAGCTGGTGAGGGAAGCTATATTTATGGGATCTCTTTGCGAGAGACCCGTTGCCCACGTCGGGCTAAAATCATGAAAAAGGAAAAAAACTTTGGTATTTGTCATTTACCATTACTTATTCGGACTATAGTGGATTTAATTTTCCCAGAAGAGTTCCTTGTTCCATGCACGGTCTGTGTTTAACATATATATATATATATATATATATATATATATATATATATATAGAGCATTTGGTACGATTGGTCCAATGACGATTGGTCCAATACCGATTGGTCCAACTGGTAGCGTATACAACGACGAGTGTAGCTTAAAACCAATAGTTTACGTGGAAACGTTGGGGTTCGACTTACAACATTACAGTGTTAGATTTCATAAGAGTCACATCTCTTTTCCCTTTACAACTGCTTTTGTGAAACCCATGAAGCGGCGTGTGTGCGAAATAGTGTTATCCGAAAGAGGAAAGGAAAAACCCTATGCACCGTAATGTAGAGGTACGTGTTCTATACGGGGGCTCCGCCCCCGTACCCCCGAGACCTAAATTATACAATGGGATAAGTGTGTGGAGGAACTGTACCCACCATGCCTGGGCAGCCGGAACAAGGAACAAACTAATGTAAAGGGTAAGTACGACATTATAAACAGTTTTCATTTATTACATACCAATAAAACCTTTAAAAGCAATATAATAAGTTTGTTTCAAATAAAAAGAAGTATTAGTATTATTATACTTCTGTACACCACCAGTATTTCCAAATATTAAATCGCCATAATTAACAAATCTATCTGTAGTAGAAAACCAAGGTTGTCTCTTACTAAAAATATTAGCATTACCACCATAGGCTTTAATCTGATACTGAATACATGATACTGCATTTTCTCTTAGTTAATAAGTATGCTTTATGCTTTTAGTTTAATATGTAGCTTTTAGCTATAGCATGTTTTATAAATAAACAAAGTAATTTCAAATAATTATTATATCAATTTCTGTAAATAAAGTTTTTTTCTAAGTTTCATTTAACTTCATTCCATTTAACGCCCGATTGGACGAATCGTCGTTGGAAAAATGGTCCCTTGGACGAATTGTCTGATTCGACCAATCGGCATTGGACCAATTGTCATTGGACCAATTGTCTGGGACCGATATATATATACCATGTGTCTCAGAAAATGTCTCTATTTCTAAATAAATGTTCTAAGTTAAAAAAAAAGAATCTAGAGACAAAGACAGCAATGAAAATGAAAATGAAAATGAAAAGGTTTATTGGAAGACTATAGTCCATATGACAAATATTATTAATACAATGACAGTTCATATACTAAGGATAGAAATATATACAATTGATTAGAAATAATACTGTAATGTCGTAGTTAACTGGAGCTACAGACAGACGTTTTCGTAAAAAGAAGTCCATAGCTTAGAGCAGGGGTCACCAACCTTTTTTTTTGTTCACCGCCCACTTTCACGATTTTTTGAAAATTAAAAAAGCTTATCGCCCACCTTAGATCAAAAAGAATAAATCGACATAATCGATAAAATAAATAATGAAATAAATGTTTAATTACATTTAATGTGAGCCCACTAGTGGGCGCTACCGCCCAGGTTGGTGACCCCTGGCTTAGAGGATAAATGGCAGGACTCATGGATAGCTTGGATGATCGGATTGGTTGGTTTTTTAATTCTTTGCATTAGACTGTGTTGAGCACGTCTTGTTACCTCCGGGAAGCTCGGGACATTGCGGGTAGCAAACATTTGCGAAGCTGAGCATCTCGGGGGTAATTTATGTAAGACTCTAAAAGACCTGTTGTACAGCAAATTTAGAATTCTGCCAGAACCTTTTTTATAATTCACCCACAGTTGCTGTCCGTATATATTGCTGCAGAAAGTACGAAAGAGAGTGTCTTTAGCTTCACTTGTACAGAATCGAAAGTTATTTATGGTCATATTCGCTTTAGCACACAGGCTTCGAGATTGTTTTCTTATATCCGAGTCATCACTCAAGGAGCTGGTAATAGTTTGACCCAAATACTTAAACTCTTGTACTGTACTTCCTCAATTACTTCACCATTCATTTTAAACCTTATATCAGCTGGCTGATTACATCTTTTAGGATGAAACTGCATAACCTTAGTTTTTGCAACATTAAAAAGAATATCATGTTTCTGCGAATACACTTCGCAGACTTTTAGTAGCCAATCCAGACCTTTAACAGAGGTACTTATTAACACGATATCATCGGCATAAATTAAGTTATTTATCCTTGTGTTACCTATAAAACATCACACTGTTGCCTCATTAAGTGAAGCAATTAATCCGTCGATATACACATTAAACAGCATAGGGAGCCTTGGCTCACCCCGCATGAGGAGCCAAAACACTCGGATAGTACATTGCCCCACCTAACAGTGAAAGATTGGTGGGAATACCAAAATTCAATAAATTTAATATGTACATGGGAACCTTCCTGTCTTCTGGTTTTGCAAATAAAATATTGTGGTTCACTCTATCATATGCCTTACTTATATCCAGGAAACAGCTATAAATAGTTGAATTACTGTCAATGTATTTAGATATTGTTTCTTTAAGTACATAGATACACAGGTCAGTTGAGTGGGACCTTTTAAAGCCAAACTGATTAGATGTCAATAGGAAATCATTTAATCGGAATAACAACAGTTTTTCTAGTAGTTTCGAGAAGCAGGAAGCGGCAGCAATAGGCCTGTAATTACTGCTGGACAGAATGTATCCGTACTTATTTTTGACCAGGGGCAAGATATATACCCTCATGAACTCTGCAGGGATATAGCTATGAGCCAGCATGGCTGATAGGAGCAATGATATATGCAGACATACTACGTCATTTGCATATTTTAAGTGCTCATTCGATAAGTCATCTACCCCTGACGCAGAACCGGTCTTTAACTCTTTAATTAACCTCTTTACTTCAGGAAATTATTTTCCCTTGTCCCTCCCACAATCGCTTCGCTGCAATCTATCTTAAGATTATCCCTACTCACACTGTTAAGAATGTTAGAGTAGTGGTTTTTCCACAGCTTTGCAATTTCATCCTCCCCCGACACCCCATCGATTGTCGGAGGGAGGACATTTTTGACACCCGTTTGATTCTTAACAAATTTCCAAAATTTGTTATTATCGTTATTTATGCGAGCTTCACAGGCTTTTGATGTTCGAATAGACTCTTCTTCCTGTTTACATCGCCTTATGGCCGCCTTATACTGACCCCGACTTCTACACATATTTAAGTATACTGGTCCTAATCTGGGTCTACCATGAAAGCACCACAAATCATCGGCGTCTTTCGATTCCCTCTTCAGGGGGCCAATAAAATCATTCCATCCAGGAATAATCTTAGTATGATAGTTGTAAGATTTAATCAGGGGGCTTCCTGCTTCTCTTAACAGGGATATTATCTTACTATAATACCTATCTATGAGTTTACAGTGAGAATCATTTGAGCAAGGATTATTACAGGCAAGGTGCAAAATTTCTAAATTATTAAAGAGGTGACTTGTTCTGTCTTTGTATTCTATTGTCTGCTGCATCGTAACATTGGACCAATCGACGCGATTATTCTTACCTATTGAGTTCTTGTTAAGTCGTGTTGCGCATAAATTGGTAACGTTAATTAATATTTCTAATGGTCTATGATCAGAAAGAAGGAAATCATGCAGAATATGAACTCTAACAATTCGATCCTTTAGATTATTACTAGTGAGACAATGATCAATCCACCTTGTGGTACCACTCATATCACTAACGTATGTAAAATTACTACTGGCTACCCCTAATACATCTACATCACTTATACTTAAATTGGCCGACTCGCACATGTTACCCAATTCTACAAAGAATTCCGAGTTCACATGTGCGTTAAAGTCCCCCATTATTATACTGTGAGAATATTTGGGGTTATCTGATAGTGACTTAATTTTGTACAGCAAATCAATGTATTCATCTAGATTACTGCCGTTGTTATATGGTAAATAGCAGTTTAAAATTAATATGCAATCATTGTTCATTTGTAATTCAATGCCTAACAACCTTACATTATCGCTTGTTAAAAATTTTATGTTTTGACAAATTTTTCCTTATTAAGAAAGCAACACCACCAAAAGGCCTACCGTACATTAATTCATCTGACAAGTCTACTGCTGATGACGCAAGGTACATAAAGTCATCATGGATGGTAGAGAATTTTAGCTCTTGCTTAGGTAGCCAGTGCTCCTGCAGAAGTATCAAATCTGCACTGTCGCAGATTTTATGAACATCTACAGTTGAATTCCTCACTGACCTTACATTATATGAAACTATTTTCAACACGTTATCCGCCATGACTGATAGAGAATTTATTATTAGTAAGATTATTATTATTTTACACAGTCCAACTTTCAGGCATTACCGTTAGGGCGCCTTTTACTATTATTTTACCGTTTTACCGTTTTACCGGAATAACTACGTAAAACATAGAAGTTTATTAACCTAAAAAAAACATGTTCAGTGTATCTTTCCTTAGACGTTGATCTTTAGGTCTTCAAGTGTCTTAGCCTTGAGAGAATAGATCCTGCCTTTTATGTAATCCCACAAAAAAAAAAGGGGGTGCGAGGTCAGATGAGGATGGGGGCGATTCCTTTGGTTCATGAAGAGAGATTAGTTGCTCGGAAAAAAGATACTTAAAAATGTTGCAAGTTTCACAAACAGTGTATGGAGGTGAAGACGTTAGTAATTTGAAGGGTGAGGTGCGTAACCTAGTTTCTAGTTTAGATAGCTTATCGGGAAGGTTGGATAGAGTTGAGGAAGGGGTTAAGGTTGGTCCGAGATTAGTAGATGGGGAGGGATTTAGAGAAGTTAAGGGTGGAGCTAGGCCGCGTACGTTAGGTGATAGGAATCCCCCCTATCGAGGTTTCGAACCCTTTCGCCCATTTGGAAAGGGACGTGAATGAGGGTGAAACTATTTTAATTGGGGACTAGGATAAAAGCCCTCTAGGACAAAAGCCCTCTATGAAAAAAGCCCCCTAGGACAAAAGCCCCGTAGGACATTGGCCTCCGAACAGTCCTGCTTTAGGATCTTTTCCGTTTGGGGGCTAGCAGCGAATTTTAATGAAAATTGGTAGATTAATGTAGTTTTGGTCACTGATTTAAAAACTAGCTTTCTTTTTTAGGAGAAATGAAAAACAAACATGTTAGAGCACTTTAAATAATTAATGTTTTTAACGAAAATATCATAACTTAACCTAACCAATCGTCAAGAGCGTACAGTTGACCTAACCTGGCATTCAATTGACCTAACCGGGCATTCAATTGACCTAACCGGGCATTAATTCGATTTTTTTCTGCTACTTTTACAGATCTGCCGGGATCGTTCAAAAGACGTATTCTTCGTAAAGTTGCACTTTTTACCGTTTGACCGACGCTTTTGGCAACGAAAGAACTGGGTATTTTTATCAAAGGAACACACTTTCCCACACACAGAGCACTTTTTCATAAACAGTAGCAATTTGTGACTCTGGCTAAATTTAATACAATCCTCTGTAACTAGTTTAAGATAGTTAAAACACATATTAATTATTTAAAGTGCTCTAACATGTTTGTTTTTCATTTCTCCAAAAAAAGAAAGTTATTTTTGAAATCAGTGACCAAAACCACATTTGTATAATTTATCAATTTTCATTAAAATTCGCTGCTAGCCCTCAAACGGAAAAGACCGATAATTAGTTATGAATATGCAATATTATATATATATATATATATATATATATATGGTTAACTGACAGACGTGTAGATTCAAACTAACTCTGTAACTCTCTTTATTGCATGTCTGTAATTTGCATGGTATGATAGTGTTTGAGTTAAGAATGTGTTGGATGGTTTGTAATGCGTTCTTATTTTACTTCTTTTCGTCTTTCACGCCTTTCCAGTCTAGTGGGCTGCATCCTCTACCTCCCTATGGAGTGGAGGATCGGTCTGCAACAGCTGGAAGAATGTGTTGCTTTGAGTTAAGAATGTGTTGTTCTTGAGTTAACCCTTTACCGCACTGTGCGTCGAATACGTAACGTTTCAAATACACGCATTTAGACTCAACCCTACGCAAAAAGTTCGGCGATAAAGGGTTAACCTCTTAACGACCGAAGTTTTTGTAGGGTTAACCCACGAGTGATAGGTGTTGCTACTTACTTAACCCCTTATTCTCTTCTCTTAACCCCCTACTCTTTCCTTTCTCTCGGGTTAACCTTAGAGTGGATCTTAGGGTCTTTGTTAGGCTTAGCTTCTGTAGATCTTTCTGAAAACTAAGGGATTAGCTCTCCTTAAAGACTAAGCCGAGTAACGCCTTCTGTGGCCTTACTAGTCTATAATTTATTCGTAGCGGTATCGTCTTTTCCAACTTTGTACAAAATTAGGAAAAGTTATTGCTTTAAGCATGAAATGGTAAAAGAAATATTGCAATATACAATATTTATTAGTTATTAAGTAATAAAAGATTAGAAATTTATAGGGAAATGCGCAATAAAAACTCCAATTTGTTACCTTTCTGATGCAGAAATATATATTTATATAAAATATACTGTACATCCATTACAAAATAAAGAACAAATAAAAATAGGGGTATTTTTGGGGCCCCTCTCTCTATCTCTCTCTCTCTCTTTATATTTATATATATATATATATATATTATATATGAATAGAAACGACATAAGTATTAAGGAACGTTTCTGCACACGAGGAGGAGAGATAACGAAATAATGAAAAATGAGGCGAACCGCCTGGGAATCGAACCCAGGGCCTTCCAATTGCCGGTCGGACGCTCTACCATTATGCTACGGACCTCACTCAATCACAAATCGAAATTCTCCCAAATAGGGCAGAAAACCAATGCCCTCAGAGAGCACCCTCGCAAATCGTGAATATGCGCAAATAACTGCAATGACCACGCAGTATATAAATGAATAGAAACGACATAAGTATTAAGGAACGTTTCTGCACACGAGGAGGAGAGATAACGAAATAATGAAAAATGAGGCGAACCGCCTGGGAATCGAACCCAGGGCCTTCCAATTGCCGGTCGGACGCTCTACCATTATGCTACGGACCTCACTCAATCACAAATCGAAATTCTCCCAAATAGGGCAGAAACCAATGCCCTCAGAGAGCACCCTCGCAAATCGTGAATATGCGCAAATAACTGCAATGACCACGCAGTATATAAATGAATAGAAACGACATAAGTATTAAGGAAACCTCGTGTGCAGAAACGTTCCTTAATACTTATGTCGTTTCTATTCATTTATATACTGCGTGGTCATTGCAGTTATTTGCGCATATTCACGATTTGCGAGGGTGCTCTCTGAGGGCATTGGTTTCTGCCCTATTTGGGAGAATTTCGATTTGTGATTGAGTGAGGTCCGTAGCATAATGGTTAGAGCGTCCGACCGGCAATTGGAAGGCCCTGGGTTCGATTCCCAGGCGGTTCGCCTCATTTTTCATTATTTCGTTATCTCTCCTCCTCGTGTGCAGAAACGTTCCTTAACTACTTATGTCGTTTTCTATTCATTTATATACTGCGTGGTCATGCAGTTATTTGCGCATATTCACGATTTGCGAGGGTGCTCTCTGAGGGCATTGGTTTCTGCCCTATTTGGGAGAATTTCGATTTGTGATTGAGTGAGGTCCGTAGCATAATGGTAGAGCGTCCGACCGGCAATTGGAAGGCCCTGGGTTCGATTCCCAGGCGGTTCGCCTCATTTTTCATTATTTCGTTATCTCTCCTCCTCGTGTGCAGAAACGTTCCTTAATACTTATGTCGTTTCTATTCATTTATATACTGCGTGGTCATTGCAGTTATTTGCGCATATTCACGATTTGCGAGGGTGCTCTCTGAGGGCATTGGTTTCTGCCCTATTGGGAGAATTTCGATTTGTGATTGAGTGAGGCCCGTAGCATAATGGTAGAGCGTCCGACCGGCAATTGGAAGGCCCTGGGTTCGATTCCCAGGCGGTTCGCCTCATTTTTCATTATTTCGTTATCTCTCCTCCTCGTGTGCAGAAACGTTCCTTAATACTTATGTCGTTTCTATTCATTTATATACTGCGTGGTCATTGCAGTTATTTGCATATATATATATATATGTAGAGGTTAGCATCGCTGACTACGAATCCATCGGCCCCGGGTTCAAGACCCGGTGATGACAGGCGGCGCGCATCAAAACCCAGCTGTTCATCCTTCCACACAATAAAGAAAGTGGTTGGTAGATAAATGGATACCCTGGGTAGCCTAGTGGTTAAGACGCTGGGCTGCTCGTGGGGCGTGGTTCGGATTCCACGTTAAACTGTAAGTCTAAGGTGGAGTGACAAACTTGACCTTCGCCAAAATGAACAATTCGGGCGGAAGCAAAACCAAAGTTAATCAAAGTTATATATATATATATATATATATATGGATCTTTTCCGTTTGACTGCCGCCATTGAAACATAAGAGGTGAGTGCCCCAGCCTTCTTTACTTAGCCTTATAAGGCTAACTAACGAAAATATCATGACCTAACCTAACCAATCGTTAGGTCAACTGTACGATCTTGACGATTGGTTAGGTTAGGTCGTGATATTTTTGTTAGTTAGCCTTATAAAGCTAATTAAAGAAGGCTGGAGTTTAATTATGTTTCAATGGCGGCAGTCAAACGGAAAAGATCCATATATATATATATAAAATAAACTTAAAAAGGTAAGTTTTATAGTAATGAAATCAAATTTAATTTAAAGTTTTATTGATGTTCAATAAAAGAGTTTTTCTCTCTATTCAGTTCCAATTTGGAATAAATTTTAGGCAAATATTTTTTCGGGCAAAATTTTAGTCAAGAAAAATAAAATAGGTTTAAATAAATGATGTGCAGGGTGTTCCAGAAATCTGGACTCATCGGGAAACTAGACATTATATTTTTAAAGTGAAACAAACACATTTCTGATGTCAGCTTTTACATATTTCAGGAAAGGAAATACCCTGATGGCTCAGTATACCAATCAAGAAAAGGTGGAATTGGTATTGCTACATGTTTCCGGAAAAAGCAAGAGGGAGGCATGTCAGTTATTTCACGAACATGCCTCCCTCTGGCTTCTTCCAGAACCATGTAGCAATAACAGTGCCACCTTCTCTTGATTGGTATACTGAGCCATCAGGTAGTTTCTTTCCTTTAAAAATATAATGTCTATTTTCCCTATGAGTCAAGACTTCTGGGACACCCTGTATATTTCTTTTTCTAGCTCCCCACCTTCGTCTTTATAAACCCAATTTTTTACGACCATTCAAAGCGAATAATATAATAATATAATAATAATAATAATATATATATATATATATATATACTGTACGTATATATATATATAAAATACATATTCATTCGAACTTTAATATAAAATATTCTCATTAATTATACCAATTATACAGACAAATTTCCAGCTGCGCTTGCGCTTGTTCCCGCAAAATCAACCAACCAATTCCAACCGTGTTCGCTCTAAGCATGTTTTGTTTTTTCTAAAGAATTACCTTACGAACGGCTGTGGATACTGGATAAGGATCTCGCCTAATCCTCTTTTGCTTGTTAAGGTAAATTGCATTTTTAAGCACTATTTCACCCAAACTAAAAACTTATTATAACATTTAAACGCGAGTAAGTAATATTGAAGTTAATTAAAAGATTTTATATATATATATATATATGAAAAATTATTTCACGAAAGTGACACGTGAAAAGTATTTATGATGAATAAAACCACGAAGGAAAAAGAAACACAAAGGGGTGCTCAAGCGCTTTCGTCTAATGACATCCTCAGGAACACTGGAGTGAAAGGACAGATCAAGGCAATATATAGGTTACAAAAATAAACATACATACATACACATTCACATATATATACATATATATATATATACATATATATATATATATATAAATATGTATGTGTGTATATGTATGTATGTATGTATGTATGCAGTTAAATATATATATATATATGTATATGTGTATGTACCTTACCTTACCTTACAACCTCACAAAGGTTCTGCGGGATGATTTCTCATTTCGTGAAGGTCAAGCTTGTATATATATATATATATATATGTGTGTGTGTGTGTGTGTGTGTTTGTATATATGTGTGTATATGTATATATATATTTGGGTATGCGGGTATATATGTGTACGTGTATTATTTGTAATTTTTTCAAGTTATATTTATTTTTATTTCTTTATTCTTTTGCGACCTACCGTTTTCTCAGACAATAATTATAAAAACAAATTTGGTAATTTTTTTTCCCTTATGCATATATATATATATATATATATATTCTGTATATATTGCGTTTATATTTCGTATATATACCGTAAATATGTTGTATATATATTTTATTGTTCTTTATATATCATCTAGGGATCATTTTGTTTTCCAATTTATATTTATTTGTACTTTTGTATTCGTTTGTGACTATAATATGCATATGTGGTAATTTTTCCCTTATAAATTGGTGTGCCTCTCTTAAAATTTATCTTTCAATTTTTATTTTTTAATAATGTGACATATATATCAATTTGGCAGCATCTATTAAATCGATTGTAAATCCTCCCTCTTGAGCTTGAATTGGTAGACTCCACTTACAATATTTATATTTATTTTTATTTCTTTATTCTTTTGTGACCTGTTCCATAAAAAAGCCATTTGAATTTATATGGAAGGTCGGCCAAAGTGCTAAAAGTGTCTTTATATGTATATATATATATAATATATGTATGTGTATATATATGTATATATATATATATATATGTATGTATATGTATTTATGGGTTTTTTTATTTGCCTGTTTATTTCTTTATGATTATTTAGGCTGTGACATATATATCACTAAGGCACTTTTTGTAATTAATTTTTTCTCAATTTATATTTATATTTATTTTTATTTCTTTATTCTTCTGTGACCATATAAATGTTGGCTCCTCCCACAATTTTTTTCTATGCTTACTATATATATGTATATATTTATATATATATATATTATGTATATATATATATGTATATATATGTGAATGTGTATGTATGTATGTTTATTTTTGTAACCTATATATTGCCTTGATCTGTCCTTTCACTCCAGTGTTCTGAGGATGTCATTAGACGAAAGCGTTTGAGCACCCCTTTGTGTTTCTTTTTCCTTCGTGGTTTTATTCATCATATATATATATATATATATATATATATATATATATATATATATATATATATATATATATATATATATATATATATAGTGCGTTCGTAAAGTCTCCGCAGTGCTATGTTAAACGCATAGGAAATTGAAAAACTACAATGTTTTCATTCAACCATGATTTAGTGATTTTATTACATAACCTTTTGATTTTACAGCATGTGTTGAAAGTGTTTTCCACCATTTTTCAGGCACAGAGCAACTCGTCTACACTTGTTGTCAAACACTTTTTTTAAAGTGTTGGTTGACTGCGGAGAGACTTTTCGAACGCACTGTATATATATATATATATATATATATATATATATATATATATATATATAATATATATATATATACATACTTACTTTAGGTATACTTTAGGTGAGTTTGAACGACGGTTCAGGATCGACTGTGCAGCATCCCACCTCATTTGCGGGATTTGGTGAAGGAGGGAATTGCTCTCTGATCTCCTCCTGCCCTCGTAGCCAGCCACGCATGGCTGGTCAGGGACTTTGCACAGGAATCTGTCCAGCTGGTTCTTGAAGTTATTCAGGTCGGTGTGCTTGAGATTCCTCACTTCTTTTGGTAGAAAATTGAAAAGCTTTGGACCACGTATTCTGAGGGTATTTTCCATCCTCGTTTTCATGGCCCCTTGTTCCACCGCAGTTGAGGCCGTACAAAATCTGCCTCTTCTCTCATTCCAGTTTGTTTCTATTTCATTCCTCAGGTTAGAGACAGAGCCCTGAAGTATTTTTCATATGTATATTATTGTGTAGCACTCGCGCCTTCTTTCGAGAGAGTAGAGTTTCATGGATTGTAGTTGAGACCAGTAGTCTTCACCTTCCGTATAGCTTCAATGTTCGCAATGTCTCGTTTTCTGTGTGGGCTTGTGAGTACTAAGCAATACAATGTTTGTTTTTCTGCAGCGGAAGCTCCTCCAGATGATTCCCATTATTTTTCTAGCCGTTGTAATTTTGATTTTATACAGGGTGATTCAAAAGTCAGGTTACATAGGGCCTTTCTGTTTCTTTGTAGGTAAGTGAGTTATGAGATGTTATCGAAGGAGGAGCGCATTGATGTGATATTCCTAGCTGGCTGCACAAGTGCATTGCGTTAACGGTGGCCATATCGAACATGTGATGTGACTATTCACCTGTATCATTACATAATACAGTATTTCCCTATGTAACCTGACTTTTGAATCACCCTGTAGTGCTCTCTGAATTCTGCATCCGACGACATTACTACTCCAAGATCCCTGCCTTGTGGATTTGGTGTTATCTGTTTGGCTTGCAGAGTTTTGTACCCTTTTTTCTGTAGCGCCTTGTTATTACCATATCTTAGAAGTTGGAATTTTTCTTCGTTGAACTTCATATTGTTGTCTTCTGCCCACTGGAATATTGTTTCAATGTCATTTTGTAAGTTTCTTATGTCACCTTCGTTCAATATTGCCTTACATATCTTTGTGTCAAATGCGAAGCATGATACAATACTGTCCTTAATATCTGCATCAATATCTGCAATCATTATTATGAACAGCAACGGAGCTAATACTGTCCCTTGTGGGACAGAGCTCACGACTTCCGAGACTTCCGATTTAACTCCATTTACCACCACTCTTTGTGTTCTTTGCGTCAAGAAATTAAATATCCACCTTCCTAGCCTTCCAGTAATTCTTGTATTCTTAAGTTTGTGTGCTATGATTCCATGGTCACATTTATCGAAGGCTTTTGCAAAGTCCGTATATATTACACCTATGTTTTGTCCGCGACACAATGTTTCTAATACTTTCTTCTCGTGGTCTAGTAGCTGTGATAGGCATGATCTTCACGCCCTGAAGCCATGTTGATTTAGGTTGTATAAGTCTTTTTCTTGTAGGTAGTAGGTAGTTTTGCCTTTAATTATACGTTCAAAACACTTTATAAGGTGTGAGGTGAGAGCCACTGGCTGATAATTCTTGGGTATTGCTCTGTTACCACTTTTAAATAGGTGGGGGCAATGTTCGCGTTCTTTAAGGGGAGTGGAATTTGTCCTGTGTCGAGTGATTTCCTCCATAGTAAATATAGCGGTTTGACAATACTCTCTTTGCATTTCTTCAGAAACATGGCACTTCATGTGTCTGGCCCTGGCGCTGAATTGTCTCGCATCTGTGATAAAGCGGTAATTACATCTCCTTCCGTGAACTCGAAGTCCATTAATAGGTTCGTGCCGGAATTTGTTCTTGGTTGATTTGTATCTATGTCGAAAAATTCGTCTGAGTTTTCCACTTCCATCTCGGACTTAGGGGTGCTCAACACAGAGATAAATTGTTCCCTAAGCAGTTCACTTGCGTATTCTGGTCATTTGTGTATTCGGCCTCCCCGTCTATCAACGGACCAATACTCTGTTTACACTGCATTTTCCTTTTCGCAAACGTGTAGAAGTAAAGGGTGATCCAGAGAAATGGGACCCAAAAGAAATCCCTGTAACTCTTAAAGTATAAGTCCTTTTATAAAATCATACGCATCATTCGAAAGAGGATAGTTACAAGTTTGTACAGGATTGTATAGGTTTTGACAATACAAGACAAGATAAGATACAAAACAAAATAAAAGTGTTAGTTAAAACTAACCCTTCAAGATGACTGCATGGACTGTGGAACAGCTGCGTTTCATAACTGAGCAATATTATGAGCATGGAAGAAGTGTAGTTTCAGCTCAAAGATCTTTCAAGACAAATTTTCAGATGTCAAAATCACCTTCTAAGAAAGTAATCCGTCGGTGTGTCAGAAATTTTTCCCTAACTGGCAGCATTGGAAAAAGAAAACCAACTGGAAGAGTGCGCACAGCAAGGATAGACGAGATCATTAACAGAACTCATGAAATTGTACAGGATAATCCTAACATAAGCATCAGACGTGCTTCTCAGCTGTTAGGAGTTGGATATGGAACAACACACCGTATATTCAAGCAAAATTTAATGCTCTTTCCATATAAAATTCAAACAGTGCAACAACTAAACGATGGAGATTTCGCACGAAGACGACAATTCTGTCAATGGATCCAACAGAAAGTAAATGACACCACCAATTTTCTAGCAACTTTGATTATGTCAGACGAAGCCCATTTTCACTTGAAAAGAACTGTAAACAAACAAAATTGTCGTTTCTGGGCAACAGAAAATCCATTGAATATTACCGAAGTCCCGTTGCATAGTCAGCGTGTAACTGTTTGGTGTGGTCTTACTGCATCTCAGATCATAGGGCCGTACTTTTTCGAGGATTCCACCGGAAACACGGTCACTGTAAATGGTGATCGCTACGAAAAAAATGTTGACCGATTTCCTTATTCCTAAATTAAGAGATCTTTGTCTAGAAAACCACTGGTTCAAACAAGACGGAGCTACCTGCCATACCACGAGGAACTGCATGGCACTTTTGCGTCAAACGTTTCCAGGCGAGTTAATCTCAAGCTTTGGAGACGTTGAATGGCCCGCAAGGTCTCCGGATTTTTCTCCCTTAGATTATTATCTCTGGGGATATTTAAAAAGTAGGGTCTACAGAAATAACCCAACGACCTTGCAAGAATTGAAGGCCGCCATCACAAATGAGATACAGGCCATACCACCGCACACTCTTGCAAAAGTGATGCAGAACTTACAAGCGAGAACACTGGAATGCTTGGCAACTAATGGAGCACATTTGAAAGGAGTCATTTTAAAAAAATAAATATTTCATAATAAACTTGTAACTCTACTCTTTCGAATGATATATAGTTTTTATGAAAGGAATTAAATATTAAGAATATTTGGCTTTTTTTTATGGGTCCCATTTATCTGGATCACCCAGTATTTTGGGTTATTTTTTGTTTTCTGCTACCTTGTTTTCCTCCTCGTTTGTCTTATGTATGAATATTTGCTTTAGGTTCATTTCTATTTCGCCAAGTTTCCTCTCTAGTTTGAGTCTCTTTGCATCAGTTCTGCATCTGTGGAGATGTTTCACAGTGTGTCTTCGTTGCCTGAATAGTATTCTGATTTTCTTCTTGAGCTTGCTACGTTTTCTTTCCTGTCTTTCTGGAATATGTTTCAGTATTATAGGTTTGGTTTCAGTCTCTATTATACATAGTATCTCTTGTGGCGTCTTCTCTGGAAGTAGCAATTCCCAATTTACCTCCTTTAAATCTTTATTTACTTTTTCTCAATTTAATTTCTTTGAATTTATGTTTAACATTCAAATATTCCATCTGCATCTCGAGGATGCGTTTCCTGACCTCTGGGTGCTAACTTCAATTGTATATCGATGAGGTTATGGTCGGAGAACTTTGTGTGTGTTACTTTTTTATTTATTATTATCTCGTTGTTATTTGTGCAAAACGTTCTCATTTCTCGTGGCTTCACAGATTTCCTGGGTAAGTGCGTAATGTTCCATAATATCTAATAGCATTGTTGCTTGGGTTCTATCAGCTTAAATTAGTAATGTTGCCATGAAACTTCTGGACATAATAACTTCGTCATTTTTCTTCCATGATATGAATGGGAAATTAAAATCTCCGAAAATTAGAATATTTGTTGCTGGAGTTTCAAGTAATTTTAATATGTTTTCTATTTCATTTGTAGCAAATTGGAATTCACATTTTGTGGTGTTTGGTGGGCTGTAGGTGTTCATAATGGTTAGGCTCAGTTCTTTTACTTCTTATATAATAACTTCGACTCTGCTCTTTGATTTGTTTACCTTCACTTCACAAGTATTTTTCAAGGCGATGCAACACCCTCCCCCTCGTCTAGCAACTCTATCTGCTCTGTGTATGTTGTAATCCAGCAATGCTAATTCCTATCCTGGATACAGTTTTCACAGCCTTTTTCGCATTTATGCAAGTGTGTTTTCATTAGGCATATAATATCTATGCTGGATTCGGTAGCTAAATTCTGTAAGTATTGTAATTTGCAGCCTGCATGGTCCGTGTAGAGGCCTTGAATATTTGTGTATGAAACATTTATTGGGTTTCTAATTTCCGTGTTAGTTTTCCTATGTCGTGGTCGTTTTCTGGTCGATATCGGTTCTTGTTTGTTGTTATTGGTTTGGCCGCTGCATTTGGGAGAATTGGGGTTGCGGCACTTGATTGTATGGTTGTATGGTTGTATTATCAGTGGATGGTGTTGGATAGAAGGGTGATGTATGTAATGGTGTGGGGAATATACCTGCGGAGTCCTGTCCTCTCTTGTTAGCAGGGCATGCTGTGCTTTTATAGTTCTCATTTCCTCTAGGGTCTGTTCTTCCCCGTTCCCTTCTTTGGGTACCCTTTATGTGAAAATATGGGCACTATATTTAGGCATTTTCTCTCTTTCAGTGACTGTCTGCACATAGGAGAGTGGAAAAAGTTGCAGTTTTGTCCGTATCTGCATCTTCCATTCCTCATCATATCGAAGCATTTTTTAGGCATATATATATAATATATATATATATATATATATATATAACTTGGTTGAATGGTTTGTTCTTAGGGAAACGTGGCTTAGCGAGGAATAGGAGGACGAAAAAATGGTACATGTTTATTTACAGACGTTTCGGAAAAATTCAATTTCCATCATCAGTACTAAAAATTTTAAAATCAAATAAAGATAAATAAATATAATATTGTATGTTTTTGTTCATTATATTTATTTATCTTTATTTGATTTTAAACTTTTAGCACTGATGATGGAAATTGAATTTTTCCAAAACGTCTATAAATAAACATGTACCATTTTTTCGTCTCTCTCTCTCTCTCTCTCCTCTCTCTCTCTCTCTCTATATATATATATAATATATATATATATATATATATATATACATATATATATATATATATATATTATTCATGTAAACAACAAATAATTACATTTTTTGAAAACTTATAAATGTGAAGATTTTTCTCGCTGTTTACAGAAGGTCGAAGGAAGTCCTCGAATGGTTAATGAATGAAAACAACAAATTTCTTCTGC
Source organism: Bathynomus jamesi (assembly GCA_023014485.1). NCBI lineage: Eukaryota > Metazoa > Arthropoda > Malacostraca > Isopoda > Cirolanidae > Bathynomus > Bathynomus jamesi. Next base: position 450,984 of record JAJOZX010001314.1, read on the forward strand.
ATGCGGTATCAGAGAAACAGGTGCCATACACTAATAATAATAATAATAATAATTCACTCGTCTGGAAATGGAATATTGACTAACATCGATGTAATTGCTGCATGCAATGGGTTTGCTTTATTAAAAATAATCTCTCTCTCTCTCTCTCTCTCTCTCTCTCTCTCTCTCTCTCTCTCTCTCTCTCTCTCTCCATATATATACAGTACATTACAGGACGGCAGCAAAAAATAATTTATTATGCCTCAAGCTCAAGTAGAGGAAGTAAACATGTTATTTGTAATAGAGATAAATAGTGTTGTTTACAGGAATTAATCTTTCTCAAAAGATGCAAATTTTCTGAGGAAACAACCTTTTTCGTAGATAAATAGAATTGCTATTACATTTATTTATGTATAGACTTTCTTCCCTCGAAAATTAATGCATAAACTAAATATATTCATTACTGATACGATATTAAAGTGCATCCAGGTTTTCTTTAAAACCAATGAAAATTTGTGCGGACGGCGACCTCACGTAATTCATCGTTCAGTAAGATGCTTTTCACAGTTATAGTTTTAATTAATTTTTCACAAAAACAAGGTTATTTTACTATATTGTACGTAAATATTGTTTTTATTATAAGTAATAATATATTTTTTGGGCATAACTTTTAAAAGATAGAAGAAAGACTGTATTTATAATTTTCTGCGGTTAAGTATTTTTATATCTTTAATGAGATTTAATAATAACGACTTTGGAAGGGTATATTCAAACGGAAGTTTTATGACATCGTCTATTCGCGTTGTTGACGCACTCACTTCAGTTGAGCTTTTGTGGAAAAGACATTAATTATAGTTAGAATTAATGAAAATTTTTGCCAAAAAGTTTCTTTTTCAGTATTTCTGGAATACATTTTTTCGTGACTGCGGATGTATGATAATAATAATAATAATAATAATAATAATTAATAATAATAATTAATAATAATAATAATAATTAATAATAATAATTAATAATAATAATAATATAATTCAGTCATAAAGTTAAGAAATAACGCAGTGTTCAGATCAAACGAACGCGACACATTGCCCTAACTTTTTTATTATTATTAATAATTAGTACGATCGGGAGTCGAACCGGGGGGTCGTTGGATCGTGGAACGCGTATATACCCGAACTCGTATATTCGCGACATTTTACTCTAACAAACTGTTCTTCTTCGTGAGAGAGATCGATCCTTGATCCTACATCAGAAAATCGAAATAAACTCTAGATTGTACGTCTAGATCCTTATCTTCAACTGGTCCAAACCTTTGAAACTCACTTGATCAAGAGCTAAAACAATCTAGGACACTAAAGATCTTGCAAAGGAAACTGAAAGACAAATTCATCAACTCAAACAAGCCAAAATTGTGTATCTCTCGTCTTATTTCAGTAACAAAATTAAACTACATACACTTGTGTTTATATTTCTATATAGCAAAGCAATAATAATAACCAGTAAAATGAAACCAAATATGAGTAGGATCAAAGCATCTTAGGTTAAGATACTCAATAAGGAAGGTAATTAATATTTCGAAATTTTAATTATATAATATTTAATTAATTATTTTTCAGCGTCTACATAAAATGGTATAATCTTAGTAATTACATGTAGTTATGTGAATGCGAAACCTCAGCTGAATATTCTTATTCTATGTATTTCTAAATATGTTTGTAGCTTACAACAGATAATCTCCATGTACTTTTCTCTCTTTGCCTCTATATCTTTAAAGCTAGTGCATATAACTTTGCTACTCTGCATTATCTATCAAAATTTACCATATAACTCCATTCTGCTAATAAAGCATAAAATTTGCTAATTAATGGCACTTCTTTGCTATGTAAATATATAAAGACATTAGGTTCCCATTTGTCGGAATGTATAATAGGCATTTGTGTATATATGTATGTGGGTGCGTACTTATGGATATACATGCATGTATAGTACCTGCATATGTGTGCTTCTATATGTATGTATGTTTGTCTGTGTGTGTACACACACACACACACACACACACACGCACATATATATATATATATATGTGTGTGTGTGTGTGCGTGCGCGAGTGTATGTATGTGTACACATATGTCACATGTGCATGTATATATGTGTGTATGTATACTTCCTGCAGCAACCCGTATAAAACAATAATAAATTGTAATATTGGTATTATTATTATTGTTGTTGTTGCTGTTACTATTGTTTTTGAGTATGTTGATGTTCCTCAAGTGCAACAAACACTTATCTTGTTTTAAGTAGGCAGTTAACTGCTGAAAAATGTCATAAACTATGAATTTCTGAATAAATTAGCGTAAATTTTGCAGTTGTCACTTGATAACCTCTTTAGAATCTTTATTCCTGAATGTGAAATACAGAGCTTAGGAATTAGGTATTGTACCATATTGAATACACGCAAAATTTATATATGGTCTCGGTTTCGGTCTCGGTCTCAAGACAGGTCTCGAGACCTTTTATTCTGGTCTCGGTCTCGGTCTCAAGACAGGTCTCGAGACCTTTTATTCTGGTCTCGGTCTCGGGTGCTTAGGTCTCGGTCTCGGTCTCGGTCATGGTGGTCTAGAGTAGACTACATCACTGCTCTGTATACTCTTTTATGCATTATATATTTAGCAAAGAACATTAAATTATTATTATTATTATTATTATTATTATCAACCAGTTAATTATCAATCAAACTAATTAATGGTAAAAGATAGTCAATTAATTTATGCTGTATAATTCAGAATACGTGTGTGTGTGTGTGTGCTTGCGTAGGCAACTAAGCACAAATGAGGTTGAGTTTATGACAATTCACAGATGTAGTGGGGTATTTTTATTGTCGGAAAAAAGATATGTTGGTCCTGATTAGGTTAGGTTACGCTAGATTAAGTTAGTTAAGATTTGGTTAGGTTAGATTAGCCTAGATTAGCGAGTACTTCACTATCTAATGAATTAACAGAAAACTCTTCGAGTTGCAGTTGCATTTGAAACATTTGTTAGGGTCTTTTCCGTTGGATGGCACTAAGGTTAGGGTGAGTTAAATTAAGTTAGGTTAATTAGTGTTTGAAATATATGGATTTAAAAAAGTCGGTACTTCGCTTATGCGCCAATGGGCACAGGTGTGTGTGTGTGTGTGTGTGTGTATGTTCGATTGCTTCTCTTCATACTTTTGTTGCTACGTAACGAAGCTTTTGTTTAATTAAATAATAATGAGGATCGCTAATTGATTTACATACATTGTTAATTATTAACCAAACTAACAAATGTTAATAGGTATTGATTCAATTTACGTTATATTATCCATAATGCAAACCCACAAGAAAAAAGACAAAATTATTCCAAGGTCTTTCTTGTATTGAGCAGTACACCGCCTCAGGGAATGACGCCATTCATTGACGAGTTGTACTGCTGAATACACGAAAGACATTGGAATATTTTTTTCTTTTTCCTTTTCGGTTTGCATCATTCATTCGTTTCACGTGTTTAATTGTGAAATTCATCCAATATATATATATATATATATTAGTGGTGGACCGGATATCCGCATCCGCATTTCTGACTGTGGATGTTATGCGTATATTACCTCTAATAAATTATGCAATTTACAATTAAATTAGCTTATAAAGTAGCTTATAAGGCCTAGTCATGCACATTTCATGTAAAGTATTAATTAGTAATGAACAAAGAAATATATAAACCTCAAAATATAAATACCTGGTAACAGAAAATTTAATGAAACTTGTTTCATTGAATTTTCTCTGGCTGAAACTCTTGAGAAAGTTATTATTTTTATCATAATGGAAACATTAATATTAATTTTAATTCTTATGCATTGCCTGCCATAATAGTAATATCACAAAATTTAAAGAATTATGTCATATATTCATAATTCTATGTTATATTGATAGATTAACTAAATATCCGCATCCGCATCCGCGGATATTGAAATTAAAGATCTGCATCCGCATCCGCGGATGTTGAAAAATTGACATCCGGTCCACCACTAATATATATATATATATAACTCCTGAAAAGTAAGCGCGCGTGTGCGTGTTTTTTACCCCATATTCCTCCAAGCAATCACATCCGCTGTTTAAATTTACGTCAATTATTCTTTCATAAGTTTTGCTACATGTCGTAATAATTTTATTAGGCACTTGTAAATAAAGAGATTTACCATATTTTTGCAGCCACGGCAAAATGTTTACCAGGAAACTTGACTGTGACTAAGCATTGAGAAGTATGCAATAAATTAAATATATTAAGATCTGAAATTGTATTGAATATTCTTTATAGAAATAAAAGCATCACCCAGTTAACACCAGCATGTAGTTCTACCGTTTTAATTGAGTTTAAGTCTGAATACGTACATTTCAAACGATACCTATTCGACTCAGTCGTCCGTAAACAGTTAAAAAATATATTTACTTTTTTCTTACGTGAATAATACAATGAAAGTGATTTGAAGCGCTAAAGCTCCAAAATTTTAAAAAATTTAATCTTTTAATTTAATTTTTACTTAAAACGTTTATTAAAGTTGAGTTTCTTTTTTCATAATTTATACATCATTAACTTTTTTATACGAAATTCTGCAAAAGTTTAAGTAACAAATACAATTTACACTTGGAAATGTGAAGTGCTTCTTCATCAGTTACTGAATTATCAAAGTTTACGTTGGAATTTCATGTTTGTTACAACTTTTAATGACCTTTTTGTTTTGGTGAAACAAAGAACACAAGTAATTTTATAGTAAAGAGACAGCGAGATAGATATAGACGTAGCTATAGATATAGGATACTTAGTTAACGTTGAAAAATAAAACATATATCTAACCACATTTTGTTCCAACTCTTTAAACACCTCCAATTTATACATATATTTCCCTCTGAACAGTTTTAGAGATTTAACAAGTTAAATATAATGTTGCATTATGACCTACATATGATTGAAGGTAAATGGAAAAACAAAAGTTACAGTTCATAACTTCATTTATGAAGTGGGAAACATTTTACGAGGAGATCTTTTAAACATATCGAAAATCACTAACATTACTAAATTTAACGATACATCACACATTTCCAGAATTAAGTCAAAGGAATTTTGAACTACTTAGAGATATTAATTCAGACTCAAGTTTGTAAGTAACTAAACTTCAGTATGTATTTATCACTGTACAGTCAATTGGGTCGACCCCTTTTTTTTATTCAGGAAGAAGGGGCCAAGGGCGAATGCCCGCGAAACCCCCCCCCCCCCCCACACACACACACACACTAGAGAAGAAGAGAGCCAAAATTAAGGTCCAGGGTTTTTGAGATTCCTGGAAACTGCGTTTGAAAGAATGGAGGTCATATATAAGAGGAAAGTATGATTGAGGAAGATTGTTCCAGAGTTCACCGGTTAAGTAGTTGAAAGATTGAAAATACCGATTAACTCTTGCGTTAGAGAGTTGGACGAAAAGGAATAAGAATGTGTATAAAGTCTGGTACTGCATGCTCTCCTTAAAGGAGGAGGCATACAACTAGAGAGTTCAAAAGAGCAGTGTCTGTTATAATAGCGATAGTAAAGAGCGAGTGAGGCAACATTGCGGCGAAGAGAGGGATTGAAGACAGTCAGTAAGAGGCAGGGAATTAATGAGTCGAAAAGCCTTTGATTCCATCCGGACAAGTACGGCTTTGTGAGTTGAGCCACATAACACATGAGAAGCGTACTCCATACAGAGGGAACAAGGCCCCTGTATAGACACAGCAACTGAGTGGGGTTGAAGAAACTGCGGAGGGGTACAGCACACCTAACCTCTTAGAAGATGTTTTAAAAAAAGAGTATGTGTGGTCTTTCCAGGAAAGATCACGAGTAAAGGGAACGCCAAGAATGTTAAGAGAAGAAGGACTGAGTTGTGTATTGTTAAAGGTAAGAGTATAGTCGTGTGGAAGATTGTGACGAGTAAACTGATGAGGGAACTGAGTTTTTGAGGCATTGAAAACCATAAGGTTTTCTCTGCCCCAAACAGAGATAGCAGAAAGATCAGAGGTCAGGTTCACCATAGCTGTCCCACGCTGAGCATGGAGTGACTGTTGAGAGGAACGCTTTGGAAAAGTGGGTGGAGAGGTGAAGAGTGGAATCATCGACATAGGGTTAGATAGTACAGAAAGTGCGACGTAATAGATCATTGATAAATAAAAGGAAAAGAAAGGCCAGAAAGGAAATCAGAGATGAAAGTACAGATAGAAGGAAAGAAAAAACATCTCTGGAGGAGATTCTAATTTCAGACATAATTAAGTCAGAGGAAGGAGGAGATGAAGAAACAGCACCGGAATCGTCCAGGGTTGAGTTGGAGCCAAAAGTTGGAGCGAAGATAAATGCAAAAAACTTCACTTTTCTACGTATCCACCCGAAGAGGATGCCAGTGGGTATCGAAACTGTTGTGGAAATAAACTCTGTCTATTAGAATGGGTTTTTATTATCATATTTGGAGAGAAGAGTTCGGCTTTATCAGGAGAAGAGACTGCAACTGATCCGTCAAAATGGGAAAGAGGAGGGAAAGGAGAAGTAGTAAAATTTTGGAGAAGTTCTTGGCTAGGTGCCAGAAAGAACGAGAAAAATTAGAATTGGACATGTTTTAAATTTTTGTGATAAGAGTTTGTAAAATAAGATAACTATTTATAATGTGGATTAAATCAACCATGACTTAGATAATTTTTTAAAGAGTAATCAAGCGTACATCTCCTCATGTGAACTGACTTAAAGAGAGACCAGAGTGCATGTGCAGATAGAGATGATGTGAAATTTATATCTGGAGGTATTTTTAATGAAGGTAACTGTATACTAGATTCTTCGTTTTTTTTAATCATACTATGTAATGAATATTGAAAGTATACTTTCACGCATTCCATATATACAATGGTGCCTCAACAATATACACATGTTGCTAATTACATTTAATTGCAAAACCTAAGCATGAAAACGTATTTACATGTAATTACTTTATTTTTATTTGAATCTCAGTTTCGTAATGTTCTATCATTATGCTAAAAACGTTACACCTAAATTACGCAATTAAGAGGAATAAAAGCCAACAACAAAAGTTGTGAATTTCCACGGAACGAAGTGGACGATAAAATTTTACCTTTTTTAACAACAAAGATTTATGGAACAAAATCTCAGAAAAAAAAGTAATGGTACAAATTTATTTCAATATTGCATAAAAGTTACGTAAAAACGTGTAACTAATGTGCAACGTATATGTAAATTTATTTTGGAGTGCATATGGATAGACACAGATTAGGTTACAGAATAAACATTCATTCAAAAGTTACAGAGATATAGTGTAGATGAAAGATATATAAAGGTAGAGAAAGAGTAAAACCAATTTTATATTAATAGATTAAAGAAAAACAGGAGGCGAGAAACATTTAAACTAGATATAAAAACTCAATTTCATTCGTTTCGATCTGTTTAATTAAAGTTGGTGTGTTAAAGTATTTCACTTTTCAAAGCTATTCAGATTAAAAGAAACAAAAAAAAAATGCGGAAAGTGTGGGAAAAAAAGTGCATATATATATATATATATATATATATATATATGTGTGTGTGTGTGTGTGTGTATATATATATGATATAAATGTGTCATTTAAGTGTATCATAAGATGTTCCATTTGTTTCGTATTCCATATCCTCAAATTGGAGTATATGTATGTATATATATATATATATATATATATATATATATATATATATATACATATATACACTATAAATAGTTTTACTGTTTTATAACGTTGCAATTCCGTCACAATGAAAACGGCGGTTTGTAAATTGCAATATTGAAGTGGAAGAGTGTCTGACGTTATAACTTTTACGTACATTTTATCTATATGGTGCATGGTGAGAGAGTGAGAGAGAGTAAGTTCTCGTGGCTCGACTGTTTGAAAATTAAACTCGGACTATAATGTTTCAGACCAACAAAGACCCTAGGATCCACTCATGGCTGGTCTACCTAACTGTGTTCGTGTATTGTGTATGTCCTCCGTGGTGGCGGAGGGGACCTACAATTTTACGTGGGTTCCGAACCACAAGAACATAAGAAATTTATGTAAAAACTGCCGGTAAATTGGCAACGACCAATTTTTACGAAACTAAATAATTATCAATTTAAAACTAATTAATTATCGATTTAAAACTAAAGATAGAATCTCTGATCCAGAGGATCAAGTCATAATAGACTACTATCCACTATGAAGGGGATGGGTTCAACATTCACTGTATCTTCAGATCCCGGCTGCATTGTGATTTTATAATATATATAAAAAGTGTGTGTGTGTGTGTGTGTGTGTGTGTGTGTGTGCATAAGTCAGGTCAAATGCGTGATAACTTACAGATGTAGTGAGGTAATATTTTTGGGAGGTAACACTTTTGGTACATCAGAACATTAAAAATTTTTATAAAAAATTTTATAAACATTTTTACTATCAGGAAAAAGTTAAATTATTATGATTAGGTAAGGTATGTTAGGTTATGTTAGATTAGCTAATACCTCACTATTTGCAGACTTAACAAAAAATAACCTTTCGTCAAGAACACTTATTATGCTTTTCCCCGTTCGATGGCACTAAGGTTAAGTGGGGTTATTTTAACTGGTTTGAAGACATAAGGGTTTTAAAAATCGGTACCTCACTTACGTGGAGTTACTTATGTATATAAAATCTCTATTATGTTTTAGTGCAAATTTTTAGCATTTAGTTCCTTTATTTTTAGTTCACAATATGAAGCACCAATTGTAAAAATTCGTTCATTGAATGAAAGAACATTTAAGAAAATGGGAAGAACCAAATACGGCACAGATATTCTTAAAGTCGGATTTCCGTTTGTTGATTTTGCAGAAGATTTTAATTCTTTCAATTTTGTTTGCGGAAATACGCATCCCAACATCCGGATCATTGTCACTCCACGAAATCGATTTATTTTTAATGCAAAAGTTTCTTTTTAATGCATAAAACGTTAAGGGTTTCATATTATAATATATATATATATATATATATATATATATATATATATATATATATATATATATATATATATATATATATGTATGTATATATATTATATATATATATATATATATATATGGCATCTAGGTAAGAACCTCTCCAGCAACTTTACTTCCACTTCTTTCCCTCCTCTTTTCCCTTCCGACAACTCAGTTGCCGTCTCTTCTCCTAACAAAACTGAACTCTTTGCTCAAACTTTCGCTTACAACTCAACCATGGACGATTCCGGTGCTGGTACTTCATCTCCTTTTCCCTATGACTTTATTATGTCTGAAATTAGAATCTCTTTCAAAAATATTTTTTCTCTCTATTTGGGCTCAACTCTAGGAAGATGTATGGTCCTCATGGTGTTCTTCCTGTTGTTCTTAAGAACTGTGCGTCTGTGCTGGCACCCAGCCTAGGCAAACTCTTTCGTCTTTGTCTTTCAGCAGATACATTTCCTTCCTGCTGGAAGTTCGCTTTCATTCAGCCTGTTCCAAAGAAGGTGACCACTCCCAGCCCTCCAACTATCGTCCAATTTCCTTGATATTTTGCCTCTCTAAAGTTTTTGAATCTATCCTTAAGAGGAAAATTCTTAAACCCCTCTCTTCTCACAATCTTCTTTTGGATAGTCAATATGGGTTCCACAAGGGACACTCGACTGGTGATCTTCTTGCATATCTCCTGAATCCTGATCATCCTCCTTTCGGGATTTCGGTGAAACTTTTGCTATTGCGCTGGACATATCAAAAGCTTTTGATAGAGCCTGGCACAAATCTTTAATTTCGAAACTTTCCTCCTTCGGTTTCTATCCTTCTATCTGTACCTTCATCTCTAATTTCCTTTCTGGCTGATCTATAGCTGCTGTTGTAGATGGCCACTGTTCTCCGCCTAAAGCTATTAACAGTGCTGTTCCTCAGAGTTCTGTCGTGTTACCCACTCTTTTCCTTTTATTTATGAATGACATTTTAATTCGCACTTCCTGTCCTATTCACTCATATGCCGATGATTCCACTCTTCACTTCTCCACCCGCTTCACAAAGCGTCCCTCTCAACAATCACTTCATGATTCGCGTGGGACGGCTATGGTAAACCTGACCTCTGACCTTTCTCTCACCTCTGATTGTTGCACAGGAAACCTTGTGGTTTTCAATGCCTCAAAAACTCAGTTCATCTGTCTACTCCTCACAATCTTCCACACGACTATCCCCTTACCTTCAATAACAGACAACTCAATCCTTCCTCTTCTCTTAACATTCTTGGCTTTCCTTTTCTCGTGATCTTTCCTGGAAAGAACACATATATTCTCCTTCCAAAATAGCTCCTAAGAGGATAGGTGCTCTGTACCGCCTCCGCAGTTTCTTCACCCCCGCTCAGTTGCTCTCTCTCTCTCTCTCTCTCTGTACATGGGTCTTGTCGGCCACTGTATGGAGTGTGCTTCTCATGTATGGGGTGGCTCAACCCACAAAGCCGTACTTGACCGGGTTGAATCAAAGGCTTTTCGCCTCATCAATTCTCCGCCTATTACTGATTATCTTCAATCCCTCCCTCTTTGCCGCAATGTTGCCTCACTCTCTCTTTACTATCGCTATTATAACGGACACTGCTTTTCTGAACTCTCTAACTGCATGCGCCTTCTTTAAGGAGAGCACACAGTACCAGGCTTTCTACACTTTCTCAGTCTTTTTCTGTCCAACTCTAACGCAAGAGTTAATCGGTATTTTCAGTCTTTCATCTATTGAACCGGTGAACTCTGGAATAATCTTCCTCACTCCATCTTTTCCCTTGTCTATGACCTCCAATCTTTAAAACGCAGAGTGTCTAGGCATCTGGAAAACCGTGGACCTTGATTTGGCTCTCTTCTTCTTTTACAGGGGGGGGGGGCGCTTTTGCGGGCATTCGCCCTTGGCCTTTCCTTCCTGCATAAAAAAATATTCGAAAAATTGGTTGTTGTTGATTGATGACAAGTTTTAATTACATTTAATTGTTTATGTAAGAAGATCACGTGGCCAGTTTCGTAACACCGCTTGCTGTCAATTAACAAAGTTAAGCGACGTTTTTTGGGGGGTTATGGCTGGGTTGGGGATTCCTCTGCGTTTAGATTATGTAGCGACCCATAGTTCGTCCCACATAAAACTGTAGGTCCCCTCCATCACATGATCTTAGACGTTGCGAAGAAGGTTGACTAACCTTATTAAACACACAAAGTACGTTACAAATATTTTTTTAAATATTGAGAATCCTAAAAAAGCCAGAGTTTTGTGATCATAATTTTTCTCTCGAATGCTCCAAGCAGAGTTCAGCATCCACACAGGTTAATGTAAATTTCTTTACTTAAAATTTTTTGACTTATATGATTTACGCCGATTTTGTTTACACCATTTTTCACAACGTAATTGAAGATGACATTAAGACCCTTCGAAACAGCGCGAAAGAAGATTTTGAAAGAAGCATTTTTCTTTCATAAATAAATGAA
>JAJOZX010001314.1:467500-630000 GCA_023014485.1 Bathynomus jamesi
TCAATTAATCGACATAATTGCACCTACTGGGCTCCTCAAAATCCGCATGTTACTTTGGAACAACATTTGAACTTACCAGGCGTTACAGTGTGGTGTGGGATATCAGCAGTGGGCATCGTAGGACCATTCTTTTTTGACCAAACTGTCACTGGTGCCGTTTACCTAAACTTACTGCAGGAATCCGTCGGTCCATGCATTGAAGAGATGTTTGGTGACGAAGAGAGTTACTTCCAGCAAGATGGAGCACCTCCCCACTACCATCGTGATGTAAGGGCCTATCTCGATGCAACTCATCCGAACACATGGATTGGGCGCAGAGGTTGCGTTGAATTCCCTGCACGTTCACCAGACCTCACACCAATGGACTTTTTTTTATGGGGATATGTGAAAGATAAGGTTTACGCCGCAAAACCTGCGACAGTCGATGAGTTGAAAGAGGAAATTGAAAGACAATGTCTCGCAATTCCAATGAAATGATTCGTAATGTTATCGAATCCATTGGTCCGCGTTATCAGCTGTGTCTGGAAAATGGTGGTCATCAGTTTGAACATTTGCGAACACGCAGGAATGAGTAGACTAGACTAGGGGGAAAAGACTAAACTTTTCTTTAATTTCATTTAATTTTCTTTAATTTAATGTAATGTTCTTTAATTTAACCTATTAGACTTGTATCTACGTCAATAAACACTGCATTTATTGTCATTCACAGTGTGAGTACATTTTTTTGGGACACCCTGTATATATATATATATATATATATATATTGTACAATAGCATTCCCGTAGGAAAAATCCAAAAAATATTGTGAATTCATGTGATGGAATAATAAGCACTAGATTTCTCAAGAGTCTATTTACATATTAAAAATTCCCCCCTATAGGCGCCTCGGTGGTCTAGTGGTTAGCGTCGCTGACTACGAATCCATCGGACCCGGGTTCGAGACCCGGTGACGGCAGCCGGCGCGCAGCAAAACCCAGCTGTTCATCCTTCCACACAATAAAGAAAAGTGGTTGGTAGATAAATGGGTAGCCTAGTGATTAAGAAGCTGGGGCTGCTGGTGGGGCGTGGTTCAGATTCCACGTTAAACTGAGGTCTAAGGTGGAGTGAAAAGTTTGACCTTCATCAGAATGAACAATTCGGGCGGAAGCTAACCAAAGGTAAGTACCATCTCCTCTTTATAATTTCCGCCTATATAAGAGTTGAGAGCTAGCGCTCATTAGAGAGAGAGAGAGAGAGGACACAGAGACAGAGTGTGAGAGAGAGATAAGGCCGAGACATTGAGACCTCCGAAATTAATAAATTTTGAGTGAGTACCATACTCATATTAAAGGATCGAGCAGAGCAAGGGAGTTCTGTCAGATTTACTATCTATTAAAATAAAAATGAATGCATATAAGAAATTCATTTAGTCATTTAAACCGCCCCCCTTGAAGAAACTGGTTTATCACTTGAATAAAAAGAACCCATCAAACTCTGAGAACCACCAACCAACCGTCGAGAAGAAATAAAAATTGTGGTGCGAAGATAAAACACCCAAAACAAAAAGACACTATTTAACCTGTGCACATATAAATGTAACATGTGCACCTTAACTAGCAGGTGTTAGTTAAAGTTTAGTTAGGTTAGGTTAGGCTAGATTAGCGAGTACCTCACTATTAAATAACTTAACATGAAACATTCTTTGGACCCCCAAGATAGACACAAGGGTAAATATAATATTCACTGACTTTATATAAAATGTCATTTGCCATTATGTATCAGGTAATAAGCGAAGTAATAGAGAGCCAATGAGTGCCACTCTGCATTTTCATCTTTCCTTATATTTAATTCAACTTTCATTCGATTTCTCCTCACTTCTTTGGACCTTTGAAGGTACTGTCAAACTTATTCCTTTAAGGCGTCATTGTGGGAAATGGTTTAAAGCTGATATAAGGGTTTGTATTGGGTTCCCATTTAAATTTTCCCTTTTTAGTAACTGAAAAATAGATTCTCGAATTTTTTAAATCCCAAGCGAATGAGAACAGATTTTATGTGGAAAGATAATTATGCTCTCGCTCTATACCTCATTCTAGATTAATACAGTACATGTGCTACTACAGTATATTACTTCGTTCTAGCGTGTTACGGCTTAATCATGAAGTGTCGTAGCACGGCTTGTAGTCGATCAGCGAAGTTAAGCGACATTGGCTCTGGGTAGTAGTTGGATGGGGTGACCGTCCTCCACGTTCAGATTATGTAGCGACCCATGGTTCGGATCCCGCGTAAAGCTGTAGGTCCCATGCGTCATATAACCTTAGATGTTGCCAAAGAGGTTAAAAAAAATTACTTTAGAGCAGTGATGGTGAACCACTGACCCACGAGACAATTTTTAGTGACCCACGAGCTCTTATTTAAATAAAATATAACTTTAATTTTTAATATTTTCTGCCTTACAGTTTTAAAATTATTTTATTCTCCCACCGAAATAAACAGCTGATACACATTGAAACGTTTTTAAACGTATAGTATACGTTTAAAAACGTGTGTGTATGTATGACGACTTACAATTCATTCAATTCCCCCATACTATTCAATTTGAAAATCTTCAGTTATCAGCTTTTCATTGGCTTGACATTGGTAATTTAGTAATGGAATTAGTTGACTTCCAAGAAAGTGCAGTATGGAAGACTAAATTTATTGATCTTAGTCTAAAGTTACAAGAAAAGGAATTCGAGTCGTCAATTTTGGGTGTAACCAGAGAACAACAATCAATAGAAAGAGTGGAGAATCTTATTCTTGTAGAATGGAACTCTTTACCAAATTCTTTTGCATCAATGAAAAAGCAAGCATTAGCTCTGCTAACAATGTTTGGTTCATCTTATTCATGTGAACAGTTGTTTTCCTCCATGAATTTCGTCAAAGCCATCACTAGGAATCGCCTTGACACAGATATGAGTGCTGCATGTGTGAGACTAAAATACAACTAAATATAAACCTCGGATCAAAAGAGTAGCAGCTAAAATCCAACAAGAAGTTTCTCACTAAAAATAGTAAGTAAGTAAATTATTGTGACCCAATTTCTTTTTTTTTTAAATCAAAAGTAACAAAAATGACCCACCAGCAAAAAAGGTTCACCACCACTGCTCTGGAGTCTAGATAATGCATTCTTTTCGATTGCAAGATGAAACCAGATCTTCATTTTGATAACATTTAACGTTCTCAAATAGGTTGTTCTCGAAAACAACTATGAATATACTGTGTGTGTGTATATATAAAAAATATCGCATATATATAAATACATAATATTATAATATTATAAATACATAACATTTCTCGGATGTCCTTGATTTTAATACTGATTATTTCATTTGTCCACAGCTAACGAACCATCGCAAAAGAGAAATAATATCACATGTAAAGAAAATACATACTTTTTTATTTTAAATGGCATAATATTGAATATAAAGCGTTAGAGGAAAATGGAATATGAAGTCGAAGTAGAATTGTCTCTTATATTAAATAGTGATTACTGAAAAATGTGGATGCCAAACAAACGTAATTCCACCGCTGTCTGACTTCAAACCAAATAAAAGTTAGAAAAATAAAAGAATTCCGTTGCGTTCAATTTTTAAATTTTTTTAATATAACTGAACTTTGGCAAAAACAAGCTAGTATATTTAATACTCAAAGAATAGTTTCCACTGTGGTTTTTATTCATATAGAACTGAATATACAGAGTTGGATAGAAGTGACTAGCCAGTGGCTTAATTTGGGAAACGTCATCACAGATGAATATAAATAAAAGGCAGAATATGAGCTCCATATGCAAAAATAATAAAGACGCTGTTATCTCTCTCTCTCTCTCTCTCTCTCTCTCTCTCTCGCTGTATATATATATATATATATATATATATGAATGGATATGTATATATATATGTATATACGAGAGCGGTACACAATAATGTACATATGGAAAATACTAGAGGGTTGTGCCACTCAATATATTTTGCCGCACCTTTTTTTTTCCTTTCCAAGTTTCCTTGTAAGTTCCAGAAATGTTGTACACAAGTAGTTACATACCTTTTTAACAAGATTATATTTTTCCACATAGTCTCCATCCCTTTATACGGCTTTCCTCCACCTCGTAACAAGGGCCTCTATTCCTTGCTTGTAAAAGTCCGCTGGGTTCCGCTGGAGCCACCTCTTAACCTCCTCAACAACCTCATCGTCACTCTGAAATTTTCTTCCACGAATAGCATCCTTCATTGGCCCAAACAAATGGAAGTCTGAAGGTGCCAGATCTGAACTGTGGGGTAACACAGTCAAGCGCATTTTTGTGATGGCCTCTCTTGTTTGCAAACTGTTTTGTAGTCTTGCGTTATCGTGCAAAAGAAGGACGTCTTCCAGTTTTCTCTCCGGTCGAACTCGCTTTATACGTCTCTGGAGTCTCTGTAGGGTAGCAATATATGCCTCTGAGTTGAATGTTTGTCCTTTGTTTATAATGTCCACAAAAATCACCCCTTTCATGTCCCAGAATATGGTGGGCATAACCTTTCCTGCAGAAGGAGCCATTTTGAACTTTTTCTTGCGTGGGGAGTCTGCGTGATGCCACTCCATGGATTGGCGTTTTGTTTCAGGTTCAAAGTGGTGTACCCAAGTCTCATCCCCAGTCACAATTCGTGAAAGGAAGTCACCCCTTTCTGTCTCGTATCGAACCAACGACTCAGAAGCAGTTTCTTTTCTTTGGGCTTTGTGATCTTCAGTCAGTTGGCGAGGAACAAACCGTGAACACACTTTGGAGTATCCCAGTTTGCTGAATTATCGTATTCACACTTCCGTCACTAATTCTTAGGTCCAGTGATAGCTCCTTGTATGTGAGGCGCCGATTTGATCGAATGGATGCTGTTAGCACGTTGCACAGTGTGAGCTGTCACAGCCGATGCCGGGCGACCGCTGCGTGGTTCATCATCGAGGCTGGCTCTCCCTCTCTCCGATGATCTCACACGTTCAGACCAGCGTCCAACTGTGCTTCGATCAACAACAGCATCTCCGTTTGTGGATATTTCCAACTGTTTCCTTCTCTGCGGTTAAGAACTCGATAACAGCTCTCTGTTTACGACGCACATCACTGTCAGACGCCATTTTCGAAACTGCGTTAACCATCGGTTTTATACAAGGGCGTTTAAAAGCGGTTTTATACAAGGAGGGGAGGTTCAAAATTGAAAAATCGGGTTAAGTGAAGCGCAGAAAGTTCAGACTTACGGCCCAAAAGACATTTCAGCCCCATGGCCTATTATTTAGCTAAGAAAAACGGGTAGGGCAGAATATATTGAGTGCCCCTAGTATTTTGTTATGATTTTATTCCTTTGTTCGTTTTTAAAAAATGTTCACACACATTATTTTATTTAGATTTCATAACAAAACAAGATTATACCAAAACAAGGATATATTGGCCAAATAATAATTTTTTTATAATATATATATATATATATATATATGATACACACAGACAGTACATGGAACAAGGAACTCTTCTGGGATAATTAAATCCACTATAGTCCGAGTAAGTAATGGTAAATAACAAATACCATAGTTTTTTTTTCATGATGCTAGCCCGACGTGGGCAATGGGTCACTCACAAAGAGGTCCCATAAATATAGCTTCCCTCACCAGCTATCTGCAAAGCAGACAGGATCCAGCTTTGGGACATGGATCTAGGGTTTAAAGCAGCCTAGCCCTGCTACATTTAGAACCTCAATATAAGCAAAAGACTCGCTGCCTTCACGTCAGATTGAATACATCAAAGAAAAAGGGTAACTATTATATTTTTGGCCAAAAACCAAAACTTAAACCTCAACTGGTAGAATTGAGCGTCCACTTTTCAAGGCACATAACATGTCCGTTTCATGATGGGAATGAACTCAGAATGGTCCCCTGAGTTTTTTATAATACACAGGGCTAGGCTGCTTTAAACCCTAGATCCATGTCCCAAAGCTGGATCCTGTCTGCTTTGCAGATAGCTGGTGAGGGTAGCTATATTTATGGGACCTCTTTGTGAGTGACCCGTTGCCCACGTCGGGCTAGCATCATGGAAAAGAAAAACTATGGTATTTGTTATTTACCATTACTTATTCGGACTATAGTGGATTTAATTATCCCAGAAGAGTTCCTTGTTCCATGCACTGTCTGTGTGTATCATAAAAAACTCAGGGGACATTCTGAGTTCATTCCCATATATATATATATATATATATATATATATATATATATATATATATATATATATATATATATATATATATATACATTATACAGGGTGTATATTGTATTATAAAATTTTTAATAAATATAAAATTTCATATATACAAAATGCAGTTAATAACTTCTCGGATTTGTTTAATTAAAAACAGTCATTAAAATCCTCACATTGATTGACTGCACCTGGTATATATATATATATATATATATATATATATATATATATATATATATATATATATATATATATATATATATATGCAGGGTGTTTCAGGTCACTTTAAAAATAAATATAAAGGAATATTAACGAATTACTGTGACAAACTTCAAATACCAAATACCAAATACAAACTACAAATTCCGCCAATTTGCATATTTCTAGAGTCTACCTAAAACAACTTGTATATATATATAAATATATTTATTTCAACTTTCATATGTTCTGTGCGATGATTCCTCATTTCACGAATGTTAGGTTTGTCGCCCCTTCTTTCTTATTTAAAAAATGCAATATATATATATATATATATATATATATATATACGTGATATATATATATGTGTATGTATGTCACTTCACTTTAGAGCACTGTCTCGCAGCTGGGACAGTACAGAATCTGTCTCTTCTTTCATTCCAGTGTATTTCTATTTCGTTTCCAAGGTTAGAGACACAACCCTTTAGTATTTTCCATATGTATATTATAGTGTATATATATATATATATATATATATATATATATATATATATATATATATATATAATATATATATTATATATATATGTTACAGTCAAAGTGTTTAACCAGCCATTTCGCGTAATGGCTGAAACTTTTAGTCATTTCGCCAAATGGCTGTTTCCCTTGGTCATTTCGTGAAATGACTAAAATCATCAGCCATTACGCGAAATGGTTGAAATTCCACCTTGGTCATTTCGTACAAGATCATTTGCCCGGTCAGGTCAACTGTATACCAGGTTAGGTCACCTGTATGGCGTATGCACGGTTAGGTCAACTGTATGCACTTGACAATTGGTTAGGTTAAGTTGTGTTATTTTCGTTAGTTTTAACGAAAATAACACGACTTAACCTAACCAATTGTCAAGGGCGTATAGTTGACCTAACCGGGCCTTCAATTACGGACATCGGAATAACATTGAGGGCCCGATTAGTATTTGAAAACCTCTATATTGAAAATTCAAATTCAAATGTGTTCAAATGTTCAAATGTGTTCAAATGTGTATTTGAAGTGTGTTTCTCACTTGTTTGAACAGACCTGTGGATGTATGTATGTTTTAGCAGATTTTGTTAGTTAAATAAAGGTTTCCAATTTTATTGTGATGTTTGTTATTTCTATGAATTTATGACAAAAGTCATTTTAGCCATTTCACGAAATGACCAAGGTGGAATTTCAGCTATTTCGCGTAATGGCTGAAGATTTTAGTCATTTCTCGAAATGACCAAATGAAACAGCCATTTGGCGAAATTACTAAAAACTTCAGCCATTATGCGAAATGGCTGGTTACACACTTTGACTGTAACATATATATATAATATATATATATATATATAATATATATATATATATATATTTATATGATGAATAAAACACGAAGGGAAAAGAAACACAAAGTGGTGCTCAAGTGCTTTAGTCTAATGACATTAGACGAAAGCGCTTGAACACCACTTTGTGTTTCTTTTCCCTTCGTGGTTTTATTCATCATAAATATTTTTCACGTGTCACTTTCGTGAAATAATTTTCATATATATATATATATATATATATATATATAAATCAGAAGTGACAGTAAGTAATTCAAATAACTATGGCGAAGTAATAGCAGAAAAACTTGAAAAATTAAACATGATACTAATTGTAATATAAGGGGTTCCAAAAAACCTTAGCCCCCCCCCCCATTTGCAGCTTACATGTTTACTTATATCGAAATAGTTTTTAGTGATTATAAAAATATATAAAATTCTTTATTTATTGCAGGTATTAAAATTACTCTAGCTGATAAAGTGATAATATAATGGCTTCTCAATTAATTGGTGATTCGGAGAGGCAACGTGTGATAGATCGCATACGAGCAATAACATTTCGGGAAGCTCGTGATGCTGGAGGCACCTTTATAACACGTTCATGGGTTGCCAAAAAGTTGCGAAGAAGTGAGGACTTCGTCAAAAGAAATTGGAATAAAACTTTGGATGAATGTGAAATGGATACAACCAAATCTGGGCGCCCAAATTTGCCACTCTCTCAGGAAACAAAGGAGATCATTGAAAGCGGTACGCGTAAGCGGAAAAACCGCTGTGCTAAACTTTCTAGAGAGATCGAAGTGTTGAGAGGAAAGATCGTTAGTGGTGAGATCATTCGACTGTACCGTCATAGGCAAGGTTTAAAGCCTTGGCATGAACTTCCAAAGCCAAGAAAAACTCAACTTAACATCGATGACAGAATGTGGTTTGCCCATTATCTTGAAGATTGGGATGTGGATGATTTCATGCATTTAGCTGTCTCCGATGAATTTTTTGTTTACGTAACACGTCGGCCTAACTACCAAAATGATCGAGTGTGGGCAACAACACCAGATGAAATCGATGACAATGAACATTATCGCGAATTATTGAAAAGTCCAGACTGTGTTGGTGTGTTTGTTTTGTTCACTGCAAAGAAGCTCATGTGGGTGCTGAAGCCAAATGGTCAGAGTCGGGATGGACAGTATTTTCGTGATATTATTCTATCCCAGCATGTCATTACTTTTCTAAGAAACCCAAACAATGTTACGGATGTCGAACAGGTCACACTTCTGCACGATAAGGCCCCCTGCTTAAAGGCATTAGCCACTCAACAGTTGTTTGGGAACCATGAGATCGATTTCTTTGGAAATGAAGAATGGCCAGGAAATTCTCCTGACCTGAACGTCTGTGAACACATTGGATCAGTTATAAAGGACAAGATTGAATGTCTCTTGTTTCAAGAACCTGCAGCAAATCGATTTTCGAAGGGTACAATGACGCAACACATTGAAACTGTTTTAGAAAATTTGCGTAACGATCAAGATCTATTCACGTCACTTTTGGCAAGCTACCCAAAGCGAATTCAGGCAGTCTTGGAAGCCAATGGCGGGAACTCCAAGTTTTAATTGTTTCTCATTAAATGCAGGATTAAATTCTCTTTTGTAAGGTATGTTTAGTTTTATTGTACCTCTAATGGTTTAGGCCATGGGCAGGGGGGCTAAGGTTTATTGGATCCCCGTACAGAACTCCAAACACTCCAACTACAAAATTCTCAGATACCATTACAGAAGTCAGAAACTTCATGAAGATTTTTAAACTCCCCAACCCCCATTTCTGCAGTGATTTTATTTCTCCATTTATGAAATATAAAAGGATAGGAGGAAATATATTTATAAACCAAGAAAAGAGAGGCACATGGGAAGACCAGGAGCCAGCAACAATGCTGCTGGCTGATGAATTCATGTTAACACAAGAAATAACAGAAATATACCAGAAAACGATTGCCTAGATTTGGTATTCACAAACAAACCAACCTAATTGATACCAGAAATATCTCCAACTATAATATCAAATCACAACATTATTGAAGTAATAACCAATATAAAACCAACAGGGAAGGAAAGAACCCACGCTATAGAAAGAGGCAAATTCGAAATTTTTAATCTTCACTCCAAGGTTATAAATTGGGAAGGTATTACATCCAGTATGGAAGCAGTAGACTGGAAAAACATCTTTAAGGATAAGCCAACAGAAGAAATGCTAATAATCCTCGAGGGAAGACGCTAGAAATTGTAGAAAAATATGTCTCAAAAAACAACAAAGAAGAAAGAGAAGCATGTGTGAGAGAAAAAAAGAGGGCAATGTTCTGCAAAAGAAAGAGAACGACTGAAAAATGAAGACACCGTACAGGCAACAACATCATAAAAATAAGTGAAAAACTGGAGAGCATAGATTGCGTTATGCAGGGGTCTATTTGAGAATAAGTTATACAGAGAAAAAAACGCTATAAAAGCGATAAAGGGTAAAACAAAATACTTCTACACTGTAAGTTTGCAGAAAAGGAAGACGAACCATCAAACGACCATCGGATCTTTGAAGAATGAAAACGCTGAATTAAAAGCTGATCTAAAGGAAGTATCTGAAATACCAGGAGCTCAGTATAAATGAGCTTTCAGTATCCTCAAAACTGATAAACTAATATATATATATATATACAGTTCCTTGAAGAAGAATTACGAGGGGAAAATATAGCGGACTTTGACTTCATAAAAGATGACATCACACGAGCTATAGAGAAACTAATATTACACTCAGCAGCAGACTCGGAAAACTACACTGATGAAAAACTGCAAAAATGAAATCGCTAGGCCCATATAATGGATATGGAGATAATCATTAGACACGTGAGAAATACTGATCATCCTGAAGAGAGCGAACATAGTTCCAATTTATAAAGGAGGGGATCGATCTGATGCAAAAAACTATAGGCCAGTGTCTCTGACATCTCATCTTACCAAAGTATTTGAAAGAATACTTAGAATAAAATTTTGACATTTTGTAAACTCAGAAAAAATTAAATGATAACCAACATAGATTCCGATCAAGAAAATCGTACCTATCACAACCTAAGAACATTATCACAACATCACTGATGCACTCGAAAACAGTGAAAATTATGATGTGATAAAATAGCCTTTGCCAAAGCATTCGATAAGTGTGAATTGTAATCATAGCACAAGCTGAAATATATGGGAATATCAGGAAAAGTAGGAAAGCAAATATAGTCTATAATTTTCTTAGTGAGAGGCCCTTGGACCCTCCTTCATGCATAAAAAAACAATCCAAGGAATATCAGACGTTCGTAGCTGAGTACTATAAAGAACAGTTAGCTCCATTACTCTTCATAATCATACTAACTGATATAGATGATGAAGTTACCAGTGATAGCACAGTAACATCCTTTGTTGATGACACAAAAATGCGTAGAGAAATAAAAAACCCTAGATGATACAGAATCCCTACAAAACAGACATGAGCAAAATTTACAGTTGGTCAGAAGGGAACAGTTTGAAATTTAACAGCGAGAATTTTTAAAGAAGGGAGGAACTAAAATCCATGAAATACAGGAAATTCAGAGAAACTCTAAAGCAAAAATTTAGGAGCTATAATAACTGACGAAGCGAAGTTTGAAATACAAAAAAGATAGCTCAAAACAAAGCAAAACAAATAATTGGATAGAACTGATACTGAGAACTTTTAAAAGAAAAGACAGGAATATAATGTTTTCTCTGTTGAAAACACTGATCATACCCAAGCTGGAGTATTGTTCAGTCTTAACATCCCCATATAAAAAAGAAGACATTAGTCAACTAGAAGAGATTCACAGAAATTTCACAGATAAGATCATGAATGCAAAGGACTAAATTACTGAGAAAGATTGCCTGAATTAAATTTATATTCGCTGCAAAGAGGAGAGAGATACACCATTATTTACGCATGGAAAATAATAGAAAAACTAGTACCTCATCTTCATTTGAACCCTATAACCACTCAAACAAAAGTTGAAAGTAAGAGAAAGAGAATGTGTTGTATTCCCAAAGCAACTGTCCAATGAACTACGAAACACGACTGATGTAGTGGTGGAAATCTTCAAAAGAGGACTTGACGCTTGAGTTAAAACAATACCAGATGCGCCGGGAGTACCTGGCTATGTGAAGTGAAGAGTGCAAGAAACCAACTCTCTACTTCACAAGGCCAACTCGAAAGGAGCGGCAACAAACCTAACCCCCGTGAAATGAATATATATATGGCATGAATTTCACATTTAAACACGTGAAATGAATGAATGGTGCAAACCGACAAGGAAAAAGAATAATTATTCATTCCCTGACGAGGTGTACTGCTGAATACACGAAAGACCTTAGAATATTTTTTTCTTTTTGGTTGTTGGTTTGCATTATTTAAGGCTGCCTTCCCTAAAATTTATTTTTATTGAATTTTTCTCTTCAGTTTGTGTTGGCTTATAATCCAAATAAAATTAAACTTTATTTTTGTTTCCTTGACATGGCTGCAATGTGTTTTAAAAGTGTAAAGCTCCCTGCAATATACATTATTCCAGTTTTTATTTTTTTAATTTTCCTGTGACATTGTGTTTTTACTACTTTTGAGGATTTGGAATAGCATCAATGATATAATATATATATATAACATTATATATATATAAATATATATATATATATATATCATTGTGTTTTTACTACTTTTGAGGATTTGGAATAGCATCAATGATATACATATATATATATATACACACATATATATATATATATATATATATATATATTATATATATATATATATATATATATATATACATTATAACTGCAAACACGCAGTATAATTAACGTAAAGAACGACGCTTTGTATAGGAGAATTATCCGCGCAAGATGAGAGCGAAAGAACGAAACAAATGAAAAAATGAGGTAACCACCCGGGAATCGAACCCGGGATCTTCCGATTGCCGGTCAGATATGATAACCATTACACCACGGGCCTCACTCATCTTGCGCGGATAATTCTCCTATACAAAGCGTCGTTCTTTACGTTAATTATACTGCGTGTTTGCAGTTATAATGTATATAATGTTACGGCATGCGGGAGGTGCCCCTTTGGGGCATTGGTTTCTGCGCGTATGTAGAGGAATTACGACATTTGTTTGAGTGAGGCCCGTGGTGTAATGGTTATCATATCTGACCGGCAATCGGAAGATCCCGGGTTCGATTCCCGGGTGGTTACCTCATTTTTTCATTTGTTTCGTTCTTTCGCTCTCATCTTGCGCGGATAATTCTCCTATACAAAGCGTCGTTCTTTACGTTAATTATACTGCGTGTTTGCAGTTATAATGTATATAATGTTACGGCATGCGCGAGGTGCCCCTTTGGGGCATTGGTTTCTGCGCGTATGTAGAGGAATTACGACATTTGTTTGAGTGAGGCCCGTGGTGTAATGGTTATCATATCTGACCGGCAATCGGAAGATCCCGGGTTCGATTCCCGGGTGGTTACCTCATTTTTTCATTTGTTTCGTTCTTTCGCTCTCATTTTGCGCGGATAATTCTCCTATACAAAGCGTCGTTCTTTACGTTAATTATACTGCGTGTTTGCAGTTATAATGTATATAATGTTACGGCATGCGGGAGGTGCCCCTTTGGGGCATTGGTTTCTGCGCGTATGTAGAGGAATTACGACATTTGTTTGAGTGAGGCCCGTGGTGTAATGGTTATCATATCTGACCGGCAATCGGAAGATCCGGGTTTGATTCCCGGGTGGTTACCTCATTTTTTCATTTGTTTCGTTCTTTCGCTCTCATCTTGCGCGGATAATTCTCCTATACAAAGCGTCGTTCTTTCCGTTTATATATATATATATATATATATATATATATATGTGTGTGTGTGTATATATATATACACACAGGGTGTCCCAAAAGGTATGGCCTAAAAATAAACTTTTACAATTTTTTTATTATAAATGATAGAGTTAAAGAACAATGATAAAAACAGGCATGAATGCTTTAAGTTTTATTTAATATAGTTAGTAAACCTCCACATGATATCCACCGTTCTCAACAATAGTCTAATTCTATGTAAATTCTAAAAAAGCTGAACGTATGAAATCTGGTGTAAGTGATGCGCAGACCGTATTTCATAAAAAGGCGCTTAGCAACAAGGTGCTTAGCTTAACTTAGCCTAATACATCAAATAGCCTCGTACTGTAGTTGATGCCGGAAGTTAAGTGCCGTAAACTGTTTAAATGATGAATTTTGAAATCAGTGAGTAATTTCCCTGTCTGAAATTTAGACAAATGTGCGGACGCTCTTCTACATAAGCGTCGTTCTTTACATTAATTATACTGTGTGTTGTTTGCAGGTAAAATGTATATATGTACGGCATGAGAAGGTGCCCCTTTAGGGCATTCGATTCCGCTCGTATGTAGGAGAATTACGACTTCTGACTGATTGAGGACCTTGGTGTAGTGGTTAGCATGTCCGACCGGCAAGAGAATGATCCCGGGTTCGATTCCTGGGAGGTGCCTCATTTTTCATTTGTTCGTTCTTTCTCCTCATCTTGTGCGGACGCTCTTCTACACAAGCGTCGTTCTTTATGTATATATATATATATATATATACACATATATATATATATATATAACACGAGTACACACACACACACACACACATATATATATATATATATATATACACATCTATATACAAGGAGCAGTCAATGAATGTGAGGATTTTAATGACTGTTTTTAATTAAACAATTCCGAGAATTTATTAACTGCATCTCGTATATATGAAATTCTATATTTATTAAAAATTTTATAATACAATATACACCCTATGTATATATATATATTATAAAAAATGTTATTATTTGGCCAATATATCTTTGTTTTGGTATAACCTTGTTTTGTTATGAAATCTAAATAAAATAATGTGTTTGAAAATTTTTTAAAAACGAACAAAGGAATAAAATCATAAAATACTAGGGGCACTCAATATATTTTGCCCCACCCATTTTTCTTAGCTAAATAATAGGCCATGGGGATCAAATGTCTTTTGGGCCGTAAGTTTGAACTTTCTGCGCTTCACATAACCCGATTTTTCCAGTTTGAACCTCCCCTCCTTGTATAAAACCGCTTTTAAACGCCCTTGTATAAAACCGATGGTTAACGCAGTTTCGAAAACGGCGTCTGAGAGTGATGTGCGTTGTAAACAGGGAGCTGTTATCGAGTTCTTAACCGCAGAGAAGGAAACAGTTGGAAATATTCACAAAAGTCTATAAAACGTTTACGGAGTTGCTGTTATTGATCGAAGCACAGTTGGACGCTGGTCTGAACGTGTGAGATCATCGGAGAGAGGGAGAGCCAGCCTCGACGATGAGCCACGCAGCGGTCGCCCGGAATCGGCTGTGACATCTCACACCGTGCAACGTGCTAACAGCATCATTCGATCAAATCGGCACGTCACATACAAGGAGCTATCACTGGAGCTAGGAATTAGTGAAGGAAGTGTGAATACGATAATTCAGCAACTGGGATACTCAAAAGTGTGTTCACGGTTTGTCCTCGCCAACTGACTGAAGATCACAAAGCCCAAAGAAAAGAAATTGCTTCTGAGTCGTTGGTTCGGTACGAGACAGAAGGGGATGACTTCCTTTCACGAATTGTGACTGGGGATGAGACTTGGGTACACCACTTTGAATCTGAAACAAAACGCCAATCCATGGAGTGGCATCACGCAGACTCCCCACGCAAGAAAAAGTTCAAAATGGCCCCCTCTACAGGAAAGGTTGTGGCCACCATCTTCTGGGACATGAAAGGGGTGATTTTGGTGGACATTGTAAACAAAGGACAAACATTCAACTCAGAGGCATATATTGCTACCCTACAGAGACTCCAGAGACGTATAAAGCGAGTTCGACCGGAGAGAAAACTGGAAGACGTCCTTCTTTTGCACGATAACGCAAGACTCCAAAATAGTTTGCAAACAAGAGAGGCCATCACAAAAATGCGCTTGACTGTGTTACCCCACAGCTCGGATCTGCCACCTTCAGACTTCCATTTGTTTGGGCCAATGAAGGATGCTATTCGTGGAAGAAAATTTCAGAGTGATGATGAGGTTGTTGAGGAAGTTACGAGGTGGCTCCAGCGGAACCCAGCGGACTTTTACTAGCAAGGAATAAAGGCCCTTGTTTCGAGGTGGAAGAAAGCCGTAGACAAGGATGGAGACTATGTGGAAAAATATAAACTTGTAAAAAAAGGTATGTAACTACTTATGTAAAATATTTCTGGAACTTACAAGGAATCTTGGAAAGTAAAAAAAACGGTGCGGCAAAATATATTGAGTGACCCTCGTATATTCATATCATTTGCAAAAATTATTTATGTCTTTGAATAAACATAAAACAATGAAATAATAAAATGCATTAAAATACAAAGTTGGGCATTATAGTACAAAACTAGGAAAGCAGGTCACGAAAATTTATGAAATTTCGTAAAGAATTTGAATAAACTAAATAAGTTTGCCTTGAAAACTTTGCCTGAAATGGTGAGGGAGCCGTGTGAAATTATTAAGTATTTATTCTATACGAACTTTCGTTTGTACCTAATTTAAAGTATAAATTTTATTTAGAATTTTTAAGATTATAATTATAATAATTAAGATTATATTAACCCAGTCATGGATTTCCGAAGCCAGTCTGAGAAATGAGGAGGGGGTTAAGTGACGAGCCCGCTGATCCTGACGTGTTTGGCTGAACTCAGTTTTTCATTCAAAGGGAACTTACTTTTCTTGGTCTCAGAGACCTCAGTTGAATGGAGGATTTAAAAAGGAATACCAGCCAACTAGTAAAATAACCCCACTAAAGATTATGTGTAGAACGTTATATTTTGCATATAGAAGTTCTGTTATTTGTAAAGTACAAAAAATAAATCAGTCATCCATATAAAGGTAAAAAATAATATACTACAGTAAAATAAAATTGTTATAAGTTTTGAATAATGATTCAAATTTCAGTGTTAAAAGTTTTGAAATTATTTCCTGACTCCAAAGACAATCTTTGCTCTTGAGTGAAAGACAATGAATTTGGGAGTCAGTGAGGTTGAGGAGTTAGTGGAGAGTAATCGGGGGTTTTACTTTTGGTCATTTGCTTTCCTTCCCCACTCTTTTCTATTTCTTAATATATGGATTCTAAGTAGTGGGTGAGCTTTCGTCCCAAGTCGTGCAAGTGATGTTGGCGTTCAGGCGCTGGTACATATTGTTATATTTGTAAGGGTCTACTGGCCTCCTTGTGGGGTTAATAGGCCACGGGGTTCGGATCCCCAGACCTATAAAGAGAGCTTTCTCTCATTTACAGAAGCATAACTGCGCACTCCTGGTTGAACCTAGGCGTCTTTTCTCTCTTCCTACGTTCCTCTTTCTTTTCTTCGCTTTATATTCTCTATCTCCCATCTTCTACCTTCTCATTTCTCCTTTTTTTATTTTTATGTAATTTACCCCACTTGTGCCCCAGCAACCCGAGAGAAAACTGGTAGGATGGTTAGAGAGTTAGACTCGTAGGAGTGGGTGAGTTCCTTTCCCACTTCCTGCAAAAGGTGTTGGCTGTTCTGTCGCTGGCATCTATTGTCATGTTTTGGAGGTGCTGCTGAAAGGGTTGCCAGCTTTGCCTAATAATAATCAATTCGGCCATCATTAACCATGGCTGACTAAGATTTTTTAATATTGGGTAGCTAACCGATATTTCACTATTTTCTGGACATTTTTGAAAAGTAACATTTTACTTAAATTTTACATTTAAATATAATTTGACCAAGAATACTCTTATGATCTTAAATTTGCTTACAAAGTATGCAGTTAATTATAGAATTACACTAGCCTCTTTATCGTCCGGCATATCGGTAGTTCGACAACTTGGTAGTCCAGCACTTATCATGACATAGCTCCCAATAATCCGGTAGTCCTCTCTGATAGTCCGGTAGCTCGTAATAAATCGTTAAGGTATATCTGTTCATACTTTACTTTACTTTATTCATACTTTACTTTGCCCTCGCCGATGAATGCCACAAATGACGATCACCCAGCAGTAATACCCAACCAGTATGGGATTGCTGGGCAGGCAAAAATCAAAGTTCTTTCCAACCTTTTTAATTAAGCTGGGCTAAGTGTTCTAAAACAGATGAGTATCAGCTTCAGTGTCGTCTCTTGCGAATTATTAAATTAACAGGAGTGTACCAATGATGCATACCAGGTTGTACGGAAGAAGGGGACACTTGGTAGTCCGGAAAATTCACTAGTCCGTTATGCCTCCGGAACCAATCGTGTCGAACTAGAGAGAAAATAATGTAATAACAAACGAGAATTTCACTCACTCGCATCCCGAAGATGCTTTAAACTTACTCGCCATCCCTTAACATGCTTTAAACATGTTTTCGTAAAACTCGTTGGCAGGTGCATTCCTGCCAACCCCCCCCCCCCTCCTTCTCAGTGGCTTCTCCTTAATTTACCTGCAACGAGACTGGCATTTCGCATGGAATAGGGGGGGTTGTTTAAAATATGATATATATACGTATTAAAGGAGTACTAATGTGAATAATTATAAAAAAGGGGACGTGGAAAAGTAACTATAGTGACGGACGAAAATATAATAAAGAGTGAAAGAAAGACTATAAGTGCTTGACATTAAAAGACGTTTCATACCTTGGTAAAGTGTGTCGGTGCCCATCCGGAACATTAGAGAAACATAACGTGGTTGTACATGGGAAAAACTATGAAGCATAAAAAAAGAGTGAGAAGTCGGTTATTAAAACAAAGCTAGTTGAACCTTTTATTGATAAATCTGCGTCAAATTCCGCTTGGAAGGAATTTGAAATTATATTTAGTGCTTCATTTGCTTGTCATTGAGGTAGTGTAAGGCGAGTTGATCACCTGATAGAAATTATTAAGGCGAATGGAAAAGGAATGTTAGAAAATTCAAGACTGCGTTAAGTTGCATATACAGTATTGTGCTATGTTTGAGTGATTGCTTGGCGATTTTTCATCAGAAGCAGCTGATAACCCTGCTTGTACTGGCCTCTTGCGAAGTTAGTAGGCCTCATGGTTCGGATCCCCAAACCTACAAGATTTTTTTCCCATCCAAAGAAATCTGGCAGAGCATGCTTAACTGAGCCCAAGCATCTATTCTCTCTCTTCTGTTATTTTTTCCGCTTTCTCTCCTCTATTTCTTCTACTTTGTCGTTCATCTTCTTCGCTTGTTGGATTCTTATGTAATCTACACCACGCCCCTGTCTTTCAGAGCAAGAGAAAACCATTAGGTAGCTTATCCTTACTAATACTCCTGGAGAAATTTACTTCATGAAAAATGTATTTCTTGGCCTTTCCGACAAGAGGTTGAAGGCTTTTTCTTTGGCTTCATTCGTGACCTTTGACTGTTAATCAGATCGCGAGATCCGTCGACGAGTCTGGCTAACCGCGAGATCAGTTATTCTTTAAACGTAGGAGCTGGCTATTCGCGACGGTTACAACTCCTTCGACTTATCGTCAGATATTCCTAAAGGTTTAAATTTGGACTAATTAGAACATCTTAATATTTATTCTGATAATTCTTTAATTTATTGTATAGGCCTTAAAATTTGTTAATGTTTAATTTCGGATTCATTATTTATTATTTGCTTGAACTCAACCGACCTCAAAGAAGATTTTGGTGGAAGATCAGCTAGCTTGGTTTAAGGTGAATTGTCAACCACAATCTTTAAATTATTTCTGTTAATAAAGTAAATTTGTTATACCATTTTCATTAACTCTCCCACTTACAACAATCTATTAATTAACCATTTCGTTTGCGAATAACTTTTCTTTAAACAAAAAGGTATAAAGACTGGCTGTTATTCAAAACCAAATATTTTGGTAACTAGTAACTCACATTACACACATTTTGGGTTCTCTTTCCGACAATTAAACCAAACCAATATAAACATGTAAAAACATTTGTAGAAAAGTTGCATTTTAGTACGATTTATATTATTATTTCTGGTGGGACATTACGGTCCCACTGGTACTGAAAGGCTTAAGTCTTTACAACTTGGTTATGGAACATCTACCAGAATAAATGAAGAACTCTTGCAAGGGAAATAAATTTTATCAGGGTTCATATTACGCATAAATTGGTAAAAACAGGCGAAGTAGGTAAAATAATCATCTTGAACCGCGGCTCACCCAAGTTTCTTAGGCACGTTTTGGCATTTAGGAAATTAGTGTTTGCTGTTTGCAGATCAACATAATCAAAATTTCTATAAAATTTCCTTTAAAGTCCTTTAGATGTAAGAGTAGGTCCTCATTTTCGCTGCTGACGATCAAAGTGCCCCGAAGCATGTTCAATAGAGGTCATGTCAGGACTTCATGGCAAACAGGAAGAATCGAGCGTTTGACGTCTTTTCCTCATAGAAGTGGTTTTGGAATTGTGATATGCGGCATGAACTTCTCTTAGCATATGCGCATCTAACTACAAGACACAATCTTGGAAGAATAGGAAGTGATTCTCAAGAAGGAATACATTTATCAAAATTAAAGTATCCTCTAATTATCCAGCATTACACCCAAAACAATACTAACAGAATCCTGAAATACTTGATTACTCGTTCTCGTACCATTGTCCATCCATCCGACGTAAACCGATTAAAAAGAGATATGTCCCTGACCAAATCAGATATCTTATTTCCAAAGATCTGTGTGTGTTAAATTTTGGCCAGTGTTAAGATTCGTCTTATAATAATGCCTGAAGGAAGGATTTTCGTCTACTCAAATGTGCACTATATAACAATTCACGCAAAAGACACTTATCGTTCGTTGAGATATACACATGAATCGCAATATCTACAAATCTTTTACGAGGACTGGTCATCAGGTAGCGAGCATTGGCTCTTTATGTTCCTGTAACCAGGTCTAGCCATTCTGTTAGAGGGTTAACGTCTCCTTTATTTGTCTGAAAAAAACATGGAATCATATTTTGAATTTGAACTGTTTTTGACCTAGAATCGTTTTTCATCTGTAACTACCTCTCACTAATCACGAGATCACTGATAATGGTAATATATCACAGGCACCACCTGTATGAGACTTCTTTAATGATCTACAAACTTGAGGCACGACACTTTCTGTCTGTAACGTAAATATAGGCTTAGCTCGTAACATCGGTTATGCCGTTCAATAATTTTTCTGAGAGCTTAGTTATTGTCGAAGGGCTTCCTCCCAACGCATGATGTACAGCAGCCTATTTGAGGAAACGTTCTAAAAACTTTATTAATTAATACAGAAATATATTTATTAATGATAATATAAAGATAATGATATAAATGCATATAATATACGTAAAAATATATAAAAGCAGTGTATATATATATATATTATATATATATATATTATATATATTATATATATATATTGTGTGTGTGTGTGTGCATGTGCGTGTGCGTGTGCAAAAAGAATAAAACCACCATGCGAATGAAAGTAATTCATTATTTCTGCAAAAAAAGGACCTCTTACATCCTCTGTATCCTTAACATTGGTATCGTCGATCCTCATTTGAAAGCCACGCGTAGAAAGAACTCAAATCTCAGACAAGTACGTTTTGCAAAATAGCACCAGAAAAAGTATATATATATATAAATTACGGCGGAAAGCATAAAGAAGCAAGAAATTGTTCCTGCAACTGACTGGAATAGATAAAAGGATTATTATATATATATATATATATATATATATATATATATATATAATATATATATATATATCCAGGAAACGTGAATAACTATTAAACAAATAAAAAGTACTTAGCGAAAAATTTCTTGAATTCAGATTAAAAGATCTTTTGCTCTCTCCATTGCAACGCAAAAAGGCATTCAAATTTTTTTATATACTGAAATTACTCTTTTGTAGATCGCGCACACGCTTTACAGTAATACCTATTTGAGAGCTTTGAACACTTTCATCAGCTTCTTTAAGAACACTGCTCTATCCTCTTATTTACTAAAAAACAAAATCTTTCAGAAGGATTGTTTGAAGAACTCTAAAAAAGGTTTCTCAAAGTCCGTGGATATAGTTAAATTTTTATGGATACAATATCTTTTTAAAGGAAGTCTTTTTGTCAAACTTTTAATGCTGAATCTCAGAATTCCTTATGAAGTCTTTCAAAAGAATCTCTTATATTTGAATGAGTGGTGTCATCTGTTGGAGGCAGTTTCAATTAGATTTCAGTTCAGTTCTTCTTTATTTACAGTGTTAATGCATACAAGTTCATTCTTATATGTTTATATTTTATTGAGAATAACATACTAACAATGACTTAATTTTTAACACTAAATATATTAGAGATAAATTTAATCTTATCTTGTTGGAATTCGAACCCATGTTCATGAAGACACGAGATTTACCAGCCAGCCACGTAATCCACTCTGTCATGAGATGATATGGTTAACGATCAGAGTTTTGTATACTTTTTTCGCATTGTTTTTTGTAATTACCTTAATACTTACATTGTTTGTGTTTATATACTGTATATACAGTAATCTAGTAATTAGTGTTGAAGACAATCTTAATTATAGTTTAAGGAGAAGCAAGATGAAAAGCGTCATATTTTACATAATATATATATATATATATATATATATATATATATATATATATATATATATATAAACGAACAGGCTAAGGATTAATAAAGTACTACTCTGAAAATAATAAGTCCTACTAAAAGGCAAATCTTTTTTATGTGCATAATAATAAACCTTAAAAAGAATAGAACCATAAAACACATAAAACATTTGGGGTTAAAAACTCAAAGTTAAAAAACCAAATAGTATTTGGCAGCAGCTTTTGATGACATGTAGCCTATAATGAAACAGGATTTTTCATCAAGATGTGGGAAATTCTTTCATCGAACAAGTGACCTCAGGCCTCAGGTGACAGTATTTTCATCAAGCTTCAATGCTTGATGAAATACTTTTCTGGGAATTGATTCCTTGAAAATAATTTAATTGAAGAGGATGGCGCCATCTAAACATTTTAGTTTAGTTTCATTAACCAAGTATAATTAAATGCATATAATTTTTACGTTAATCAGGCACAACAGAGTAACAGCAGCCTACGTTTTAAGATTAGATACATTAGAAATAAATTTACCATACCTCGGTGAGATTCGAATCAATGCCACTGAAGATTTAAATTTTGCGAGCTGCCACGTTACTCACTCGGCCATGAGACGGTAAGATATACTGAGAGTTTTGCATACATGCTTTTTCGCATTGGTTTCAGTATGTATATTTTAATATGTATACTGTTTCTGTTAATATATATATATATATATATATATATATATATATATATATATATATATATATATATATATATATATATTATCTCCCTCCATTTTCAGTTCACAGGGAACGCTTTATTTAATTTAAACCAGACAACGCCTGAGGCTGTAAAATTCAAAGTCAAGTTCATAGCCACAACCCATGCGAACAAAGGGTTTATTTAATTTTACATAATTGATGTACTTTGTGTACCTAAATACGTTCCTAAATCGAAAAAAGAGATAGGCTTCTCCCAGATACTGTTTCCTTCTGTACGGAAATCACGCGCTGCAGTGACGTATTCACTCGTGATGCAGGAGGTTCCGGTTTTTCTAATACATAAGGAGGGGCTCCACGCCCTTAAATCAGATTTCTGCACGCAGCGGTAAGACGCAGATCTCCGAATAAGCGGCAGGAAAGGCCCAATCCGTATAAAGAGATTAATTCAGATTCCGACACCGCGCGATTAATTTCGGAACTCCATAGAGGAGAAGAGGGGGTTTGAGAGGGGTTCGAGCTGCGTTAAGAAGTCTTGGGCCAAATAATAACAGTAGTAAAGCAACTTTGATTTAAAGTCGAACTTAAACGACTCGATAATTAGTGATGTAGGTCACATCCGCATCCGCATCCGCATCCGCGGAACATCCGCACATTTTCTCGCATCCGCATCCGCGTCCGCATCCGCACTTTGGACTGCGGATGTCGTGCGGATGTGAACCGTTGAGATAAAATGTCATTAATAAGCGGAAATTATCAAATTCTACTCTATTAATAGAACTAGTTCATTGTGCGCAAAAGTGATGCAAGCGACAAGACGAGAGGCTGTTCTTGTATGAAGTTACTCTCTTGCAACCTACTTAGATCCACGTTACAAAGCTAAGTTATTTTCACCTAGTACATTAGAACGAGTTAAATCATCACTTGGCAAAGCAGTTGAAGAGCTTCAATCTCTTGAATCTGTCGCTTCGCCACCCACCAAAAGAATAAAAGTTTCAGTGACAGAACCAACACCTTCAACAAGCAAATCTATCACAGAATCTGTCTCTCAGTTTCTTGAGTCAAGCAGCAATGACGAGACCTACGCGATGTCAAAAGATGTAGTAAAAATGATCGAGAGCTATCACCAAGAAAAACGCCTGGCTGCATGTGACAATCCTATTAGTTGGTGGAAAAATACGCAGAATATCTATCCATACTTGAGTAAACTTGCAAGGAAACATTTAGCCTGTCCTCCAACAAACGTACCAAGCGAGAGATTATTTAGCAGTGCTGGATTAATATATGATGAAAAGAGAAACAGACTGGCAGCAGAAAAGGCAGAAAAATTAATGTTCCTTAAGCATAACCTTCCTATAATTAAGTTTGAACATTAAACGATGAACATCTTAGTTTACTTTATTTTAATTACTCATTTATAAATATGCCTAATAAAACTTTAAACTTAATTTAAATATTTATCAAGCTAATTAAAGATCTCTTTCTATAAGGGTGGAGGTTGGGGAAAGAGGTCGGTGGGGTGCATTTGAGTTGGGTTCACGTCCCGCATCCTGGTAACACAATTCTGGTTTCTAATTGTGGCTGAAACTCAACAAAATATAACGAATTTATTTGCAGACGAATTCACTAATTGATTTCTATATTAGTTAGATGCTTGATATTATTTTATATGTTCAGAGAAAAGTACAGCAATTATTGTACAATTAATCAATTATACTACATTATAGCTACAGCTCTCTCTATATAACTTATTATATACGTTAAACACAACAAATTTCGAATATATCCTAAAAAATAACGAAAATGTAGACATCCGCGTCCGCATCCGCATCCGCGGATGTTGAAATCAAACATCCTCATCCGCATCCGCATCCGCGGATGTGAAAAAAATGACATCCGCTACATCACTATCGATAATTGTAATTCCTCAACTGTAATAGCAATCTAATTCAAGTAAATTAAAAGAAAACTTTGCCAAACATTTCCTTGTCCTCCGCGAACCTTTAATTCGCACTTCCCTGAGCCCACCTGAGGAGGGAAAACATAGCGACAAATTCTTCAGGCCATCATCAGCATTGAGAGTATAAGGTGCCAGATCCGGGCTGTGTGGAGGGTGGGGTAACACAGTCAAGCGCAGTTTTGTGATGGCCTCTCTTGTTTGCAAACTGTTGTGAGGTCTTGCGTTTCTCTCCGGTCGAACTCGTTTTATACGTCTCTGGAGTCTCGTCTCTGAATTGATTATTTGTCCGTTCTTCATAATATCCACCAGAATCACCCCTTTCATGTCCCAGAAGATGGTGGGCATAACCTTTCCTGTAGAGGGAGCCATTTTGAATTTTTTCTTGCGAGGGGAGTCTGCGTGATGCCACTCCATGGATTAGCGTTTTGTTTCAGGTTCAAAGTGGTGTACCCAAGTCTCATCCCCAGTCACAATTCGTGAAAGGAAATCATCCCCTTCTGTCTCGTACCGAACCAACGACTCAGAAGCAATTTCTTTTCTTTGGGCTTTGTGATCTTCAGTCAGTTGGCGAGGAACAAACCGTGAACACACTTTGGAGTATCCCAGTTTGCTGAATTATCGTATTCACAATTCCTTCACTAATTCCTAGGCCCAGTAATAGCATCTTGTATCTGAGGCGTCGATTTGATCGAATGACGCTGTTAGCACGTTACAGAGTGTGAGATGTCACAGCCGATGCCGGGCGACCGCTGCGTGGCTCATCATCGAGGCTGGCTCTCCCTCTCTCCGATGATCTCACACGTTCAGACCAGCGTCCAACAATGCTTCGATCAACAACAGCATCTCCATAAACGTTTTGTAGACGTTTGTGAATATTTCCAACTGTTTCCTTCTCTGCGATTAAGAACTCGATAACAGCTCTCTGTTTACAAAGCACATCACTGTCAGACGCCATTTTCGAAACTGCGTTAACCATCGGTTTTATACAAGGGCGTTTAAAAGCGGTTTTATACAAGGAGGGGAAGTTGAAATTTGGAAAAATCGGGTCATGTGAAGCGCAGAAAGTTCAAACTTACGGCCCAAAAGACATTTCAGCCGCATAGCCTATTATTTAGCTAAGAAAAACGGGTGGGGCAAAATATATTTAATGCCCCTAGTGTATATATATATATGTATATATATATATGAAAATTATTTCACGAAAGTAACACGTGAAAAATATTTATGATGAATAAAACCACGAAGGAAAGGAAACACAAAACGGTGCTCAAGCGCTTTCGTCTAATGACATCCTCAGGAACACTGAAATACATAAAAGGTTACGGCCTATATATAGGTTACAGAAAGAGAAAAAAAAAATATAAATAAATAACATACATACACACAAACATATATACATATATATATTACATACATATCTACACACATACACATATATATATATATATATATATATATATATATATATATATATATGCATATATTTAATAAACGGAGAAGTAAAAATAAAACTTAAAAAATTAAGGATTAGAGGATTAACAAAGAGGCATATCGATTTTTAGCACAAGATCAAATGAGTTATAAAAATAATACAAATTTATACTGGAGATACGCCCGGGTTTAACACTGCCTTTTTAGAGTCAAGTTTCGATATATATAAAAATAAATTGAAGATTAAAAGTTAATAAAGTAGCTTACAAGTTTACCAAAGATTAAGTGTCCTACCCTTTTTACCTAGATTTGTTTTGAAGGAATTCAAAACAACAGGATCGAGTTGAAAAAGTCCTTTCCTTATGTTGAAGTTATTTGAAAGTTGAATAATGGCAGACTCAAGAATATTTCTATTGACAATGTTGCTCGAACGAAATAAAACTGAAGCATTATTCCAATCAATACAGTGGGATAACTCTGACAAATGGACAAAAAGAGCACTGGACAACTGTCCTGTTCTGACGCAATATTGATGTTGTTTTATACGTGTGTGCAAATCCTTTCCCGTCTGACCTATGTAAAAGGAATCACATTGTTTACACCCAATTTTATAGATAATGCCTGAATTATTGGTAGGGCTATTTTTTACTATGATATTTTTCACAATATTGTTATATGAAAATACTACATTAATATCCAAAAGTTTAAGTACGTTAGCAATGCCTAAAAAGCCCGGGAAAAATGGAAGTACTAAAATATTTTTTGACAAAGTACGAGTGTTATTATTGACACGATAGAAAGTTCGTTTTGCCTTGTTGAGACAAGATTCCATAAACGCAGATGGGTAACACCGATCACTTCCAATATCGTTGATTTTTTCCAATTCGGCATCGATGTATTCCGGACTGGCGATCCTAAGGGCGCGGAGAAACAATGATGAAAAAATGGCCTTCTTAGTGGGGGTGTCATGTCCCGAGTAAAAGTGTACGTAGGACAAGTTGTTTGTTGTTTTCCGATAGATACTAAACTTAAAACCTGGGCTTTCCCTATGTACACGCACATCCAAAAATGGGATTGACTTGTCTTGTTCCACTTCTAAAGTAAACTTAATGGAGGGGACTTGATCATTTAACTTCCTCCTTCAGTTAAATGATCAAGAGAGATGAGGCTGAAAGGTTAACCAGCAAAGCTAAAAAGTCGTTCGCATACCGTGCTTGCTGGAATTGGAGTATTTAACCCTTTACTGCCCGGAGGTTTTTTCGAGACTGAATAAAATCGTCTGGCTAAGCCAGAACAAAATCAGTAAAGTGACACTGGGCGCTAAAGGGTTAATTAACAATTAAAATTAACGATGGCTGGAGAGAGAAATGTATCGGTTACATTTTTGTTGCATTTTGCATTTTGTTACAGTTACAATTACTTTTTGTATATTTGTAATTCAATACTTTCAATTTCCTGAAAAAAGTAATTTGTAAATTGTAACAAATTACTTTTGTAACTATTACGCCTGACGCTATATATATATATATATATATATATATATATATATATATATATATATATATATATATATATATTTATTCAAAATGAAGTTGGAAAGTTTATTGGCAGAAAAAACAAAGTACTTTCCATGATAGTGCTGGTAATGATAAAAACAAAAAAAGTATAAAAAATAAAAAAGAAATACAAATAATGAAATAAGTAAAATTAAAATTAATAATAAAACTACAAACAAAATTAGGACTAAAAAATAAAAATACAAGTGGTGAAAATAACAATAACGATGTTAAGTGGAGCTATAGACAAATATTTTCATACCATGAAGCCTATATTTTAGAAGACATAAAGCATGACTGAAAAATGGCTTGGACAATTAGATTAATTATCTGTGTTTTGAATTCTTTGCTTTAGACCAGTGCTCTTCAACCTTTTTATGCTTACCGCCCACTTTTGTAACTTTTGAATCTCCGTATCGCCCACCAAAATTAAAAATGAAAAAACTCAAACTAAAAGTTATATACCCTGCATAAAACAATAAAATTAATTGCAATTACCTTTAGATTAATGAGATCCTTGAGCCACTAGTGGGCGGTACCGCCCAGGTTGAAGAGCACTGCTTTAGACTGTATTGGGCATGTCTTTCTTCCTCCAGAATGATCGATATATTGTGGTTGGTGAACATTTGCGAAGCTGAGTATACTGGAGGTAACTTACGCAACAGTTTAAATGGTCTTTTTTTATATTCACCCACAGCTGCTGCCCATAAATATTTGCGTAGAAAGTACGAAAACGAGTGTCTTTAGTGTCATTTGTACGGAATCTGAAGCCCCTTTAATCACGATTGTTTTCGTACATAAAGTTCGAGAGTGTTTTCTTATGTCTGGGTCGTCACTGAAATAATTGATGATAATTTGACCCAGATAATTAAATTATCCTACTTGCTTTCTTCATTCATCTTTTATTTGGACATTTACAAAATAATAGTAGCTGTTTGATTTGAGGTTTTATGATAGCAATGCATAACCTTAGTTCCAGACACATTAAAATTAATACGATTCTGTGAATATAATTGGCAGATTTTTAGAAGATGATCCAGACCTTTAACTGAATGCCTTTTAAATATCATATCATCAACATAGACACTAAAAGATTTAGTTAAAACTAATCTACATTTTTGTCAACTTTATAAAATAAAATTATTCGATTATGTGGAGTTATAATTACAGGTGAAGGTTTATTTTTTAACTGAAAGGTTGAATACGGAAGTACAGTCGTTCAGTTCAAAAATCAACCTCACCTAATTTAATTGTAACTCCACATAATCGAATAATTATTTTATTTTATAAAGTTGATAAAAATGTAGATTGGTTTTAACTATAACTTTTCTTGTATGTACATAAAATAATTATATTAACTTAGCAATGAAGATGGAAGAAATTCCAAAACTTTTGCAGTAAATTATTGAAGGTTTATTTTTTAACTGAAAGGTTGAATACGGAAGTACAGTCGTTCAGTTCAAAAATCAACCTCACCTAATTTAATTGTAACTCCACATAATCGAATAATTATTTTATTTTATAAAGTTGATAAAAATGTAGATTGGTTTTAACTATAACTTTTCTTGTATGTACATAAAATAATTATATTAACTTAGCAATGAAGATGGAAGAAATTCCAAAACTTTTGCAGTAAATTATTGAAACATGATACGAGCTTTAGTTCTCCGATTTGTTATTAAATTGAGGATCCCTGGGAAAAAAATCTAAAATTTAATTCAATCAATCACGCGACCGCTGTTTTCCACTGCTGGCGAAGGCCTCTCCCATGCGTCCCCACGTTTGTCTGTGTCTTGCATATTGAAAGCCATTTGCAATCACCACGTTGGCCATATATATATATATATATATATATATACATACTGCAGCAGTATGACTATAAGCAATCATGGCTGAGAAAAAAATGAGATATGAAGATTCATCATGTCATTAACATACTTTAAATACTCATTTGACAGGTCACCTGTACTTGGTGGAGAACATGTCTTTAATTCTTTGATCATGCTCTTAGTTTCAGGAAAAGAAGTCCCCATATTTTCACTGAACCCTCCTAATGACGTTTCATTACAGCTTTTATTAAGATTAACTCTTCCCATACCGCGCTGTTAAGGATGTCTGAATAGTGAGTTCTGCAAAAAAAAAAAAATATATATATATATATATATATACTGTGGATATAAAATAAGAGAGAGAGAGAGAGAAAATATTCGGATGCTCTATTGAATAAGTGCAATAAAAGCAACGTGTATAAATATATACTGCAATTAAGTAATCTTTTAACGCCCGTTAAAACGCCACCGACCCTCAAACAAGGAAGGGAAAAGAGCCGAATTAAAGGTAAAATTTTTTTGGTATACCTGGATACTCTTCATTTGAAAACTTCGTCATGGACAGGGGGAAAGACGGATTGTGGAAGGTTATTGCATCGTTGACCGGTTGAGTTAAAGAAATTTGAGAATACTGATTAACATTTGCGATAGAGAGTTGAACAGAAAAGGTATGGCATTGCAAGCTATCTTTAAAGAAGAGCAGAAGAGCAGTGTCCGTTATAATAGCAATAGTAAAGAGAGAGTGAGGCATCATAGCGGCTAAGAGAGAGAGAGAGAGAGAGAGAGAGAGAGAGAGAGAGAGAGAGAGAGACTAACCTCTTAGAAGCTGTTTAGAGGGAAGGTATATGTGTGATCTTTCCAGGAAAGATCATGAGAAAAGGAAACACCAAGAATATTAAGAGAATAGGAAGGACCGAGTAGTTTAGTGTGGAAAATAAGGCAATAGTGGTGTAGAAGATTGTGACGAGTCGACAGATGAAAGAACTGAGTTTTTAAGACATTGAAAGCCACAAGGTTTTCTCTGCCCCAATCAGAGATAGTAGAAAGACCAGAGGTCTGGTGAGTCATAGCTGTTTCATGCCAAGCATGGAGCAACTGTTGAGAGGGACGCTTCGCGAAGCGGGTGGAGAAGTGAAGTGTGAAATCATTGACATAGGAGTGGATAGGACACGAAATGTGACTTAAAATATCATTGATAAATAACACTGGGTAACAAAACTTGAAAAATTTTCTGTTTATTGTGATTTTTCTGTCGTTTCTTAATGATTTCGGGGCGCTGATTCCAAAAATGATATTGGTTTTGCTCTATCATCAACCGTTTCAAAAATATAGGTTATCACACTTTTCATATGGCAAAGTATATAAAGAAAGCTAACATAAATATTTTCTGAAAATAAAAACACTATTGGAAATTAATGTTTATTGAGCCAAAATTGTTTGACAAACCCAAAATGGTCCAAAGGATATAATATATATAATATATATCATGAGGAGAACTGATAAGAGAATAACAAGCCTCGTTATGCAGTGTGCGTTCCTTAAAAATGCACTGAAGAACGCGACTTCCGCGTATGAACATTCTTATCCTTTCTGATCAGCGACCATACGTAGTCTCCCATCATGGAAGCATCCCAATGGCCCTGGTACCTTTTCTCCATCGTTTGAATATCTTGATGGAATCTTTCGCCATGTTCTTCACTCACATCGCCCAGGTTATCACGAAAAAAGTCTAGATGTGAATGCAGATAGTGTAATTTTAAAGACATACGGCACCCCATTTTGCCATAGCACTTAATCAAGTTTGACACTAACTCCTTATAGTTTGGTGCTTTATGGTTGCCTAAAAACCCACGAACCACATCACGGAAAGCACACCAAGCCTCTTTTTCGATCGGAGTCATCTTGGCTTCAAGGTTCTTTGAATTCAACAGTGCCTTGACTTGTGGTCCTACAAAGATGCCAGCCTTGACTTTGGCCTCAGAGAGTTTAGGGAACATGACCTGAATCTGTTAGAAAACTTCCCCTCAAAAATCTAACGCAGTTACAAACTGCTTAATTAGACCCAACTTAATATGGAGAGGTGGTAGCAGAACTATGTCAGGCTTCACAAGAGGTTCCCTGAGTACATTGTACTTTCCTGGTTGCAGTCCTTCACGTGGAGGCCACCGAACTGTTTTATAGTGCTGAGTTGAAGCCCTGCTATCCCACAGGCAAAGAAAACATGAATATTTAGTAAACCCTCCTTGTAAACCTAACAGGAAACCAATCATTTTGAAATCACCACACACGTCCCAGTTATATTGTTCATACCTGATTTGAGTGAGCAGTTGTTTGACATTTTCATAGTCCTCTTTCATTTGAACAGAATGTGCAACTGGTATAGATGGATATTTGTTCACATTGTGGAGTAGAACAGCTTTTAAACTCCGACTTGAACTGTCAATAAACAGGCGCCACTCTGAGGGTATATGTGTTAACCCAATAGCTGTGAATAGACCATTAACCTCGCTGCAATAACAGAGAGAGCCATTGACATCGCAGAACCTTGCAATCACTTCATGCCGCTTTCGGTATACAGTGCTCTTGCAGTCTTCTCCAAGCAAATTCCACTCTTTGAGTCTGGAGGTCAGAAGCTCAGACCCTGATTTCGTCAGACCCAAATCTCTAATTAAGTCGTCCAATTCCCTCTGATTTGGAAAGTGAGGGTTTGTACTGAAAGTTACTGTATATTCTTCATCATGACTGTCATCACCAGCCGACATCTCAGATGAGCTAGCTGCATCCTCATTTTCAACCTGCAAAGCAAAGAAACAAGATATAGGCATAGCTATATACGTAGAAGAGCATCAGCACTAAGAAAAATCGACACATAATGACCCACAGTCTGTAAATACAGAAGGTAAAGTAATGGATAGATACCTGTTCTGGTGGGTGAAGAGTCTGCCTTCCTTTAACTTTCCTGTACTTAGAAACATCTACCATGCAGTAGTAGCAATTGTCGCGGTGGCTCTTTGGTTCTCTCCATATTCTGGGTACCGCAAAGGGCATTGCCTTGCGTACTCCCCGCAGCCACCCTTCAAGTGTGGAGCGGCAGCTTCCACAGATCACATGGGGTGCCCGGGGCTTATCTTGGTCACCCATAGGCATACCAAAATAGAGCCGATACGCGATCCAGAACTTGGTGCCTTTCACAATCTTGTGCAATACTTGCTTGGGGCCTATGTAATACCCACAAACGTAGCAGAATATATCCGGCGAGTGTTTACAAGTTCTAGTTGCCATTCTCTTTACCAAACTGTACTACATTAATCATAACCTGCAGATATAGAGAGAAGAGTTATTAAATCTGCAACAGATTACAGATTCCAATAAAAGATGTATTCACAACACTAAAATAATGTTCGCAATAAAAAAGGATC
Organism: Bathynomus jamesi; assembly: GCA_023014485.1. Lineage (NCBI taxonomy): Eukaryota > Metazoa > Arthropoda > Malacostraca > Isopoda > Cirolanidae > Bathynomus > Bathynomus jamesi. The sequence continues at coordinate 500,856 of JAJOZX010001314.1, forward strand.
GATAACACTAAAAACGTCAGCACAGAGAAGCACAGAAACACAGTACCTCAGTGCTGGTAACCATCAGACAAACAATCTGCTTTTTTTGTGTGCTCACACTTACTGACTTCTCAGACTGCGTTCTTCTTTATATAGCACAGTGGAAGTTTCGGGCAATTTCTAGAGCAAGAAACTTTCAACGAACATCCGGATTGTTCTCAACAATTCCTGATTATTCTGATATTGCTGCGCCCATAATAACATTATACTGGTAAAACATGAAAAATGGATTATCTCTGAAACCATTGATGATACACACAAACCAAGGCCAGATTTGGACTCAGCGCCCACAAATGCATATAAAAACATAAAAAATTCTATATAAACAGAATCAGTGTTACACAGTGTAATAGGAAGAGAGTGACTACAGGACAGAACCATGAGGAACATCCTTATTAAGAGTTTCAGGAGAAGAACAGTGGCCATCTACGACCGCAGCTGTAGGTCGGCACGGAAGGAAATCAGAGAGAAAGGCACAGGTTGAAAGATAGAAACCGAAGGAAGGCAGTTTGGAAAATAAAGATTTGTGCCAGACTCTGTGAAAAGCTTTCGATATGTCAAGCGCAATAGCAGAGGTTTCGCCGAAATTCCTAAAAGGAGGATGACCAAGAGTCAGAGGGATATGCAAGAAGAGCGCCAGTAAAACGTTCCTTGCGGAATCCATACTGATGATCTGAAAGAAGAGTGTGAGAAGAGAGGTGTTTAAGAATCTTCCTATGAAGGACAGAAATCAAGGTAACTAAGTAATAGTTAGTTAGAAGGTTGAGAGTGGTCACCCTTCTTTGGGACAGGCTGAATGAAAGCGAATTTCCAACAGGATTGAAAAGCACCAGATGAAAGACAAAAACGAAAGTTTGACTAGGCAGGGTGTCAGAACAGTAGCATAGTTCTTGAGGACAACAGAAGGTACCCCATCAGGACCGTAAGCGTTCCTAGCGTTGAGTCCACATAGGACAGAAAAACATATTTGGAAGGGATTCTAATTTCAGACAATTACACTAAGTCAGTTGGGGAAGGAGATGGAGTAACAGCACTGGAATCGCCCTGGGTTGAATTGGAGGCAAAAATTAGAGCGAAGAGTTCAGCTTTATCAGGAGAAGAGTCGTTAGAATAGAAAAGAGGAGGGCAGAGTGACAGTCAGGAGTTGGATGGCCACTGTACCTTCTGAAATTCTCCTCTTTCTTGTGGATAACATTAAAACAAACAAAGTTAAACTATGTTATTTTGCATTAGTAGTAGGAAAAGTATATGGAATGTACACCTCCATGACCAAGGAGGGGCCCCGGCCACGGAAGCAGTAATCATTCCATGAAAAATGAAAGAAGTACTGCCTGAGGACCTCCCAATCGGCGGCGCCAAAGTGCCAAAGGCGCCTCCTCTTGATAGGATTCAAAGGTCGAACTGGAATGATAGAACAGGAAACAAATATAAAATTGTGGTCGGAAGAGCCCAACGGAGGGAAAAAGTTTGGCAGAGAAAGAAGAAGGCTGAGTTATTAGAAATAAATCCAGAATGTTGGGTCTATCTTCAAAACGATCGGGAATGTGAATATTGTTGTACAATCTGCTCTAGGTCATTCAGGATAGAGAAGTTATGTTAGTTTACCAGGGATGTCAGTGAAATAAGAGGAAAACCAAAGGTGGTGATGCATATTGAAATCATCTGAAGTGGAGTTTCCAGGGAAAGGAGAGGGAGATAGAATGTGTTCCATTTTGGAAGTAAGGTAGTCAAAAAGTTTTGGATAGTCAGTAGAATTAGGAGAAAGGTAAACAGCGCAGATGTATTTAGTTTGAGATTCGCATGTTAGCCGTAGCCAGGGGGTGTAGAATTTGAAAGTTTCAAGTTCGGGAATAAGAGAGCAAGTTAGCCCGTTGTGTACATATACGCAACATCCACCCTTGAAAAGAAATTGAGTATAGAGAAAGTAGGACACTTCAGTTTCAGTAAGGAGAATGTGAGGCTTAGAGAGGACAGGTGATGTTCACAGATTAGAAATTTGAGGAAAGCCTACGAATATTGCAGAAGGTTATGAAAAGTGGATCAGACAGAGGTCCACGATATCTCGAATGGGAGGTAGCAGAACCAGACCCGTTGCCCTAGTCTGCGTTCCCGCTACCGGCAGCGGGATAACTAAAAGTTGGGACATTTATGGTCCCTTCCCCAGGTAATTCCGAGGCTCTTAAAGACGGTACCATTTTGCTTTTAATTTTGAAAAGATTGTTTAGTGTATAAAGAGTATGTATACATATTGAGGAATAAAGGGAGAAGTGTGCTTCAAATCGTGCTGGACTGCTCACAGGGTAGATGAGATAAGGAGAAAAGATCAGCTGAAGAGAACAGTGATAGGAGAAACTGGAGTTCCAGCACTCGCTGTCTCCTGCCTGACGTCCACCCTCCGGAGTACTTCCCTGATCGATTGGTGTCTACATTCTATTCCTTTGGCAGTATTCATTCAGTTATCCGTGACTGAGGGGCAGTCCATGATCACGACTAACCGATTTCACGGTTAACTCCGTATACTATTTTATAATTCATTATTAATTCTTTAAAAGTAACAAATCCACGTTTTATGTTTCATGGGTATATACATACATACATACATACATACATGCATACATACTTTTAGTTAGCTTCCGCCCGAATTGTTCATTCTGACGAAGGTCAAGCTTTTCACTCCACCTTAGACCTACAGTTTAACGTAGAATCCGAACCACATCCCAGCAGCAGCCCAGCGTCTTAACCACTAGGCCACCTAGGATACCCATTTATCTACCAACCACTTTCTTTATTGTGTGGAAAGATGAACAGCTGGGTTTTGCTGCGCTCTGCCTGCCGTCACCGGGTCTCAATCCCGGGTCCGATGAATTTGTAGTCAGCGACGCTAACCACTACACCACCGAGGCGCATATATATATATATATATATACAGTGCTCAGTTCCAAAAAGGATTATAATTCAGAAATATACGAAACTTAGTAATATGAGAACCAGGACAACTTAAAGTGCTGACCTAGCCTACTCTAGACTAGCCTAGGTCTAGAGCCTAGGTCTAAGCTTAGCTTGTTGACATGACGTTAAGCTCAGCATAGCGCGAAAACTGTGTCTTTCAAACAATGCCAGCGTGAATTTAGAGGGCGTTTTGGAGTAGGAAACGTTCCTACCACACCTGGGATATGGAAGAACATTCAACGGCTTCGAAATATTGACAGTGTTATGGAGCAAACGTGTAGACGAACACCTACTGCGGTACATAAAGCAACGCCGTCCCTCCATATCTCTTCGCAAACTGTCACAACAAACAGGAATGGCATCGGGAAGTTGTACCAAAACAGTGAAACAGTTGAAGTTGCAACCATATAAAGTGTATGTGGTGCAGGAAGTCCAGGAACTGCACCCACCAGACAGTGAAAGGCTGGTCACGTATTGTCAATGGTTTCTTCAAATTTTGTAGTAACCTGACATCTTGGATGTTATGTTTTTTTCGGATGGCTTCATCTCACTGAATATACTGTATGAATACACAAAACACGCGTATATGGTTCACAAATCCATACACCATTCGTGAAACCTTCCTTCATCCCGAGAAGGTGGGATTGTGGTGTGCCATTTCGAGATGTCGAACTGTGGGGCCCAGCTTATTTCACAACACGATTACGTCGGGAATTTACACTGACATCATACACACATTCTTGGGCTGTCTATCAGAAGATAAAATCCATAATGGCTGGTTCCAGCAAAACGGTGCAACAGGTCACACGTCTCGTCAGACAATGGCAGAGTCGGAATTCATTTTCGGTAGTGGCATAATTTCAAAGGAATTATGACCTCCACGGTCACCTGATTTATCATCACCGGATTACATTTTGTGCGGCTACATTAAAGACCAAACATATACGAGCAATCCCCACACTCTGGAAGAGTTGCAACGAAACATTGTCAACAATCACCCAGAGGTGTTACAATATTCACTCTAAAAAGATGTCCTGTCTTTATACTTCCCAAATATGTACTACTGTAGGAACAATATGAAACGAAGAATAGATGGAAAGCACAGTAGTCATTTAGATTCTGTAAGAAGGTATATGGAAAATACATGGAAAGTATGAACATGAAGGACTTTGTTTCAGGCATAGTTAGAATGTCGAAGTACTCCGAAAGTCCTTTTTCTTATATATATATATATATATATATATATATATATATATATATATATATAATATATATATATATATATATATATATATATATATATACTGTATATATATTAATTGCTTTAAGTTTTTAAAATGCAATTTTTACAATTATTTTCCTTTAAATATAAAATTTTAAAAGCAAATACAAATTTTTACGTACAAAATGTTTTTTAATAAAATGTGTGCGTGTGTGTATATATATATATATATATATATATATATATATATAGCAGTGGCGATGAAGAAAGTCAGGCTACTCGGGCTAGAGTGCTAAACCCACCGCTACACCTATAATGACTGTACATTTTTCCTCCTACGATTTCTACCAGTGTTTCCCAACCTTTCTGAACCGAGCGCCCCCTTTTAAGGAACAATGATGGCTGATGCCCCTCACATAGAAATGATAAAACACGGAAAATAACCCTTGTGGCAGAACTCGGGCTGCAGCATACTTCCCTGAGGAACCTGATAAGAACGATACCTTTTACATTTTTTTGGAAATGGAATATACCTACATACATTTTGCTGCATTACATTTAATCTTCTAAATGAGTGTAAATTACTTTCATCAACAATCAATATAGTTTCAATTATGAAGAAAAATTATTTGAACTCGGGCTTGAAGAAAAATGCCCAACATCCCTTTGATAAACTCTCATTCTGGCAGTTTCTGGCAAGAGTTTATTTCAACATTCCGACTCCGAGGTAGATAGAATGTTCGTCAGTCAAGTTTTTTTTTCGTGACAGTGTCACATGTTTAATTAGTGATTTTTAAAACAAGTTTCTGATATTTTCCGATTACCTATGGATGACATAGTGCAGTCATTGAAAGAAAAGCCTTTCAGCAGAAGAAACATTGCTGAGCAAAAAAGTATCATTGAAAAAGGACGCCCAATGCCAATTTTAAATCCTAAGAAGGGGAACCGGGCTTTCCAAGAAAGTTGGTACAAACAGGTTGATTGATTGTGTGGCAGTGCCACTGATCAAAGGCTATATTGCTGGCTTTGTTTAATTTTCAAGCCAAAAGAAAAACAATCATGGACAGATTATGATAATAAAAACCCACTCTAATAGACAGAGTTTATTTCCACAACAGTTTCGATGCCCACTGGCATCCTCTTCGGGTGGATACAGAAAAATGTATCCACCCGAAGAGGATGCCAGTGGGCATCGAAACTGTTGTGGAAATAAACTCTGTCTATTAGAGTGGGTTTTTATTATCATAATTTGACCTTCACGTAGAAAAGTGAAGTTTTTTGCATTAATCATGGACAGATACTGGATATTCAAATTTCAAAAACATTTTAAGTGAGAGTATTTACCATGCTAAGTTATCAGGTTATTTAGGTAATTATAAATCTCTGAAAACTTTCGGTAGAGTGAACATAGGATGTGCGATTAGTGAAGCTGTTCAGCTCCAAAGAGAAAATCACAACAGAACAGTTTGAAGCAAAATGTTTGAAGCATTTAGCAAATGCAGTTCTATATTTGTGTAAGCAAGAGCTTCCACTGTGTGGTCAGGATGAAAGGACCAATAGCCTAAATAAAGGTAATTACAGGCAACTTTTAAATTATTTTGCTGAGATGGATTGTGTTTTTGCCTCATGACTTTCTTCTAAGGAAGGTTCAACACAATTTTTAGGATTGTCAAGTACAATTCCGAATGACTTAACCCTTTAAAGCCGGAAACTTTTGTAGGGTTAAGTTATGAATGCGTGTATTTGAAACGCTACCAATTTGTAACGGTCTTCCCGAAAGGGTTAATATTTGCAATCGATAAAGTAATTGGCAGCGTAATTCATGGTGAAATTGAAAACTCATTTATTTCAGTTAAAGCGGACGAAACAACAGATTGCTCGACATATGCACAACTGACAACTCTCTATTGTTATTAGATATGTTACTGGTCATAAAATTAATGAAAACTTCTTAGGATCTTACGATGTCAGCAATGCTAAAAGTGCCAATAAATTAGCTAACTTAATATCAAGCACATTAACATCATACAGTGACGCTAAAACAAATTAATATGCCAAACGCACGACGGAGCAGCGGTATTTGCTGGTCAGTTAAACGGGGTACAGATGAAGTCGAGAGAAGAGGACTTTAACCTTTTCTGTCGCAGCGATTCCATATGGCATCCTCAACAAAAAGTACGTGTAATTTCCTCAGATTAGCTTCAATGATGCCTTATGGCATTTGAATATAACAATTAACTGTATAGCAATATCTGACAGTTTTTTGGACATTGGCCTGAACATTTAGAACCCCAAAAGAGATGCAGAAACTGTATGAGGGGTTACTTTCGTCTAAAATGCAGAAAGTGTCATGTACCATTATGTTTAACAAAGGACAGAAACTGTTTTAATGCATTCCATTCGAAGTAGTATGGTCTACCGTTGTGTTTAGCAAAGGACAAATATTGTTTTTATTTGTTTCATTCAAAGTACCAAAGTTATGTTAGTTTCTATTATTACTTGACAGCGTCAATGGAATCATATAATTTCTAGTGTAATTAACTAAAAAATTTCTAACAGTTTTAAGTGTTAAAATTTTTTTTTAGCTCAAAACAATAGTTTGGGACAGAAAGGGTTAAATACGGTTATTTGATAGACTGCTATGCACATAAATTAAACCTCGTAATAAGTAAGATATGTGAGAAGTTAATGGAGTGAAAATGTTCTTTTCCAATTTGCGTGCTCTCAATAACTCAAATTTTCAAGCACAAAACGCAAAAGTATTTTCAGACATTTCAGTATTAACATCCCAAGTTTATGTGATTCGAAGTGGTGCTACAGGACTAGGACAGTATCTGCCATAAAAACACAACGTCAAAAGATGAAAGTTGCATTCCAGAGTATTCTCGATGACGATACGCTATGGGATGAGGATACGCTTATTTAATGAAGCTGAAAATCTACTTCTGAAATTAGATAACTTCACTTTCACGTTTTTCATCAATTGTTTTGAAGCGTTTATACCACAAGCAGGCAAACTATTTGATGTTTTACAATACAAGCAGCTTGACATGAAATTTGGCTAACCAGAAATATGCACCTTTATCAGCTTTGTAGAAGGTAATAGTAATGATGCTTCCTATTGTGATATCTTTCAAGAAACAATGAGAAACAAAGGTGAATCTGAAAATATGGATTCTCCTCCAAGAAAGAAATCTCGAGGCAATCAAACAAATTACAAGGAGACATATTTTGGAATAATTGATAATACACTCGTTTCTCTAAGGAAAGATTCGAATCCATACAAGAATTCACATTTTTTTAATTGATTGATGTAACTAAGTTTCGAGAATACATTGACAACTTTCCCACGCACCACCTAAATAGTTTGCAGTTAAAATATCCAGATATTTTCTAAATAAACTCTTTGACCTGATTTAAAATATATATATATATCTATCAGGACCCTGAGTTTGGCAACTGTAAATCTGCAAGTGATATTTTACAACTATTTTATAAACTAGCACTATTGAGTGCATTTTCTGAAACTGCTAAGATCATTCAGCTACTTCTTACAATACCTATAACTTCTGCGTCAACTGAACGAAGCTTTTCAACTCTCGACAGGGTAAAGTCATATTTAAGAAGTACTATGTCTCAAGAACGGCTTTCATCTCTAGCTCTAATATCAATTGAAAAAGAAATAATTATAGATTTAGAGCGGAGACGGGAAATTCATGAGAGAATATTAGAAGAATTCGCATAAAAATGAAGGCGTTTGGAATTCATGTATAAATAAAGTAAGTTTATCATTAGTTTATTTTTCAAACATTTGAAGCTGTATTAACACATTTTTAAATAAAGGCACTGCAAGGATGGGTATTTAAGTAACAAATTTATAAAACAACTCATTTTGAAAGACAGATCAACAATATTTTGTTAATTTCAAATTCAATTGTTGATGTTTCATCAGTAGCTGCTTTTTAATTAAATATGGGCTAGAATCGTAAGTATAAAACAGTAAATAGGATTGATTCTTGATTTATAAACGTCAAAAGGCACTAAGGTCAAGGGTTGATCATTGCAATAAGTTTGCAGAATATAAGCTTAAAAGGTTCAGCCCGAGTCCCCACTAAAGCCTGGCACCGCCACTATACTTGCCACCTGTCCGGATTTCGTCCGGATAGTCCGGACGAAAATTATTTCTTATTTCATTATTTCTTAAAAATAATGTGCTTATAAATTGTCCAGATTTACTTCAATTATAAGGGACTGAGGGTTGGGATGATAATTTTCTTTCGTGGGTGGGGGGTGGGGGGGGATCCGGATTTACTGAAATGAAAAGGTGGCAACACTAAGTCCGCCACTGAATTATATAGTATACTCCAACGAGATCATAATAACTCTAATAAACTAAAATTAACATACCAAAATTTTATCGAATCCAGACAGAGGCAGTAAATAATTTTCTGTCAAAAGTGAAAATAGCTGTTTGTAACAAAATTCTGGCAGATTTCTTTCTAGCCTCAAGGCCTACGCTGACATTAAAAGGGAGCAAGGTATCATCCCACTCAGTGTAATCCCCATTTCATTCCGCTCCCAAGAGAGGGAAAACCAAAGAATGAGAATATCAAAGATGTTTTCAAATCGGTCTATTCCAAATTCGTGTCATTTTCATTCACGGCTTTCCCACTTTGGTCCAAGTTAGGTTAATTTATGTTAGGTTAGGTTACGCTTGGTTAGGCTAGTATTAGGTTAAGTTAGGTTAGCCAATCCCATTTGGCGCCTTTACCGCGAATGAGAATGGAGTGACATTGTTTTTCAAATCGAGAAACTCTTTTCTCACATCTGGATTTCTGACTTTGTCCGTTTTCATTTGCGGACCGCGGATGGGAATGGGAGTGACATCGAGTGGGAAGTAATATAAAAGCGCTACGGATACAATTAAATTCAATCTATCATTAGATTATAGATATACAAAAGATATGTTGGTGTTGGTTTCTCACCGCAGAATTTACAACCTCGAATTGATTGTATTGAAACAAAAATAATGATAATATTTTCATTTTTGTCCTTTATAAAGTCATCTTAAGAGGCACTCAAGCCAGCTCCCGTCGCGACGCTCAGATGGTAACTCCGTTTCTCTGTGAGCAAAAGGAAGACACTGAGGTCGAGCGTTCGACTCCCGATGGTGCTGTTTAATATTAATAATCCAGTTTTTAGCGTAGAGGGCCGCTTTTGTCTGGCCTGAACAAAAATAAAAGTTTGAATTTGTAAAACTGTGAAATTCAAATGTAAATGGAGAAAATGGATCTTCAATCCCGCAAACACAGTGGGTGATGGAACAATATGAATGCGATTTTTTAAATCAGCACTTGCGAAAACATAAATTCAGCTGAATTTAGACCAAAGCAAAAATCAGTGTTTATCAGTGATATGTAGCTCTATTGAGACGTCTTTTTATACACACAGAAACTTTGACGTGAACTTTGTTAATTAAAATTAATTCCACTCTTTCAAAGTTAATTAATAATTTCTCTAAAAATATGTAAAAAAGTTAATAAGCTAACAGTTTTCCGTTTTAATATTTTAAGATTAATAATTTTAATTATTAATATTACAATTGAACAAATGATATGCATAAAATTCTTTTTAATTAATATGAAAGAGAGAACATTATTTATTGATAAATTAAATATTGCAATAAATATATGAAGAGGATACATAATTTCAAAAAAAATTTATTTATCGATATTAGTCATTAAGCTTTGGGATTCAATGGGATCAGTGTAAAGGCAAAATGACTCATGCAATATTTGTAGATTATTATTATTATGAAGATCCTATATTTATGTTAAAGATTTTTTCATTATACAAAAAATATAAAAAATAAATTTAGAAAATGTAGCATGATTTCATGACAATAATGAACTGAAAATACAAGCCTATTGGTTTTGTGATTATATAAAAATTTGTGTTTATATAAAAATTGTCATGTATACAATGATTTATCACTCATATTCTTAAAGCAATATTGATTTTAACTTGTAGTTTTGAATCAATTAAGTTTGGAAGTACTTTTTAAGATCACTGCATGTTTATTTCATTTAGACTGGTGTAAATTGAAGATTAACCATTTAATTTTAACTCTAGATAGTCAAGTTACATGAAGTAAATATCTAAGCGAGTATTACAGAGTATTTTTTAACTATTGAAAGTATTGAATATATATATATGTATGTATGTATGTATGTAAATATACATACATATGTGTGTGTGTGTGTGTGTGTGTGTGTGTGTGTAAATACTACTTAGATCACATTAAATATCGTCTGATTTTTATAGTCTTAACTCCTTGAAAGATAAATACAATGAACACAGATTTCAATATTGGCTAATAATTTTAAGGTTGTTTTTGAAATAATACGAGTTTTCCTACATTGGTGCAGATTTAATTGTGTTTGCGTAGGAGCTATATATTTGGGTTCGAACATAATTGCAACGCTTCCAGAGATCTAGAAATGTAGAAATCTCTTCGTTCATTTTCCATTATAAAGCAAAAAAATTAGTCTTTCAGTTTTGTTGACATAAAAGAAAAGCCTCTGATAAGTCAGCTAATCAAAAACTTTACCAAATTCAGTAATGAAACGGTATTATAAATAACTATTACAATCTTGACAAATACCCATTCTATATACAGTATTTTCATTCTGGCATGAAAATCAAATTGAAAGAAGAAAGAGCTCAAACCTTACCTTTATGAAACTAGTAATTACTCTCAAAATTTATTTTAACTCCTATGATTACTGATGTACTAATTATAACCCAAAATAGCGCTATATTGCACACTTTATTTGATCTAACTAGTAACACTTACACTATATACAATGATAAATTATTTCTAAACAGAAAGTTTTCACATCATTCGAATTGGAATATTTAAATAGTACATTACACCTCAGTTAGTTAGAATTGTTAAGAGGAAAATCAGACATTACTAACCTGTCACACTTAACTTCTTGATCTTCTATTTGCACGAATGGATTCAAATGAATAATAGCTAGTTAGGAATATAAATGCGACACACTTGAAAGTGAAAGAAGTAATGTCATTTCATTCTGAAAATGTAATTTAAGTGATAATAATTCAAGTGCAAATTCTTTATTGATGAAAAAATATTAGCAAAGAGAATACAATTTTTTTTTCAGTAAGAACATAGAATTTTAAGTACTACATTTGAAGAACTGCCAGATAGGAGGCAATGAGAGTTACTTAACTTACTTTCTATGGTAATGATTACTTAAATTATATATAACCAAGTCGTCATAGTTATATACAGTAATTCAGATTCATTTTTTAAATAATAATTTAATATTATAAATTGGTTAATACTGATTTACATGAGCTTAAATGAGGTAAATATTTTTAATTTAAGCAAAGTCTTAATTCAAACACGAAATTCATTTTTGAAGGTTTTTAGGAGAAATGAAAGAATAGAATATGGGGAGAAGGGTGAAGGGGGAGAAAAGCTAATACAAATCCAAGCTGTTCCTTTTTAATTGAGCACGAAAATTTCTATGAGAAACGTTCCTTTTTACATTTGTTTCTAGATTATTCCAAACATTAATTTTGTATGATAGTGATTTCCTTGAGGCTCCAACTGCGAAGTTAGTTAGGTTTTCGGAGGTAAAAGTTATTATTTCTTAGGTTCACTGAATGGTTTACTTTGTTGATTGATATAATTTCAATGATTAACACAGGCGCTTCTTTATACAATATTTTATAAATTACGCAGAACTTTTAAGGATTTGAACTTTCTGTACTTTGTCAATCTTGTCACCGATATGATTGTGAAGATTTTTTTTATGCAATATACTTAATGGATAAATAATATAATGACTTGTATTCTCTCGTTTACAAATTTTACTTTATCTTTTGCTTTCATGAAAACATAATTATCACTGATAAAACCCTGCTAATTTAAAAATTATGCTTAAAAGTTTCCTATCACATCTACATTTTCAAAGACAGATCATGTGATGTTATAATTAAAACACATTCGAAATGTATTCCAAAAATGTTTTACAAAATTAGAAGTGAAACCTTTATGTAACAAGTGCAACAATTTCTGCAAAAATCCAAGAAAGAAGAGCAAGTTATTTTGTAGGGAAAAACTGTGTACTACTCGATTTTCTTTTGTATTCGATCTCACTCTCTCGATGGAGAAAACAGCAGTAGTCCCCCATCAATCCTGGATTTCGTCCACCCTGATATCAAAACAGCGCCCAGATTCTCATGAAAAATGTCTAAATGATAGTATAAAAAGTAGATATTTAGCGACATTCAGCAGCCCATATTTTTGTAGTCTCAGAACTTTCACACAAATACCTCAGTCATCTGCCTTTGTGTTTCCCAAGAATACTTTTACAACTACCAATCAGCTAATTCAATAGCAAACAACTTGTTGAAAGTTGGATCATTTACAATTGCACGCATCTGTGGTCCAACAAAAATCTCTTCTTTTAGCTTGGCATCACTGATTTTCAGGAATTTAGCTCTAGCCTCCTATACTTGATAGCATGAGCTAATGGAATCGAAGACTTCTTATTTCTATTATGCAAATGAACTGGCTTCAAACTTTGTTTCGAAGAATTTATAAAGAGGCGCTATTCACTGGGGTTATGTTCATAACCTAATTCATACATAATGCCATTGACATCTGTGCGCACACAAATAGAATCTTGCATTCCAAAGTAGGTTGACAATACTGCGTTTTGGCTCCTAAATGCAGATATTTTGGTACTTTCTGCCAGTAGATTCCACTGCTGTAATCTTGAGCCAAGGAGGTCAGATTGAGGCTTTGACACGGCTAAAAGATGTACCATATCATTCATCTCTTGTTTATTTATTAAGTGTGTCATTTTGTTTTCTTTCTACGGAGGTTTGTAAGTGTCATGTGAGGGTGAATGCATGTCTTCTTCAGCTGTTGGCATATTTTTATCATACTGCTGTTTTACCCAAGTTTCTGGTGGAGTTGGAATTGGCAATTCCTCCTCTTGGGGAACTGGCTTAATAGCAGAAGGCACATTAGCGTATTGGATGTTATACTTGTTGTTAGACGAGAATCCAGCACTTTTCGTGAGACAAAAGAAGCAGTCGCTGTTGTGATTCTTTGGCTTTATCTACACCACTGGGGTAGCAAAAGACATTGAATTGCGTTTTCATCTCAGCCGTAGTTTGAGATTTCTTGCACGTGAAATGCAACATACGGTATGAGGAACCCGACTTTTGTCTTGATCTCCAATTTTGCAACTGAAATAGAGTAGAGACATGTCTTTCGCTGTGATTTTGTTGTGAAATTACCACACACATAACAAAAACAGTCTGCATTGTTGATACAACCACGGATACTACTTCGACGCATAGTTTAAATCTGAGAGAGACAAAAGGAGACGAGATAAAAATATACCTGCAACTCAAACACAGCCAGAAAGTCTACATTTTCCTAACCAAATTACTTTTAAATTCATGTTAGGTGATATTGAAATCCACGTATATAGCATGAATGTAAGTGCAGCTGTAAGTTTTGTAGTGCAGCATGAAAGTGAATATCACTTTCTGCATTCCCACTTAGAATTCTTCCCAGCCAGTCATGTTAGTGGTGAGTATGGCGAAAGGCTTCACCAGGACATTGTTGTTATGGAAAAGTGTTACCAAAGCAAGTGGAATTTTAATGTGGTGGTAGATTATGCTGGACACTGAAGAGAGATGTTCCTGATGTAAGCTGTAAGTGAAACTATTCTGCTGTTTGCTATGCTTTATTCGTTTATACATTCTTGAAAATCAGTGTCATAGAACATAATATGTTTGTTCATATCTCGAAAATTATACGTGTTATGCAAAAATGGATGCTTTTACTACAATCAGCATAGTCGATTTTACAAAGGATTTTACTTTCATCGAAGAGACAAATAAAAAGTTAAAATTTGCTGACCAGTGATATAGTCATTGAAGTTCGATATAATTTTCCGTAAAAGATACATTAATTCATTGACAATTACGTATTGGTGCACTTCATTAATTAATGTAATTTTTACAGCAGAAAATGGAGAAATTGCTAAGCAGCTTATTAGAATCTGCGAAAAGCTCTTTAAGCCGTCCGTAACTGAGTACTGCTCAGTACTCACAAACCCATACAGAAAACTAGACATTCCAAACATAGAAACCATTCAAAGAACTTTAACGTCTAAGATAGAGGAGACGAACAAAAGGAAGAGGTGTGTAAAAAGTGGCTCCGTAACATTTAATTTAAAGCAAGTTATATTATAATTAGTTAGCTAATACTACAAAATGCTTTAAGTTTTATATAAAAAAAAGTTTGATAGAGTAGTATTGATTATGTGTGGAATGATACACATATTTAGGTTTGGTTCTAATGAATATACGTTTATAGGAATATACGTCATAACAATATATAACAAGTTCCTTAAATCTATATTTAAGTATAATAATAATGATAAATAATTGTGGTTTCTTAGCTTTTTTCGTGGCATCTATAAAGATGATATGACCGGAGGGATTTGTAAGTAATAAAATATTCATTCAGATATTCTCTTTTAAACAGACAACCTCGTAGGGACCAGCAGGTCTGTTGCTGTTTGGTGTCCTCTGTATTCCTTTGCATTCCTTTTTATATTTCTCTTTTTTATTCTAGTGTCAAACCAGAAATAAAGGATTTAAGAATACAAATTAGTGTTTTAATGCTTTCTTTAAATAACTATTATGGACACGTTTAGAGTATTTACTATTATTATTATTATTTTTAATTAACGCGAAAATTTTCTTTCAAAATTCAAATGTGATATAAAATATTTTTACTAATGTAGCACAACACATTTGAGCGCACACTTAAATGAAAAGATTTTTATCGAAATGTCTTTACAGTAAGCATCCAAGATTTTAAACACTATTAGAATTTGACGGTGTGAAAAACGTGCGATCAAAGAAGTATTTAGAAGTGTTCATAGTGTATATGTTTTTATGTACGCTTTTATGTAAGTTTATATGTATACGGGGCAGGGCCGGATTTAGGAGTGGGCAAAGTGGGCATCTGCCCACGGGCCTCCACATCTTGGGGGCCTACACATATTGACAAGCCATTATCAAAATAGAAAAAACCCGAAACTAGAAAAACCCGATAGATGATCAACAAAAAAACACGCGCATCCAATACCACTGTAGTACATAAACTTTTACCAATTACTATTTGTTGTGTACTGATTATTATTTTGTTTTTATTACTCTTTTAGGCCTACTCTCACTATAATGGAATACCTGAGTAACCCGAGGCTTTCATTTTTTGCAGAAATGAGTGGAATGGACAGACACAAGAGTGCACGATGTTTTGAAAGTGTATGTATGTTAATTATATTATGAATCTTATGGATGACTTCAATTATGTTTTCCCCTAAGGTAGGGGGGCCTCCACATGGAGGCTGCCCAGGGCCTCCACACGTCTAAATCCGGCTCTGATACGGGGTAATGGTCGTAGCCACTAATTGTTACTATAACGTCAATCGAAATTACAGCAAGTGAAGCAGTTGCGAGCGATAACTTTATTGGTGGAACAACTCTCTCAAATTCCAACGAAGAAGCGAATTTCATTTGAAATTACCTGAAAATGAAGACTCCAAAATTCATCGATTCGGTTTCACAAGACGATTCATTTCTGTGCTTGCTTCCACTGTATATTCCTTCCTTGTAATGAACACACATTTTCTCTCTCTCTCTCTCTCTCTCTCTCTCTCTCCATATATATATGTTAGTCAAAAGCCGAAATCAGACAAAATGCGTATTGCCTAGTCAAAAGCCGAAATAACTAATTTCGGCTTTTATAACATATAACATGTTATAAAACCACATGTAACATAATGACCTAACCTAACAGTCAAAAGCCGAAATTACTTGTTAGGTTAAGTTTAGGTCATTATGTTATATGTTGTATATGTTAGGCACATATAATTTATTGATATTGATACGCTTAGCAGAGTAACATAATATGACATTTAATACCGACGTAAAGGTTATTTTTGCTGACAAAGAATTCGGAGCTTCTGAAAAATGCCCCAGGAAAGAAGTTCTATAGATTGGAAGGTTATTTGACTTACGGTGTTCGTGCATGTCAGAGGAGCTATAATGAAGTTACAGAAACTCCAAAAGTGTTCAGTACATAAAACTTTGAACGGATGAAAGCATTGTCCCCCGCCCTCCTATAAGTTATGTACTTTTGAATCTTTAATTTGAAGATGTTCCATGCATTCATCCATTGCAAGGGAGTTTATATATTTGTGTACAGTATGTGTTTGCTTTTATCATTATTATTATTATTATTATCATTATTATATCATTAAGATATTCGGCATCACATTAATGTTTTCCCATATTGCCATACCTACCATTTGTTATCAAAATTGGGATACATTTTCGATCCAGTGTACCTCCACCTTTGGTAATTAATTCTAATTTAAGTATCATACATTTATGTACGAATTAACGGTTATAAAAATGGATATGAAGCGTTTTAAACTAAATAAAAAGGAAACACATTAAGCTAAGTACCCCAAAAAAGCTCTTGCCATAAGCAGTCTATTTTATTATATCAGTTCCTTTAATGATTGGCGAACTGTACTTAGTTTAACTAAAAAGTTTTTTACTTTTTATTTAGGATATATCAACCTCAATTGGTCTGGTTGAGATTTCCTTTTTCTCATTTCTCCTTTAATACTATTTTTTCTTTTATAGTAAAACCTCAACATTCTTGCTGTGGGTGTATATATTAGCGAAACAAAGTTCAGCAGCGGTCAATAAAGCGAACAAAGTGCTAGGTTTTATAGCTCGGAATTTTGAGTACAAATCGCGCGATATTACTGTTCCTCTTTATAAATCATTAGTTAGACCCCACTTGGAGTACGCGATCCAATTTTGGAATCCGCATATGCGAAAAGATATAGACAAAATCGAAAGAGTTCAAAGACAAGCAACTAAGATGATTCCGTCGCTTCGGTCGAAGTCGTACGAGGATAGGCTTAAGGAGTTAAAATTGACTACACTCGGGACTAGGAGGCTAAGGGGTAATCAAATCTAAGTTTTCAAAATTATGAATGGGATCGATAACGTAGATAGAGATAGCTTTTTCGAAATATCTCAATATAATAGGACTAGAAATTACGGGTGTAAGTTGACAAGTAGAAGGTTCGAGACAGCAGTTGCCAAAAACTTTTTTACGCATAGAATAGTAAATAGCTGGAATAGTTTGCCGGTAGAAGTAATTAGTAGCACGTCTATAAACATGTTTAAAAATCGATTAGACGCGCATGTTGATAGAAAGGGTATATTTTAAGGTAGTAAAATTAAGGCTTTGTGGGGATAGATCCCAGAGCTCAACACAAGTGTTGTGGGATATAGGGAGGCAGCGTCTTGGGTTAGGGGATACTCTCTGTCCTTACACACCCCATTTAAAGAGATTCCTCTGCCGAGCGGTTCCCCCCATAGTACTGTGAGGTATTGAAAAACTCATGATCTTCACTTGCCCCACAAACACCTTTAAATGGGAGACCCATAATGGGTGCACACACATTTCTACATTACTGTACAGTCTTTACAGCCACACCTACACTTTTCCTCGTAAGTGTATATATTATAATGTATATGGTTGTAAATTACCGGCAGTTTTTACATAAATTTCTTATGTTTTTGTGGTTCGGAACCCACGTAAAATTGTAGGTCCCCTCCGCCACCACGGAGGACATACACAATACACGATTACGAACACAGTTAGGTAGACCAGCCATGAGTGGATCCTAGGGTTTGTTGGTCTGAAACATTATAACATATATTTATTTATATATATATATTTATTTATATACATATATTCATTTATATATTTTTTTATTTAGATATATATATATATTTAGATATATATATTTATTTATATTTACATATTTATTTTTATATATATATTTATTATATTATATATATTTATTTATTTATTTATATATTTTTATTTATTTATTTATATATATTTATTTATTTATATATATATATATATTTATTTATTTATATATATATATTTATTTATTTATATATATATATTTATTTATTTATATATACAGGGCGTCCCAAAAAAATGTATACACACTTTAAATACTTATAAAAGCAGTGTTTATTAAAATACATTTCATTTTCAAAATGTAATAGAATCTACAGACATTATTTAATTGTTTTGTCAACGCCTGTTTTCAAACTGACGTCCGTTCTGGTCCAGGCACTGCTGATAACGCGAAGCAATGGAATCGCAAACATCACGAAACATTTCGTTTGGTATTTGTGTGCATTCTCGTTCAATGGCTGCTCTCAATTCAGCGACTGTTGCAGGTTTTATAGAGTAGACGTTGTCTTTTAAATATCCCCATAAAAAAAAGTCTAGTGGTGTGAGGTCTGGTGAACGCGGAGGGTATTCTACGAAACCCCTTCGTCCAATCCACATCCACATCGTGCCAAGTACCACTCGCAATACTCCACTCTTCGGTCCGGATCATCTTCATTAATAGCATGGACTAATCTTGGAATGTAACTTTTCCATTGACAGCGCTTCAAAATGCGTTGGACAGACGATTCTGAAGTTCCTACCTCACGACTCGCTTGCCGCACAGATTTTCTTGGACTTTGGTGATACGTTTCCAGTACTCTTTCTTGCTTTGTGGGGCTTGTCGATGTCCGTGGTCTTCCGGAACGCTTCTTGTGGACATTCTGAACAGTTCCATCGGCTTCAAACTTATCTCTAATTCGAGTGATGGTAAGTCGCGTTGGTGGATCTGTTTGAAACTCCCTCCTAAACTGTCTTTGCACTTCAACTGCGTTTTCACACTTCCAGTAGCATTTTAGAATGAATTTCCTTTGTTCAAAGCTTAGTCTGACTGCCATTATTAATTCTAATGGGTTTAACTTGGAAAGAAAGAAACATCAATTGAGCTATCAGCTGTTAAAGTGTGTATACATTTTTTTGGGACGCCCTGTATATATATTTATTTATTTATATATATATATTTATTTATATATATATTTATTTATTTATATATATATATTTATTTATTTATATATATATATTTATTTATTTATATATATATTTATTTATTTACATATATATATATATATATATTTATATATATATATTTATTTATTTACATATATATATATTTATTTATATATATAGATTTATTTATTGATACATATATTTATTTATTTATATAATATATTTATTTATTTATATATATATTTATTTATTTATATATATATTTATTTATTTATATATATATTTATTTATATATATATATTTATTTATATATATATTATTTATTTATATATATATATTATGTATTATATATATATATTTATTTATTTATATATATATATTTATTTATTTATATATATATATTATTTATTTCTATATATATATTTATTTATTTACATATACATATTTATTTACTTATATATATATTTATTTTTTATTTATATATTTATATTATTATATATATTATTTATTTATATATGTATTTATTTATTTATATATGTATATATGTATTTTATATATATTATTTATATATATTTTTATATATATGTATATATATATGTATATATATATATATATTTATTTATGTGTATATTATATATGTGTGTATATATATATATATATATATATATATATATTATTTATGTATTATATATATAATATATATATATATATATATTTATTTATTTATTTATGTATATATATATGTATATTTATTTATGTATATATATATGTATATATATATATATATAATTTATTTATGTACATATTTATGTATATATATATTATATATATATTTATTTATGTATATATATATGTATGTATATATATACTTATTTATGTATATATAATGTTATAATGTTATAATGTTTCAGACCAACAAAGACCCTAGGATCCACTCATGGCTGGTCTACCTAACTGTGTTCGTAATCGTGTATTGTGTATGTCCTCCGTGGTGGCGGAGGGGACCTACAATTTTAGGTGGGTTCCGAACCACAAGAACATAAGAAATTTATGTAAAAACTGCCGGTAAATTGGAAACGACTAATTTTTACGAAACTAAATAATTATCAATTTAAAACTAATTAATTATCGATTTAAAACTAAAGATAGAATCTCTGGATCCAGAGGATCAAGTCATAATAGACTACATGCAAATATATCAGATCCAAAGAATCCAGTCAATTTCATTACGGTATCCATCAAGTCACGGTCCATATCGATTGCGGACCAAGTCAAAATTTACAACCATATACATTACAATATATACACTTAGGAGGAAAAGTGTAGGTGTGGCTGTAAAGACTGTACAGTAATGTAGAAATTTGTGTGCACCCATTTTGGGTCTCCCATTTAAAGGTGTTTGTGGGGCAAGTGAAGATCATGAGTTTTTCAACACCTCACAGTACTATGGGGGGCACCGCTCGGCAGAGGAATCTCTTTAAATGGGGTGTGTAAGGACAGAGAGTATCCCCTAACCCAAGACGCTGCCTCCCTTTATCCCACAACACTTGTGTTGAGCTGTGGGATCTATTCCCACAAAGCCTTAATTTTACTACCTTAAACTATACCCTTTCTATCAACATGTGCGTCCAATCGATTTTTAAACATGTTTATAGACGTGCTACTAATTACTTTTACTGGCAAACTATTCCAGCTATTTACTATTCTATGCGTAAAAAAGTTTTTCGCAACTGCTGTCTCGAACCTTCTACTTGTCAACTTACACCCGTTATTTCTAGTCCTATTATATTGAGATATTTCGAAAAAGCTATCTCTATCTACGTTATCGAACCCATTCATAATTTTGAAAACCTGGATTAGATCACTCCTTAACCTCCTAGTCTTGAGTGTTGTCAATTTTAACTCCTTAAGCCTATCTTCGTACGACTTTGTCCTAAGCGACGGAATCATCTTAGTTGCTCGTCTTTGAACTCTTTCGATTTTGTCTATATCTTTGCGCATATGCGGATTCCAAAATTGGACCGCGTACTGAAAATGGGGTCTAACTAATGATTTATAAAGAGGAACTATAATATCGCGCGATTTGTACTCAAAATTTCGAGCTATAAAACCTAACACTTTGTTCGCCTTATTGACCGCTGCTGTACTTTGTTTCGCTACTTTTAAATCACCAGTGACTATAACTCCTAAATTTTTCTACTTTTAAATCGCTTGTTAAATCTTTCCCTGACATACTCTACGCAAAATTACCGTTACGCGAACCTATATGCAAAATTTTGCACTTATCCAGGTTAAATCTCATTTGCCATGTGACTGACCAATCAACGATTTTATTCAGATCTTCCTGAATTTTACCTCTATCTTCGTCATTAATCGCCCTACCACCCAGCTTCGTGTCATCCGCAAACTTTGAAACTGTACTGACTAGGCCGACATCTAAATCGTTAATATATATAAGAAAAAGCAAGGGGCCCAATACAGAACCTGAGGAACGCCACTCGCTACATTAGCCCAACACGACTCCGCTCCATCAACGACCACCCTCTGTTTCCTACCTCGCAACCACTTTTCTAGCCAATTTATTACTACACCCCTGATTCCATGAGCCTTAGTTTTTTCAATGAGTCTTTTGTGCGGCACGGTGTCAAACGCTTTTTGAAAATCTAAATACACTACATCAACCGCTCGATGTCTATCGTAAACGTCAACCACGCTTTGGAAAAATTCTAAAAGATTAGTTAAGCAAGATTTGTTTCGCCTAAAAACGTGCTGCGTATTTCTAACTAGCTTATGCACTTCTAAGTGTTCGACTATACGATCCCTAATTATTGATTCCAGTAGCTTACCTACAACAGACGTTAAACTGATTGGCCTATAATTTCCTGCCGCACCTTTATCGCCTTTCTTAAAGATAGGTGTTACGTTTGCTAACTTGAAATTATCTGGTACGCACCCCTCAGAAATAGACGCATTAAAAATCTTTGTTAGCGGCACAACAATGCTATCTTTTAATTCTTTTAGTTGTATGGGATATATGGAATCCGGACCCGGTGATTTACGCGTTTTCATTTTATCAATATAGCGCATTACCTCCCCTTCACTAACGACAATATTATCCAAAATATTACCATTATCAAAAGGTATTATGTCTATGACCGTAGGGATATTCGTTACATCTTCTATAGTAAAAACTGACGTAAAAAATTCGTTTAGCAAGGTAGCCATTTCCTTGTTTTCAGAAACTAGATCTCCGTTTACATTTTTCAATGGCCCCAAGACACTTTTTACTGGATTTCTATTATTGACGTATTGAAAGAATCGCTTGGGGTTTTCTTTACCGTCACGAGCTATGGAAATTTCAAATTCGCGCTTGGACTTTTTTATTACACTTTTCGCTTCACGCCTTAGAGATATGTAGTTGTTTCGTAACCACAAATTGTCTTTATCGCACTTATCGGATTACATATGACGGTGACCAGCCCGTAGAGACCATAAGTTTTACGAGAAATGAGGTACAGCAATTAATTGATAAGATGAACAAATACAAATCACCTGGCCCCGACTTATTTCTTCCAAGGGTATTAAAAGAGGTTAGCCACAATGTTGTTGACAACTTAGTAACCATATTCAAACAATCAATCGAGTTAGGGAAAGTTCCAACCGACTGGAAGTTAGAAAATGTAACACCAATCTTTAAAAAAGGTGATAGGGAAAATCCTTGTGATTATCGCCCGATCATTTTAACATCAGTTGTCGGCAAACTGTTGGAATCCATCATTACAAAACGTATTGTGTATCATCTTGAATCTAACAATCCAATTTTTTATTCTCAACATGGATTTAGGCGACATAGATCCTGTCTGACAAACCTGTTAGAGTTTTTCCATAATATGCATACACTGTACGATGCAAGTAGGGCAATAGATATGGTGTATCTCGACTTTCAAAAAGCCTTTGACAAAGTCCCTCACGCTAGATTGATAGCTAAAGTCAAAGGACTAGGAATCACCGGGCTCGTTTCCAACAGGATTGAGGATTGGTTAAAAGATAGAAATCAGACAGTGGTAATAAATGGAGTGGCTTCGGAGTGGGTGCCAGTCACCAGTGGTGTCCCACAGGGTTCCGTTCTGGGTCCTTTACTTTTTGTCATCTATATTAACGATATAGACGTCGGGCTTCTAAGTGCAATCTCCAAATTTGCAGACGATACGAAATTAGGAAGTAGTGTAGGTACTGAGGAGGGCGTAAGAACGCTTTAGAACGATCTTGACAGGTTGGGCGAATGGTCTGCTACTTGGCAGATGCTATTCAACTTGGACAAATGTAAGGTAATGCACATAGGTTACAAAAACCCGAAGACCGATTACTCTCTCTTGGGAAGGAACTTGACTGAGACCGATCTAGAGAAAGACTTAGGAGTCTATATCAGCAACGATCTGAAACCGTCGAAGCACTGTGCAGAAGTCGAAAGGAGGGCCTTAAAATTATTAGGTTATATTAAAAGACAGTTCCAGTTTCGGAAGAAGGAGACTGTAATGTCTCTTTATAATTCTCTAGTCAGACCTCAACTGGAATACTGTGCGCAGTTTTGGTCTCCATCCCTCAGGAAGGACATAGAAAGGTTAAAAAGAGTACAAGCAAGGGCTACAAAATTGATCCCTTCAATGAGAATGCAAAGCTACCAACGGAGATTGGAGCGCCTAAATCTGTTTAGCTTAGAGACGAGGAGGTTGCGAGGTCAGCTTATTCAAGTCTTTAAGATGCTCAAAGGAATAGACAGGGTAGATTACAGACACTTATTCTCACTTAATGCCAATCCGACAAGAAATAATGGGTTTAAACTGGAACTAAAGACATTTAGGACCTCTGTCTGCGGAAATTTCTTTTCCTATAAAATAGTTAATATCTGGAACCAACTTCCCTCAGAGGTTGTTTCCAGTCAAAGTGTAAATGTGTTTAAAAATAGGCTAGATAAAGTACTGAATACTCTCATAGTTTAAGATTGAAACATAAGAAAACTCTGCAGGAGTTCGTTTGCACGGTGTCTCTGTGAGCAAGCTAAATATAGAGCTATTTATATATTCTCCACTTTCCTGTAAAATTTCCTTGGCTACTTTTCCAGGGTCAAGGTATTTTCTTCCACCTTTTTCTGTACCTGCCTCTGGTAGGGAGGGAGCGGAGGGTGGGGAGAGAGCCTCTACTTTTCTATCCAGTTTTCTACTACTGCTAGGATAGTTGAAAGAAAAATAAACTTTTAATAACAGGAACCTCCCAGAGTGGACCGAAAGGTCTTTGAGGCTTCCTCTTGTCCTTGTAACTCCTTGTAACTCTCTGTCTCTCTCTCTGTCTCTGTGTGTCTCTCTGTCTCTGTGTGTCTCTCTCTGTCTCTGTCTCTGTGTGTCTCTCTCTCTCTCTCTGTGTCTGTGTCTCTGTCTCTGTGTCTCTCTCTCTGTGTCTCTCTCTCTGTCTCTGTGTCTCTCTGTCTGTGTCTCTGTCTCTGTGTCTCTCTCTCTCTGTCTCTCTCTCATATTTATATATACTCTTCGGGCACTAAAGCCACAATAAGTAATGGCTTTATTAAAAGCACAAACTTTCCACCTATTCTAAGATTTTCATCAGTCAATTGCACCTGATGTAGACCTCACTGTAAGCCGAAAGTGTGTGCCTTTAATAAATCCACTACTCATTCTGCTTTTATGAGCTGAATTAATTTTCTCGTAATTGAGGGTATTCAGTGACTATTCACATAACATCATACCGACTCGTCAACTCTTCTTTATATTTAAAGACTTAACGACTACATCAATGAGGCTAACGATTAACAACTTAACAGTTACTTCGCAATCATTAATATGCAAATGCACTTGAAATGAAGATAATGATGAAATTGTACAAGCGAAGTTTTCACATGTAAAGGGACAATAAAGGGAAGCATAACCCTATAAAATAAGTCTTTATCGTGTAATAGAAACTTCCCAATCCCATAAAAGGACCCAAATATAGAAGCAGGAAGTAAATAAACTTGTCAAGATTGTTCAACAAAGGTTATTTATTTACAATATATATTATATATATATATATTTTTTTATATATATATACACACACACACAAACATATATATATATATATATATGTAAAGAACGACGCTTGTGTAGAAGAGTGTTCCGCGCAAGATGAGGAGGGAGAACCAGCAAATTAAAAAAATGAGGTACCTCCCGGGAATCGAACCCAGGATCATATAATTGCCGGTCGGATATGTTAACCACTACACCAACGACACCGATTAGTCAGTACTCGTAATTTTCCTACATACGAGCGGAATTAAATGCCCTGAGGTGGCACCTTCACATGCCGCACATGATGATCCCGGGTTCGATTCCTGGGAGGTACCTCATTTTTTTCATTTGCTCGTTCTCTCTCCTCATCTTGTGCGGAACACTCTTCTACACAAGCGTCGTTCTTTACATTAATTATACTTTGTGTTGTTTGCAGTTAAAATGTATATATATATATATATATATATGATACACAGACTGTGCAGGGAACAAGGAACTAGGAAAATTAAATCCACTATAGTCCGAATAAGTAATGGTAAATGACAAATACCATAGGTTTTTATTTTTCATGATGCTAGCCCGACGTGGGCAACGAGTCACTCGCAAAGAGGTCCCAAAAATATAGATTCCCTCACCAGGTATCTGCAAAGCAGATAGGATCCAGCTTTGGGACAGGATCTAGGGTTTAAAGCAGCCTAGGCCAGCTACATTTAGAACCTCAATATAAGCAAAAGACTCGCTGCCTTCACGTCAGATTGAATACATCAAAGAAAAAGGGGGTAACTATTATATTTTTAGCCAAACACCAAAACTTAAACCTCAACTGGCAGAATTCAGCGTCCACTTTTCAAGGCACATAACATGTCCGTTTCATGATGGGAATGAACTCAGAATGGTTCCATGAGGTTTTTTTATGATACACACAGACTGTGCATGGAACAAGGAACCCTTCTAGGAAAATTAAATATACTATAGTCCGTATAAGTAATGGTAAATGACAAATACTATAGTTTTCTTTTTCATGAAAAAAAAGAAAAAGGGGGTAACTATTATATTTTCAGCCAAATACCAAAACTCATGAAACGGACATGTTATGTGCCTTGAAAAGTGGACGCTCAATTCTGCCAGTTGAGGTTTAAGTTTTGTTTTTTGGCTAAAAATATAATAGTTACCCCCTTTTTCTTTGATGTATTCAATCTGACGTGAAGGCAGCGAGTCTTTTGCTTGTATTGAGGTTCTAAATGTAGCTGGGATAGGCTGCTTTAAACCCTAGATCCTGTCCCAAAGCTGGATCCTATCTGCTTTGCAGATAGCTGGTGAGGGAAGCTATATTTTTGGGACCTCTTTGCGAGTGACTCGTTGCCCACGTCGGGCTAGCATCATAAAAAAGAAAAACTATGATATTTGTCATTTAGCATTACTTATTCGGACTATCGTGGATTTAATTTTCCGAGAAGAGTTCCGTGTTCCATGCACAGTCTGTGTGTATCATAAAAAACCTCAGGGAACCATTCTGAGTTAATTCCCATATATATATATATATATATATATATATATATATATATATATATATATATATATATATATATATATATATATATATATATACACACACACACACACATATAAAAGGTGTCCCATAAGTCCGGCATCATAGGAAAAATAATTTAAAAAAAGGCAAAACAAAAGCTTTTATTTACAGAACGTGCTCAATATGTCCACCATTGTTTTCAATACACAAATTCAGACGTGATACCCAGTCAGCAAGCACACGGTGAATGATGTCAGGAGTAATGGTGTTACATGCCCCAATAATGCGCTGCCGCAAATGTTCAACACTCCTAATTTTCTCGGCGTATACCAGCGCTTTCAAGTGGCCCCCAGAGATAAAAATCTAGTGGCGTGAGATCCGGGCTTCTAGCTGGCCATTCCACAGGCCCTCGACGTCCTATCCAATGACCAGGGAATTGTTGGTACAGGTATTCCCTTACTTGGGTGCTGTAATGTGCAGGAGCGCCGTCTTGCTGGAACCATGTTGAGAAATTTCCTTCTTCGTTCAAGACACTGGGAAATGCTTCTTCCTTGAGCATACGTAGGTAGGTGCCTCCAGTGACACGTTCATCGAAAAAGAGGAGGCCTATGATGCGATCCTTCCAAATGCCACACCATACCATTACCCGAGATGCACCTTGTTCCTTTGAAGAGGTATACAAGTGAGGGTTGTTTTGAGACCAGTAGCGGGTGTTCTGTCGATTTACCTCACCATTTCCATAAAAAACAGCCTCGTCACTGAACAGAATGGTGGACGGGAAATTGGCATCCCGAGCATATTGTTCCGTAGACCATTCACAAAATTCCATCCGCCAGTCGGGATCATCATCGCTTAATTTCTGTAGGATCTGAAGTTTATATGGATGTCATTTGTGAGCCTGAAGAATGCGATGGATGCTACTTTTCGACACTCCTGTCTCGGCGGACAATCGCCGAAGAGACTTATTGGGACTTCTGTTAAGATGAGCCAGGATAGCAGTCGCTGTATCATCGTCAGTGGACCTCCTTGAAGGTCCACTGCGTGGTTTATCTTCTGTGGATCCTGTTTCCTTAAACTTTACAACAAGTCTGCTAACACAACTCTGTGTTATTGGCTCGCGGTCGGGATGCAGTCTGTTAAATTCAGCAGCGGCTTCTCTTTGACTCCGATTTCCTATGAGTAGAATTATGTGGATTTGTTCTTCTTGCTCACAGATATTATGGCCTGTAGAAAGAGAAAAATATGAATTATGGTTTGTAGAAATAGAAAAGTATGAATTTCTCCTATGATGCCGGACTTATGGGACACCCTGTATATATGTATATATATACACACACACACATATATATATATATATATATATTATATGCATATATATATATATATATATATATATATATATATATATATATATATATATATATATATATATATATATATATATGCATATATATAATATATATATATATATATATATATATATATAATATCTATACCGGTATATAAAGATCTTCGACAGACACGGAAACGAAACCCCAAATATAGAGCTATCATTGCCTTTTAACGGCATATAATCTTTATTTACTTTCTAAATAGAATATTTATCATATAATATGACATTATTCGATATTATACGTTCCATCTTCGAGATATGACTTTATACATTCCACTTTATAGTGCAAATTGATCTTTCAGAATTTTTCTATCTTGTGTTCAATGATAGAGCAACATTTTATTTTACTTATTGACTCATCTTTGAACTATATATGCTATTATATTTATCCGGTTCATATTTATTTCATATAAATACTCATTAATTAATGTTCAGATGCTATTTCCATACGTGTATATATATATTATATATATGAGAGAGAGAGAGAGAGAGAGAGAGAGAGAGAGAGAGAGAGAGAGAGAGAGAGAGGGGAAAGCATGGCTACGAACCTGACTTCCATGTGATAAGGGATCGACCCGTGAAACTCTTACCAGGTTAACAGGCCTACTGTTCCACAAATAATGAAGAAAGTTGCCAAATGGGCTGTCGTAGGCTGATCCTGCCTATTTATTTGAAACCTAAAGTGAATTGGCAAGTATAGGCTTACACGAACAATTACTTGAATGAAATCCTCATTCTCATAAAAACAGTAATTATATTATTGCATACAATTACCACTTAAGATGAAGACAAAAAGAAAAAAAAGGTTGAGGAATATTAATTACCTTTTTCACTATTCCCACGAAAGGCTCAAACTCGTCTTAGCAGACCAGAAGTCATAATTTATTCCATGATAGGGATCTGAATTTCTAAAACTCGGTTGAAGTTGCCTTCAGAATTACCAGTAGGAGGTATCCGGTTTCTTGGCTGACACTCAAAGCGCTTCCAGACGTATTCTATTTATAGGAGTAATTTCAGGTATTCTATATGTGATATAGGGAAGTATCTGCAGCACGCGATTCTATCCTCCACAGAATTGTTTCTAGTTTCGGTCTATGACGTGTGACATATGACACTTTCTTGGAACAATCGGAGCAAAAGGTTCTAAGAATTAATATTTATTAAGCAGTATTGATTTCACCCTCCATGAATATCAAGCCAGTCTTTCTGTTGCCTATACCATTTTCTTGAAATGCGAATTGCAAACAGTATTCCTGAAATACATGATTAACCTCGTTTCAGCTGTACATCTGTTCAACATGAATTAATTCAAATGAAACCCATCCCTCACCAGAACAGACCTCCTAAGCACAAAAAGTTTGTGCTTCACTTCCTTGGTCAACACTAATCTTCGTATACTGGTTTACTATAAAGAAGGGTTTTCGCCGACTTAATTGTCTACTGAAGACCAGCTTATGCAAGCAACGATAATGAACTGCTCTTGGCGATAAACTAACATTATTTGTAATGTCCAAAAGTTTTGTGCTTCTTCAACAATTGATGATCGTCCTAATATATTAGTAGCTTGTCGTTTATTGTGACTAAAATTTACAATAATGTTATGTTATGATATGTTATAATCCCAAGATTTTAAGCTATCTACCTTTCCTTTATATCATGAACAGCAACTGCATGAGGCATCCATCCTTCATGATCTACAAACTCGTTCGACGCGCAATATGTTCATTCTGTTTACAACATAAATACAACCTTGCACATAAAATGAACTATTCCAATACTATTTTTCTGCATAGGTGTTATTTTATTAATGATACCTCTTTCAAATATATATATATATATATATATATACATATATAATGACATAATATACATAAATAATATATGTAATACATACATAATATACGAGTATATACATACATAATGACATCCTCAGAAACACTGAAATTAATAACAAGATCGAGACAGTATATACAGTTCATAAAGAAAAACACAAATTATATGATTGTTGAAAATAAAATTGGAGGAGACGTATACAATCCACGTGGAAAGGGTACCAGAGTTTTAGCACCCTGCCCTTCTTATCTAAATCTGATCTGAAAGAATTCAAAAAACAGGATCGAGAGAAAAAAGACCCTGGTTAAGGTTGAAATTGTTTGTAAATTGAATGATGACAGACTCAAAAACGTTTAAGAATGTTTCTTGAGTGAAACAAAATCGAAGAATTATTCCAATCACTACAGTGGGACAACTCTGACAAATGGACAAGGGCATTCGACAACTGTCCCATTCTAACGGAATAATGATGTTGTTTTACACGTGTGTTTAAATCTTTTCCCGTCAGTCCAATGCAAAAGGAGTCACATTGTTTACAACCAATTTTACAGATCATGCCTGAATTATTTGTAGGGCTATTCTTTATTATGACATTTTTCACAATATTGTCATATAAAAATACTATATTTGTGTTCAAAAGTTTAAGTGCATTAGCAATGCCTTAAAAGCTTGGGATAAAAGGAAGTACTAAAATATTCTGGTGCTACTGTAGTATGCGGTCTACCGTTAAGTTTCTACTGTAGTATGCGGTCTACCGTTAAGTTTCTACTGTAGTATGCGGTCTACCGTTAAGTTTCTACTGTAGTATGCGGTCTACCGTTAAGTTTCTACTGTAGTATGCGGTCTACCGTTAAGTTTCTACTGTAGTATGCGGTCTACCGTTCAAAATATTTAAAAGGAATTGAAAATGAATTGAAAGGAATTATAATTTAATTTACACAATTAAGGAATTATTAAAGAAGTTAAACATACTACTACCGCATACTTAACGGTAGACCGCATACTACATTACGCCCTTGATGATTGGTTAGGTTAAGTCGTGATATTTTCGTTAGTTTTAACGAAAATATCACGACTTAACCTAACCAATCGTCAAGGGCGTACAATTAACCTAATAATAAAATAATAAGAAGATAAGAAGCTATAATTAAAAGGTAGACCGCCGAATCGTAGGTAGACCGCATACTACAGTAGCACCAATATTCTTCGACAAAGTTATTATTCACATGATAGAAGGTTCGTTTTGTGTTCTTAAGGCAAGATTCCAAAAAAGTAGGTGGGTAACACAAATAGCTTCCAGTATTGTTGATATTTTGTAACTCAGCATCGATGTATTCCGGGCTGGCAATCCTAAGAGCAGGGAGAAACATAGAAAAGACTATGGCTTTCTTAATGGAAATTCCATAAAAATACAACCGTACATAGGACAAATTGCCTTTTTCGAACAGATACTAAACTTTAAATCTGGGCTTTCCCAATGTACACCCACATCCAAAAATTGGATTAAGTTGTTTTGTTCCACTTCCAAAGTAAACTTAATGAAGGGGACTTGATTATTTAACTGAACGAGGAAGTGATCTAAATCACACCTCACGATTCTTTACTTTTGTTGCCCTTGTGAGGTTCTTCTTGTTGCAAGAAATATTCGCTAAACCGTGTCTTATACAGAGACAAACCAAATCTTTTGTACCCATAAATGCCTTTCTTTGCATAAAATCAGAGCAAACATATTAATCAGGTATAATAAATACTTACCATACTGCTCTCTCTGGGTCTCTCTCTCTCTCTCTCTCTCTCTCTCTCTCTCTCTCTCTCTCTACATATATATATATATAATATATATGATAGAGAGAGAGAGAGAGAGAGAGAGAGAGAGAGAGAGCGCGCAATTTTTTCATCTATTCTTTTTATAGTAAGTATTTATTATACTCGATGAATGTGTTTACTTTGATTTTATGCAAAGAAAGGCATTTGTGGATACAAAGGATTTTGTTTGTCTCTGCATAAGACACGGTTTAGCGAATTTATCTTGCAACAAGAACCACCTTACAAGGCCAACAACGAAAGCATGACTAAAGGTGTGGAAAGTGCATGTGACTTACAGGAATATGGTGAACATTATAAAAAATGAATGTGATACACTGTTACTTTCCTCAAAACTGAGACCAGTTCGCCCATTAACTATTTCCGTAAATAGGTAAAAAGAGACATTGCATTACTGGGTCGACGTGTGAACAAATAACGCTATAAAAAAATTGCTCCACATCAGAAAATTTAGCCTCATCGATCATATACGGTTGATTTATCCTAAAAGGTATGGCCATAAATATCAATATTATTTCCCATCATTTCTCATGTACTTATTTGATATCGTCTCTCATTCACTAGATGTATGTAGTCGGTAAGTTTATATGTTTAGATTGCATCTTTTTTGAACAGCAGCACTACAAAGAGAATCAAAATGTTCACTTTGTAATCAATAATGTTGAGGTGTATATGAAGCTATAGAGTACATTAGATTAAATCATTTCAGCATTATACGAATAATGTTTCGTACGATATGTATCGTCTTAAACAAAAGAATAGCGTGATCCTTTGATTGTTAATAGTGGCATTCATCAAACCAAAACAACCCTTTAAAAAATAAATAACACGATTTTATGAGTCAGAGAACAACTCAAAAGAACCAATATATAACATTATAATATATACAGTATATATATATATATATATATGATACACACAGACCGTGCATGGAACAAGGAACTCTTCTGGAAAAATTAAATTCACTATAGTCCGAATAAGTAATGGTAAATGACAAACACTATAGCTTTTTCTTTTTCATGATGTTAGTCCGACGTGGGCAACGGGTCACTCGCAAAGAGGCCCCAAAAATATAGCTTCCTTCACCAGCTATCTCCAAAGCAGATAGGATCCAGCTTTGGGACAGAATCTAGGGGTTACAGCTACACCTAGCCTACTATATCCAGAACTTCAATATAAGAAAAAGACTCGTTGCATTCGCGTCGGATTGAATACATCAGAGAAAAAGAGGTAACTATTGTATTTTTAGCCAAAAAACAAAACTTAAACCTCAACTGGCAAAATTGAACGTCCACTTTTCAAGGCACATAACATGTCCGTTTCATGATAGGATAACATGAAAAAACCTCAGGGGACCATTCTGAATTCAATCCCATTATGAAACGGACATGTTATGTGCCTTGAAAAGTGGACGCTCAGTTTTGTCAGTTGAGGTTTAAGTTTTGGTTTTTGGCTAAAAATACACTAGTTACCCTTTTTCTCTGATGCATTCAATCCGACGCGAATGCAACGAGTCTTTTGCTTATATTGAAGTTCTGGATATAGTAGGCTAGGTGTAGCTGTAACCCCTAGATTCTGTCCCAAAGCTGGATCCTATCTGCTTTTCAGATAGCTGGTGAAGGAAGCTATATTTTTGGGGCCTCTTTGCGAGTGACCCGTTGCCCACGTCGGCTAACATCATGAAAAAGAAAAAGCTATAGTGTTTTTCATTTATCATTACTTATTTGGACTATAGTGGATTTAATTTTCCCAGAAGAGTTCCTTGTTCCATGCACGGTCTGTATGTATCATGGAAAAGCCTCAGGGGACCATTCTGAGTTCAATCCCATATATATATATATATATATATATATATATATATACACACCTTTGGTTAGCTTCCGCCCGAATTGTTCATTCTGATGAAGGTCAAGCTTTTCACTCCACCTTAGACCTACAATTTAACGTGGAATCCAAACCACGCCCCATCAGCAGCCCAGCGTCTTAACCACTAGGCCACCTAGGGTACCCATTTATCTACCAACCACTTTCTTTGTGTGGAAGGATGAACAGCTGGGTTTTGTTGCGCGCCGGCTGCCGTCGGGTCTCGAACCTGGGGCCGATGGATTCGTAGTCAGCGACGCTAACCACTACACCACCGAGGCGCATATATATATATATATATATATAGGTATATATATATATATATATATATATATATATTAAAAATAGCTCCTGCAGAATCTGTTGAACTTTATAAACGCATAAAATATATAAAATTAGCTGTTGTACCCACACAGTAATAGCTGAAAATACCAAAATCTTTTGCAATCGTATCTTTCCATAAATAGAACGTAAAGGGCATTTCAATAACATCATCGTTTTCAAGACATCAACGGCAAATAGAATTATTTAGAGCGAAGGTTAATTATTAACATGTTCCTCTGAATTTGGATCCCAAATAACGTATATTTGAAAGTGGCACTCCTCCGCGATGCCTTCAAACTATACCGGCTCCTATCGATTTTGCCGACTGTGGATAAAATCTTTGAATTTTTGGAATGGAAAGATAAAAAGTAGAAATAATTAATTTCTCTTACGGAAAAAAATACAAACTTTCTTTAGCTCTTTAGCATTTCAAAATTATAGAAAATTAATTAAAATAAAGATCTTTATTAATCAGGTAATTTGGTACTATACAGTATCTGTCAAATGGGTTAATTAGAGACACCAATCATTGTTTAAAGTAAGAACTGCCAAATGAACAAGATTTAATAATAATAATAGATAATAATAATAATAATAATAATAATAATAATAATTAAAAACGTTGGTGTAAAGAAGAAATATTATACACTGTAATAGAATAGCTGGAAAGAAATATTAACTTCATTTTAACAGGAAGTAGACTGCAAAGGAACTTATCAGAAGTTAACCGCGGGTTTACAGTAGATTCGAAGAGAAAGTTCGGAATGGGAAAGGAGTGTGGAAGACGACTTTGCACTTTCAAACTATCTCAAGAAGGCTAAAAGACGATAAAGAAAATATTAGAGAATTGAAGAGAAAAGGTTGTCATTTGCAAAATCGATTCTTGAAGAAATACAAATACACAAATAAATATAATTCATGACCAAAAAGTTTATTAATGTGAAAATCACTAAATTCTCACCTTAAATAGTTTCAGCTTGATGCAAAAATTTGGAGTTATTTGAGCAAAACTATTATTATTAATATTATAATTATTATTATTATTATCATAATTATCATCATTATTATTAAAAATATGGTATGTACCTCATGGAAAAAGGAGTCTGGTCATGGAGCGCTGGTGACGGGAAATATTCCCACCATCGGTCGTATCGTATAGGGCAGTGGAGTATAAAACATGTACAAATATATATTATTATTTCAATGAATAGTTATAGTTCATAGGAACAAAAAAAAAAAATATATATATTTTTAGGGATACCCCCTCATTTGTTCCAATTTGTCACAAAAACACCCTGTGAGAAATTCCAGGTCAAACAAATAACATTCAGAGGTCGCGCCCGCCAATTGAAAATTTGAAAATTACAAAAAATTAGAGTAAAATCAAATTTTTTGAATTTGTTCTTATTTTTGTTGCAGGTTTGTTGCAGGTTGCAGGTTTTGTGCAGGTTTGCTGCAGGCAGAGTGGTAGGTGATGCGTATATGAGCAAATAGCGTTCAAGGAAATCGGTATCGCAGTGTGCTTGTGGCAGTGTCCAGGAGAGGTGCTATATCAGTGAGTCTCTCCGCCTCAATTTCTCTTCTATTTCCTCTATCTTAATTGTGACAAAAATGAGATCAAGAAGCTCAACAGATATCTGGCTGATCGGTCAACAAATAGATAAATTGAATCAAAGTAAGCTTCCATCAAAGAAAGAAGTAATTTCCTTATTCATGAATTATAAACATATCAAGAATGAAACTGTCAGAGAAGCATTAACTTCAACCGTTAATGATGTATTGGAAGTGTGGCAGAGAGCAGGAATACCAACAACCCAGAAATGTAATGTTGTGAAGAAATTAAATAAACTGTATGATGAGTGGCAAGGGCTGAAGAAGAGCAAAGGAAAAAAATCGAAGTTTTCAATAGAGAAAGAGAATACATGGAAAGAAAAATTGGATGGACTCTTTGATATTGCCCATGCAAATGCTAACGAGTTTAACTATTGAGGAAGATAGAGAGTTTCTACGGCTACAAAGGGAAGGTCGAAAGGGTAAAATGATGGCAGTTGATAAGGATGAAGAAAAACGTCGAAAGGAAGCTGCGAAGAGACATGAAAAAATGGATAAGAAAAGGTTACATGAATCAAGTGCATTTGATGAAACAGTTGTTCTTGCAAGCAGCAGCAGTTCCTGCAGTGATTCACCTGCATCTACGGAAGAAGAAGTAGATATGGAAGTGCCCTCAACATCCAAAAGAGGCCTTCCAAGAAAAAAATTCAAGATTATGAATGAAAATCTGCTTTCCTCATTGGATGTTGCTAAGATCAGCGACCGATCAGCCTCTTTAATAATTATTCCAACGATCGCAAATGTTGGAAAAGATCCAGAGAATTACAATGTTAGCTACTCATCGATTCGCAGGGCAAGACAGAAATCAAGAAAGAAGTTCAGTGAAAACTTGAAAGAAGAATTTCAAGCTGACAAACCCTTGATTGTTCATTGGGATGGCAAACTCCTCGAAGACATTACCGGGAATGAGGTTGTTGATCGGTTGCCAGTCCTACTCTCTGGCAGTGGAGAAGATCAACTGCTTGGAGTGCCAAATATAGATCATGGCACAGGAAAGGATACTGCAAATGCAGTACATCAGGCGATCATTGATTGGAATCTAATAGATAAGGTAAAAGGCATGTGTTTCGATACAACTGCATCGAACACAGGTCGTAAAAACGGAGCTTGTGTCCTAATTGAACAGAAAATGGAGAAAGATTTGTTGTGGTGTCCTTGTCGACACCATATCCTTGAAATCATGTTGGAAGCAGTGGTATCCCCTGCATTACAGGCTTCATCAGGCCCTGACATTCAGTTATTCAAAAGATTCAAAACAAACTGGAATAAGATTAATCTAACTTCATACGATAAATTAGAAAATTATCCACAAAAGGAAAAAGAGGAAATCATCAACTTTGCAGCAAGAAAAATCAATGAAGATCAACCTCGCGACGATTACAGAGAGTTATTGGAACTGACAATCATCTTGCTTGGCGGTACTCCAACGACTGGAATAAAATTCAGGAAGCCTTGGGCTTATCATAGAGCCCGTTGGATGGCGAAAGTCATTTATTCAATGAAAATCTTTATGTTCAAAAGTCAGTTCAAAATAACAGCAATAGAAGAAAGAAATCTAAAAGAAATTTGTTGGTTTTCTGTTTCAATTTATATTAAGCATTGGTTTTCAGCACCCTGCGCAGCAAGTGCTCCACGAAATGATCTGAGTCTTCTCAAGAATCTTCACAGCTACAAAAGCACAAATGAACAACTAGCAAATGCTGCTTTAGAAAAATTCAAGAATCATTTGTGGTATCTCTCAGAAGAGTTGATCGCATTGGCTTTCTTTGATGATAAAATCAGCTTTGACACCAAAAGAAAAATGAAGGAGGCTCTTACAAAATCTTCGGAGCCAGATCCTCCAAAGAAGACACAAATAGACATCAAAACTATTGACAATAAGCAGCTTGAAGATTTTGTAACTGCTAACACAAAGTCCTTCTTCAGTATACTCGGATTGTCTTCAACGTTCTTGAGCAAACCAGTAGAAGATTGGCTTCTCGATGAGAGTTATTGGGTTGCAAAGAACGTAGTGAATCACATGAAAGTTGTTAATGATATTGCTGAAAGAGGAGTGAAATTGATTGAAGATTATAACAAATTAATTACCAATGATGAACAACAGAAGCAATATCTACTGCAAGTTGTATCAAATTATCGGAAGAAGCTTCCGGACAAAACTAAGAAAACTCTCGTATCTTTGACGCAACAGTAAAATTTACGAGTATATCCATTCTATGTATCTATTGTAAATATCTATTGTATTGTATCTGTTTTATGAACAAATGGAAAAGAGGAAGGTGGTATGATAGGCCTCGTGGGGAACTTCCACTCAAAAAAAAAGTAACGTGACGCTTGCTGTACCTCCTGGGTGTCATGGAAATCAGCAAATTTTCAAATGGCGGGCGCGACCTCCAAATATTCGAATTTTGACCCGAAATTTCCCCAGGATCATTTTTCCACCAAATTAAACCAAATGAGAGGGTATCTCAAAAATTTGAAACAAAAAAATTTTACTCCCCCACTTTTGCATCACCCTAAATTATATATATATATATTAAGGTGGCTATCAGCATATAGGGCCAAAAAAAAAATTTTTAACTTAGAGTTCGGAAGGTCGAATTTTGTTCTTTATCATGAGAAAACTTAGCATGCCATTTTCTAAAGCAATCAAATCATATTTATGGGTGACGCACGACAGTATAAAAATGTAGTGTAATGTACTTTTAATCAATAGTAAAATACTCTATTTATTTCTTTGCAAAATTTGCAGAAATTATTATTGAAATGTTTATATAAAATATTCAAATGTTTTCAGATATATAGTTGTATTTATGATATAATATCAATATATGTAACTACTTCTTGTAACTTTTGGCATCTGAAAAACTGGCAAGGAGCAAGCTGCAACTCAATCCTCACTTAACTACATGCTGAGGAAGTGCGTATGTGGTAATAATTCGTACTCCATTTATTTCACGGTTAGGAGTTTCACGCCCTAAAATTTTAAATTTTTTTGCAATCATGGCTAGTACTAGTTATAGTACCCGTTCTAAAACAGATATATGCCTTGTTGGTCCAACTTTATCAAAAATATTGGGCGATAAACTCGCTTCTCAGCAGCAAGTTTTGGCACATTTTTTTTTACCACCATTCAGAGATGAAGCTCCCTTTGAAAGATAGTGTTATGGGTTTGATCATGTTATGTGTTATGATATTTGATTAGTGTTATGGGTTTCTGGAAGAAAGCCAGTATTCCAACTGCGCATGAACATGATCTTATTAAGCGGTTGCTCAAACTTCATTCTGAATGGAAAGCATTACAAAAAAGTAAGTCCCGTCGATCTCAAAAGCAAATTTCCAATGAAACACACTTCACATCACGACTCAATGAACTATTTGACATTGCGCACGAGAATGTTTTGTCTATGATGAAAATAGAAGAAGATAAGAAATTTCTTATTGCTCAGCGCGATGGAAGGAAAGGTCATATAGCTGGCATTGATAAAGTGACAACAATCAAGGAAAGAAATAAGATAATTAGAGAGCAAAATTTTATTAGCCGCAAGAGAAAACATGAAAAAGAAATACAACTAAGCAAAGTTGCAACAGTAGATTCAGGTACCAGTAGTGATAACGAGTCGATCCATTCGGAAAATAGTAAATCTCAAAAATTAAAAAGTTTTTCTCAGGGTGACACCCAATCACAATTGAAGAACGCAAGACCTCAAAACATAATGACTCCCGAATTAGCGCAAGCTCTAGAGCAGTGATGGCAAACCACTGACCCGCAGGTCAAGTACTGACCCACGAAGCAATTTTATTGACCCACGAGCTCTTATTTAAATAAAATATTACTTTAATTTTTAATATTTTCTGCCTTACATCAATGAAAAACTAGCATTAGCTCTGCTAACAATGTTTGGTTAGTCTTATTCATGTGAACAGTTGGTCTCCTCCATGAATTTCGTCAAATCCACCATTTGGAATCGCCTTGGCACAGATATGAATGCTGCATGTGTGAGACTAAAGACAACTAAATATAAACCTCGGATCAAAACATTAGCAACTAAAATCCAACAACAAGCTTCTCACTAAAAATAGTAAGTAAATAAATTATTGTGACCCAATTTCGTTTCTTTTAAATCAAAAGTAACTAAAATGATCCGCCAGCTAAAATGGTTCGCCACCACTACTCTAGAACCTAGAGTCCAGTGATGGCGAACCACTGACCCACGAGGCAATTTTTAATGACCCACGAGCTCTTATTTAAATAAAATATGACTTTAATTTTTAATATTTTCTGCCTTACAGTTTTAAAATTATTTTATTCTCCCACCGAAATAAACAGCTGATACACATTGAAACGTTTTTAAACGTATAGTATACGTTTAAAAACGTGTGTGTATATGTGACAATTTACAATTCATCCAATTCCCCCATACTATTCAATTTGAAAATCTTCAGTTATCAGCTTTTCATTGGTAATTTAGAAATGGAATTAGTTGACTTCCAAGAAAGTGCAGTATGGAAGACTGAATTTATTGATCTTAATCTGAAGTTACAAGAAAAGGAATTGGAGTCGTCAATTTTGGGTGTAACCAGAGAACAACAATCAATAGAAAGAGTGGAGAATCTTATTCTTGCAGAATGGAACTCTTTACCAAATTCTTTTGCATCAATGACAAAGCTAGCATTAGCTCTGTTAACAATGTTTGGTTCATCTTATTCATGTGAACAGTTGTTTTCCTCCATGAATTTCGTCAAATCCACCACTAGGAATCGCCTTGGCACAGATATGAGTGCGGCATGTGTGAGACTAAAGACAACTAAATATAAACCTCGGATCAAAACATCAGCAGCTAAAATGTAACAAGTTTCTCACTAAAAATAGTAAGTTAATAATTTATTGTGACCCAATTTCGTTTTTTTAAAAATCAAAAGTAACAAAAATGACCCACCAGCAAAAAAGGTTCGCCACCACTGGTCTAGACCGTACAAAGATCAACAACCGAACAGCAGCTCATATCGCTGCTGCTACGGCAAAAGGTTTAGGATATGATGTAGAGTCACTGTCGATAAATAAAGATTATATTCGCACTAAAAGGATGAAAATTAGAAAAGAAACTTAAGCTAATATCATTGAACACTTTGCTCCAGAAACCCCGATAGTAGTTCAATGGGATCGGTAAACGCTACCTGATATCACAGGAAAAATGTCTGTCGGTCGTTTGCCTGTGGTAGTGACTGGTAAAGATATCGGCAAGCTTCTTGCAGTCCCTAAACTTACCTCCGAAAGTGCAAAAGCAATTGCAAAGGCTGTTGTTGAAACTGTAAAAAGAATGGAATTTAACCAACCAGATCAAAGCTATGTCGTTTGATACCACGGCAAGTAATACAGGAAAAAGAGGAGGTGCTTGCATCCTGATTGAACAAATGTTGGACAAAAATCTTCTGCACCTAGCCTGTCGTCGTCATATCCATGAGATTATAGTTGGAAATGTATTTGGCGTCCTCTTTGGTCCCTCATCAGGACCTGACATTGCTTTATTTAAGCGATTACAGCAAGAATGGAGTAACATTGATAAGAGTAAGCTTGAACCAGTGATTGGTGATAAAGAAGTGACCTTAGACATATCTGAATGGAAGGAAATAATTGAATTCTGTAAAACTAACCTAGAAGAACGTCAACCAAGAGATGATTACCGAGAAACCTTAGGATTAACATTTTTGTTTCTGAGAGAAGTACCCCCACAAGGAAGAAGAGTGATGCAACCAGGTGCTCTACATCGTGCACGTTGGCTAGCAAACGTAATTTATTCTATAAAGATTTATCTCCTCCGTTCACAGGTTCGTCTAACATCAAGAGAAATATCATCTTTAAGAAGATTCAATTTATTCATTACAAAGATTTATGTAAAAGCATGGTTCCAATGCCCCCAAGCAACTTTAGCTCCTGCAGATGACCTTGAGCTCCTTCAGCAATTAAAAATTTACCCAGACATTGTCATCTCCAAATCTGCAGGCAAGACATTTGGTAATCATTTGTGGTATTTAAGTGAACGTCTGATTGGTCTCTCTTTCTTTGATGATCGTGTACCTTTAGAAATGAAGAGATTGATGGTCGCAGCTCTAAAAAATGAAGGCGATAAATGCCCTCCAAATAGAATTTTTCCAACGATTGCTGAAGGAAAAGATCTGTCATCATTTGTCACAGCAAATTCTCGATAACTGTTCTCAGTTAGGGTTGGAAGATGACTTTCTAACTTCTGTAGAACCAGCTCAATGGGAACAGATTCAAGATTATCAAAACGCTTCCAAGATTCTTAAAAGCAAGAAGGTTGTCAATGATATAGGAGAAAGGGGAGTACCATTGATAAAGGACTTTAACGCCTCTGTAACAAGAAATGAGGAACAGACAGTTTTTGCTTCAGGTCGTTGAGGAACATCGTAAAACATTCCCAGATGCAAGAAAGAAAACATTAGTTGAAGGTCTCCAAAGTTCAACCAGGCGACAATGAGTTGTTAGCACCTATGAAACCCCCTCCATTGAGAGGATAATACTCATCCTTATGGGTGATGGGGACCTGGAACTGAACTCAAAAAAGACTGTAAGCTAAAATCTTCTGAACTCTTGCGGCACCTCTAAAACATTTCCGATTTTTATACAAATTGGTATTTTTTTTTGTTTTTAGGGAATAAGAACAATATTATGGGTTTTGAACTTAATTTTTTGTATATTATATTTATACAGCCACCTTAATTATTTATATATATATATATAGGGTGTTCTAAAATTACCTATTAAACTTTTATATGTCCGTCGATCAGTAGTCGGACGTTGCGAACAATGTGTTCAAGTTGAAAGAAGACACTTTGAACATCTAAAATAGCAATTATTGTTGCTGTATTTTAAATAAAATTGTTAAATATCGTATAATTTTTGTTAAGATATTGCGTTCATATAAAAGTGTACTAGGAAATTTTAGAACACCCTGTACAGTGTGTGTGTGTGTGTGTGTGTATATATATATATATATATATATATATACATATACACACACACACACACATATATATATATATATATACAGTGGTGTAGTGCTAAATAAAGAAGTGAGGGAACGCATTTTGAAAGTGTTACTCAGATGCGGGGGGGACAATAGCGAGCGCGGCCAGCCCATACAGCTGGGGGTCCGGGGGCACTGTAAGCCCCCCGGGAAATCTTTTGAAATCTGACCAATTTCAGGGATATTTTGAGGTCATATGCACTGGATATTAGGATATATTCCAAGGTTGAAGATGCAGTATTTCCAGTGTCATTAGATATACGACATCCAGTACAATCAATAAAAATAGCTAACAACTGGAATGATTAACTAAAAAAAAGTTAACAACTGGTACGCCGTGGTAACTGTTTCACCAGATCTTTATAGGCTAGCATTGCCTCAGTCGAAGCTAAAAGAAATGAAGCAGTTAATGATTCTTTCTCATATTTCTTCTAGGGGTGGGAATTAAAATTTCATGACGTTAGAGATTTGTAAGTTCGGATTTATTTGAAATAGTGAGGGAACGCCGTTCCGTCTACCAAAAAAAGTAAGGGAACGCCGTTCCCACGCGTTCCCACAGCACTACACCACTGTGTATATATATAATATATAT
Source organism: Bathynomus jamesi (assembly GCA_023014485.1). Lineage (NCBI taxonomy): Eukaryota > Metazoa > Arthropoda > Malacostraca > Isopoda > Cirolanidae > Bathynomus > Bathynomus jamesi. Next base: position 544,212 of record JAJOZX010001314.1, read on the forward strand.
ATATATATACTGTGTGTATATATAGGGTCCAAAATATCTCTACCGAATGGAAAATACATTTATTGATTTATTTAGGAAACCACATCATAACAGTTCTAAATATCCCCCATTCAGAACAGAGGACGTTAATGTAATCTCTTACATTAGTAATGAAGCTCCCATTTGGTAGAGACTTTTCGGACACCAGAGAGAGAGAGAGAGAGAGATTATGATGTAATACATATTACCACATTTAAGTATAAATGTGATATATATGCACGAGAAGAGTTTTAAGCAGACTTGTAAATAATTAATTATCATAATGTCAACAGAATCCTTTGAAGATTATATTTTCCGATTTTGGTTCGGTGCCAACATGGACTTTATATCTGAAACGGAGTTTATAAAATTTTTTTAGAAAAAGGGGCAAACAACTTTATGTTGATACGAATTAATATATAAATGAAATTATAGAAAATATAAATACCGAACATAATTTTTTAATTAAAAAATCATTTTAGAAAAGGAAACAACACGATAAGTTTTATATATGTTTTAAAGTTTATTATTTTTATTAATTATAGTAAAATTTAAACGTTTATATTCAAGTTCTAATACAAAGTTGGAATGGAAAAACACACACACACACACACACACACACACACACACCACACACACAAACGTGTGTGTTTGTTTATGCAGGAAGGAGGGGCCAAAGGCGAACGCCCGTAAAAGAAGAAGAAGCGAGCCAAAATTAAGGTCCAGGGTTTTGGACATGCATAGACACTGCGTTTGAAAGATTAATGGTCATACACAGGGGGAAAGATGGATTGAGGAAGATTGTTCTAGAGTTCACCGGATGAGTAGATGAAAGATTGAAAATACCGAATAACTCTTGCGTTAGAGAGTTGGACAGAAAAGAAATGAGAATGTGGCGAAAGTCTGGTGGTGCGTGCTCTCCTTAAAGGAGGAGAGATGCAGTTAGAGAGTTCAGAAGAGCAGTGTCCGTTACAATAGCGATGGTAAAGAGAGAGTGAGGCAACATTGCGGCGAAGAGAGAGAGATTGAAGACAGTGAGTAAGAGGCGGGGAAGTGATGTGACGAAAAGCCTTTGATTCTACCCAGTCAAGTACGGCTGTGTGGGTTGAGCCACCCCATAAAAGTGAAGCACATTCCATACAGTGGCAGACAAGATCTCTGTACTGAAACACCAACTGAGCGGGTGTGAAGAAACTGCTGAGGCAGTACAGCACATCTATTTGTGTGTGTGTGTGTGTGCGCGTACGCGTTGGCAACTGGGCATGAGATATAGTGGGTGTGATAATTTACAGATGTGATTTGGTAAATTCTTCGTGAGGTAAGACTTTTGTTACCTCGGAACATTAAAAAATATGTATAAAAAAATCTAGAAACATTTTTAGTGTCGGAAAAAAAATATGTTACTCCTGATTTAGGTTAAGTTGCGTTAGATTAGGTTAGTTAAGGCTTGGTTGTGTTAAGTTAGGCTAGATTAACGAGTACCTCGCTATTTAATGACTTAACAGAAAACACCGTTGAAGCCCTCAATTGTATTCGAAACACTTATCACGCCCTTCTCGGGTCGATGACATTGAGGTTAGGTTAGATTAAATTAGGTTTGATTAATAAGTCTTTTAGATATAAGAATTTTTAAAAGTTGGTCTACCTCGCTCATGCGGAGAAGCACACCACACACACACACACACACACACGTGTGAGTGTGTTAATGGAATGAGAATTTTCCTCTTTGTTTTTACGATATCCATTTATGAAAATTCTCTTGACAAATACAACGGAATCACGGATGACTTTCCTAACAATGTCCTTTGTAAGCTTGGTAGCGCTGAACGTTTGGGAAGTACCTCAAATTATTAATACGGTCTGCTTATTGAATAAATTAGGGTTGGTCATCTTAAGTTGGGCTAGGATGTGTTAGGTTAAGACTTTAAGGTAGGTTAATAAAATGCCAACCATTTATGAACTGCCCATATTCCATAATTTCGGGCATCGACACTTTTCTGGGTGGGTTAAGTTAGGTTAGGCATAGGTTAGGTTAAGTTATAGATATAGGTTAGGTGAGGTTATGCCCGGTTACACTCGAATTAAATTTATTTGCAACTCCTGCTTAACATTTCAGTATTTGTTTTATTATTAACGCTGAGGTAACTTACGTAACTTTACTGAACGTAACTTTTCTCCCTAACATTCCTGTAACTTTTTTTATCAGTAATTTTCATGTAACTTTTGCATGTGTACTTTTTACGTAAAAAACATGTATGTGCTTTTAAAACACCATTATTTTCGTAGAAAGAATTTAATCGTCATACACGTTGTTGTTGTTGTGGTTTGACGTTATAAGAGGTTAAGTTAGAGTTCTGGGAAAGATGTTAGAAAGTGGCATACACGGCATATACAGTACTTAAAAATATATACAAATCGTAAGTAAAACAAAAAATATTTGGACCCATAGATACTGTACGTACAATCCTGAAGAATAAATTATACATATATGGGAGACCAGGGTTGGTTGGTACGTTATTTAGAAAATAAAATTATTAAAATAAAAAAATACATGAAGCTGTGAATTTCCCTATATAAATACAGAGTGTTTATAAAGTCCCTATCTATTTCAGTGAAAACGTAGAAAAAAGGGAAAAATTCAATAACTATAATAGAAGGCATACATTTAATGAATACTTAAGCATATGATTCTACATGAGCACCACCAGTATCATTCCGGAACACATTTTGGAGCATGACACTCTGTAACCCTCGTTTGATAGACGTTTGATTTGATAAAGCCCCATGCAAAGAAATCCAAGGGCGTTAGGTCAGGAGATCGAGCCGCTCAGGGCCTGTTGCCTCCAAGTCCGATCCACCGATTTGGAAATCGTTCATTTAGGTACTCCCGAACAATGTTTGCGTAATGACAAGGTGCCCCCATATGTTGAAAGACGACGGTGTTTAAAATGCCATCTGAATGAAGCTGGGACATTTACGTGCTCGTATCGTAACAGCAGTTACAAAAATAACCTACATGTAGAATACATATGCTTAAGTATTCGTTAAATGTATGCCTTCTATTATATTTATTGAATTTTACCCTTTTTGCTACGTTTTCACTGAAATAGATAAGGACTTTATAAACACCCTGTACTTAAGTGTTTACCGCATATTCCCGTATGATTCAATGTTCTGAAACTTTCTTTGCAAAAGATAAATTCGTTTTAAAAGTTAGACGAGCCAGTTGTACCAGCTTACCCCTCGTTGGGTGCATGCCAAGAATTACACTTATTTTCAATAAAAAATAAAGTACATTTGTTATATGTAATGATTACAATAAATGAATTTCATCGTATAAACAGTTATTTCAACTTTCATAACAAATAAATGTTAAAAAAAGTTCTTGAAGTCAATAACTTCAGCAAATCTAAAATAAAATAAAATACTAAAAGAAAATGTGAATGCAAGGTTCGAAGTCGAAATGGTTTACCTATTTTGGATTATCAACTGTCATCATCACTGTTACAGTTTTGACACACGTATGATCCGTTTCCAGGAAGATTGTGCAATGTACCATGTAATATCTATCAGCTTCAAACGGTTCTATTGGGTTTGGAAGCCCACATCAATCATCATAAAATATATTTCGAACCGCGATTTACTTCTGTACAGTCTGATAGATTTAACATGTTAATAATAATGTTAAATAATAATAATAATCATAATATTTTTTTATGACCTACATGTCACTGAATGTAAATGAAAAACAAAAATTACAATTCTAAACGTTATTTATGAAACAAGAAACATTTTACATGATCATTTAAAAATGTCGAAAAAACATTTTCATTACACTAAATTTAACAATAGCATTTCCAAAGTGAAGTCAAAGAAACTCTGAACATGCTTAATTAATTCAGACTCAACTTTGTGCGTAACCAAATTTCAATATGTATTTATCACTTTATAATCAACATATTCGACTATATATAAACTATTTCAAATAATAACTATTCATAATTCATAATACAAGCCATAATGAACCATGCTTTAAATTGGTTTTTAAAGAGTGATCATGGAAGCACCTCCTTGTGCAAACTGTGAATAGACCTAAACCAGACTAGCGCCCATGGACAGACAGAGCAGATCTCAAAATTACATCCGGAAATATTTACATCCAAAATAAAGATGTAACCCAGATTCTTCGTTTATGAAAATAATCAAACCATACAATGAATATTCATATTTTTTTTTCATATATTTTTTAAATAACATTAATAAGGGGTTCCAAAAAACCTTAGCCCCCCATTTGCAGCTTACATGTTCACTTATATCGAAATAGTTTTTAGTGATTATAAAAATATGTAAAATTCTTTATTTATTGCAGGTATTAAAATTACTCTAGCTGATAATGTGATAATATAATGGCTTCTCAATTAATTGGTGATTCGGAGAGGCAACGTGTGATAGAACGCATACGAGCAATAACATTTCGGGAAGCTCGTGATGCTGGAGCCACCTTTATAACACGTTCATGGGTTGCCAAAAAGTTGCGAAGAAGTGAGGACTTCGTCAAAAGAAGTTGGAATAAAACTTTGGATGAATGTGAAATGGATACAACCAAATCTGGGCGCCCAAATTTGCCACTCTCTCAGGAAACAAAGGACATCATTGAAAGGGGTACGCGTAAGCGGAAAAACCGCGGTGCTAAACTTTCTAGAGAGATCGAAGTGTTGAGAGGAAAGATCGTTAGTGGTGAGATCATTCGACTGTACCGTCATAGGCAAGGTTTAAAGCCTTGGCATGAACTTCCAAAGCCAAGAAAAACTCAACTTAACATCGATGACAGACTGTGGTTTGCCCATTATCTTGAAGATTGGGATGTGGATGATTTCATGCATTTAGCTGTCTCCGATGAATTTTTTGTTTACGTAACACGTCGGCCTAACTACCAAAATGATCGAGTGTGGGCCACAACACCAGATGAAATCGATGACAATGAACATTATCGCGAATTATTAAAAAGTCCTGACTGTGTTGGTGTGTTTGTTTTGTTCACTGCAAAGAAGCTCATGTGGGTGCTGAAGCCAAATGGTCAGAGTTGGGATGGACAGTATTTTCGTGATATTCTATCCCAGCATGTCATTCCTTTTCTAAGAAACCCAAACAATGTTATGGATGTCGATCAGGTCACACTTCTGCCCGATAAGGCCCCCTGCTTTAAGGAATTAGCCACTCAACAGTTGTTGCGGAACCATGAGATCGATTTCTTTGGAAATGAAGAATGGCCAGGAAATTCTCCTGACCTGAACGTCTGTGAACACATTGGATCAGTTATAAAGGACAAGATTGAATGTCTCTTGTTTCAAGAACCTGCAGCAAATCGATTTTCGAAGGATACAATGACGCAACACATTGAAACTGTTTTAGCAAATTTGCGTAACGATCAAGATCTATTCACGTCACTTTTGGCAAGCTACCCAAAGCGAATTCAGGCTGTCTTGGAAGCCAATGGCGGGAACACCAAGTTTTAATTGTTTCTCATTAAATGCAGGATTAAATTCTCTTTTGTAAGGTATGTTTAGTTTTACTGTACCTCTAATGGTTTAGGCCAGTGCTCTTCAACCTGCGCGGTACCGCCCACTAGTGGCTCAAGGATCTCATTAATCTAAAGGTAATTGCAATTAATTTTATTGTTTTATGCAGGGTATATAACTTTTAGTTTGAGTTTTTGCATTTTTAATTTTGGTGGGCGATACGGAGATTCAAAATTACAAAAGTGGGCGGTAAGCATAAAAAGGTTGAAAAGCACTGGTTTAGGCCATGGGCGGGGGGGGGGGGCTAAGGTTTATTGGAGCCTCGTACATGCTTAGAATTACGTATATCTAATTACAAAACCTAAGCATGAAAACGTGTTTATAGTTATTTCACTTTCATTAAAATCTCATTCTTATAATGTGCTATACCATGCATTATGCAACTTATGGGAGTTTATAGGTTATCTTGGGGAAAATCCATATATTTTTCACCATGTTAAGAGCTTTACACCTAAATTACGCAATAAAAGGAATAAAAATTAATAAAAAGTTACAGAATTGTTACAGAACGACAATACAGAGAAGGGCCATATTTGTTAACAACAAAATGTTACAGAACAAAATAGGAAAAAAAGAGCCTTTCTTTTGATGATGCTGAAAAAGTTACGCTAATGTTATACATTGATTTCATGGTTCTAATAAAGTTACATTAAAATGTGTAATAAATATGAATCTTCTATGTCAAATATTTTAGGAGTGTACTGTGAGCTAAGATAGGTTAAGGGAGTATCTATGACAGGGGTGGGGAACCCTCGGCACGCGTGCCAAACGTGGCACGCCAACGACTTTTTTCCGGCACGCGATTCCCCGGGCTCACCTTAAAAAAAATTAAATAAATAAATATCCAAATTCTTCGCTGAGTTTTATATTTTAACTTAATGTTTTCTGCTAAAAAATGGTAAAGATTAACTTCTGTTTATATTATGTAGGTAAAATAACATTTTATTTTCTCTGTAATTTTTATGTATTATTCATAAGGGATTAAGAATCAATAAAAGAATATCTTTAATTTTATTTTCTTTCATTGTGCTTTAGTCAAGTAAAACGATTATGAGATTGGGCACTGTAATGTATTGGGAAAACTTGAAAAAACTTATGGCTTATTGATCTGATATATAAAAAACAAAAAAAAATCAGAATTATTGTTTACTCTTTTGCTGATGTTAAAAATTGCGTTTTTAAATTGTGTGGCTGTATATGGCAGCTATAATTACACTTAAAGGCTAATAAAAAATATCCACGCTATCAACAGGGTAGAACGACCTTCAAGTAAAAATTCCGTCACTAAATTTTACATTTATTCAATCTTACATGACTTACAATAATCACTCTTACAATATTCTTTGATTTTACAGCTCCAGTGTAATTTTTGATTATTTGAAAAGGTTCTCCCAATACTTAAAAGGCACCAAATAATATGTTCCCCAAAATTTCGGTTGGCACGTGAGAAAATTTTGCATCAAAGATTTGACGATTTTGGCACGCTCACTTAAAAAGGTTGCCCACCCCGATCTATGATTCTGACCTGTTTGCAGTTTGGGTTATATATATATATATATCCTCGAACCTCCAACTTCGATGCAGAGACATGAAAATTTCCCTTTAAGGATGGAATAATTACGATTTAAAAAAGTTAGAAGGGGAAAGCTTTATTCTCAAACCATTATTGGTTGTAACATTTACTTATTTCTCGCTATTGTTTTCGTAATATAAACCACTTAAAATTGATTTAGGGAGGATTAATGAATAAATTACCGTTTTATACATAAAATAACAAGGTTTTATAGTGGGGCTTGAGGTAGTTCCGATGAACTAAATAGGGTCCCTTGTTTATCGTAATTTCTTGGATATTTGGTTAAAGTTTATTACAATATGTTAGAACTTGTGTATATACGGGGTGTCCCATAAGTCCGGCATCATAGGAAAAATAACAAAAAAAGGCAAAACAAAAGCTTTTATTTACAGAACGTGCTCAATATGTCCACCATTGTTTTCAATACACAAATTCAGACGTGATACCCAGTCAGCAAGCACACGGTGAATGATGTCAGGAGTAATGGTGTTACATGCCCCAATAATGCGCTGCCGCAAATGTTCAACACTCATAATTTTCTCTGCGTATACCAGCGCTTTCAAGTGGCCCCCAGAGATAAAAATCTAGTGGCGTGAGATCAGGGCTTCTAGCTGGCCATTCCACAGGCCCTCGACGTCCTATCCAATGACCAGGGAATTGTTGGTACAGGTATTCCCTTACTTGGGTGCTGTAATGTGCAGGAGCGCCGTCTTGCTGGAACCATGTTGGGAAATTTCCTTCTTCGTTCAAGACACTGGGAAATGCTTCTTCCTTGAGCATACGTAGGTAGGTGCCTCCAGTGACATGTTCATCGAAAAAGAGGGGGGCCTATGATGCGATCCTCCCAAATGCCACACCATACCATCACCCGAGATGCACCTTGTTCCTTTGAAGAGGTATACTAGTGAGGGTTGTTTTGAGACCAGTAGCGGGTGTTCTGTCGATTTACCTCACCATTTCCATAAAAAACAGCCTCGTCACCGACCAGAATGGTGGACGGGAAATTGGCATCCCGAGCATAAGAAAAATATGAATTATGGTTTATAGAAATAGAAAAATATGAATTTCTCCTATGATGCCGGACTTATGGGACACCCTATATATATATATATATATATATATATATATATATATATATTACGCCATCGCTAATATTTAGGATCATGAAAAAGGGGAATATAATAAAGATTAAGTTAACTTGGTTATTTAGATTAGGTTAAATTTCACAGCTGAAAACGTGAAAATACCAAGGTTTTTAAGATAGAAAAACGCGCGCGCTCGTGTGTGTGTGTGTGTAAGCGTAGTTTTATAGTTCCTGCACTTAGCCTAATTACGTGGCGGAGCCAAACATAATTAATTACTCAATATTTTCCTTGAAAATAATAAATGTTGAAACAAATAAGGAAAATAAATGACTACTACAATATTATGTTCATATCGTACAAGATTATTTTCGACATTTAACTTTAAGTAACAAAACATTTGAAGAAAATTAAACTATGATAATAACGCAGGCCTATGATGGTTTTGTTGTCCGAAATATTTTATCACTTGTATAATAATTTTTGCATGCTGACTCCGAAAATAATAATAATTTTTCGCCATCACGTACAGATTTTTCACAAAATGTCATATTTCATATTACATATGTAAGTAATTTTCATTAAAATTCATTCAATTAAATTTTGATTAAAAACTACTGCTTATAAATGCTTCCAGATCAGAAGTAACGTCATAGCGTCTTCTAGAACATTCGAGAAACGTACCACTAGTATATAAGTGATTGACAAGCCACGAGATGAGTCAGTCTGTCTGGTGCATGCGAGATTATAGTTCTTTATTATTCAAAGGTGCGCGGTGACTATATTTCTCCTTTGAAATTTGTCTATTTGTCGCAATGGCAACCAGAGGGTGTGTAAATAGCCCAAACATTTTCTGTTATATTTGTGGAAAATTTGCTGTGAAAAAAACAAAGGCGAGATATTACAGACTTCGTCAAGAAAGCATACTATGCGTACTTCGGAACGAAACTTGGGGATCAAGACAAATGGGCTCCACATAAAGTTTGCAGTGTTTGTGTTAACCAACTTAGAGTGTGGAGTAAAGGTAAAAAGAATTCTTTACCTTTTGGGATTCCAATGGTCTGGCGTGAGCCTAGAAATCACAGCAATGACTGCTATTTTTGTTCATGTAACGTGCAAGGCCACGATACTAAAAATAAAAAGGAAATTTCTTCGGTATCCAAATTTTCAGTCTGCTATAAGACCTGCTGCTCATGGACCTGGTATACCTGTACCTACTTAACCAAATACTCTTGATATAACTTCATCTGATTCAGTGTCTGATGACGATGGAAACGATGATATTGATTGTTTTCAAACCGAAACATCTGGTGAACCCCAATTGTTTACACAAAGTGAACTTAACGATTTGGTATGAGACTTGTGTCTCCCGAAGGACTCTTCAGAGATTTTGGGATCCAAACTTCGTGCAAAGAACTTGCTTCCTTCCGGGACGTCATTTTACTGGTACAGAAATCGAGGAAAGGAATTCAGCCAATATTTTTCTCAAGAATATTCACTGGTATATTGCAACAATGTTTCGGAACTAATCAGTGGTGTAGTGCTGTGGGAACGCGTGGGAACGGCGTTCCCTTACTTTTTTTGGTAGACGGAACGGCGTTCCCTCACTGTTTCAAATAAATCCGAACTTACAAATTTCTAACGTCATGAAATTTTAATTCCCACCCCTAGAAGAAATATGAGAAACAATCATTAACTGCTTCATTTCTTTTAGCTTCGACTGAGGCAATGCTAGCCTATAAAGATCTGGTGAAACAGTCACCACGGTGTACCAGTTGTTAACTTTTTTTTAGTTAATCATCCCAGTTGTTAGCTATTTTTATTGATCGTACTGGATGTCGTATATCTAATGACACTGTCAGATTTCAAAAGATTTCCCGGGGGCTTACAGTGCCCCCGGACCCCCGCGCTCGCCATTGTCCCCTCCGCATCTGAGTAACACTTTCAAAATGCTTTCCCTCACTTCTTCATTTAGCACTACACCACTGGAACTAATACTTAAGCTAGGCGCTGCAGTCTATGATACAAATGAGTGGAGGCTTTCCATTGATTCCTCCAAAAGAAGTCTAAAAGGCGTCCTCCTTCACAACGGTAACTTGTTTGTATCCGTTCCTGTGGCTCATTCGGTTAACTTAAAGGAAACGTACGAAAATCTTGAGCTTCTTCTAGCTAAAGTGAAATACAAACAACACGGTTGGCTACTTTGTGGAGACTTGAAAGTGATTTGTATGTTGCTAGGTCAACAACCAGGTTATAGGAAGTTTCCATCTTTTTTGTGTGAATGGGATAGCCGAGCAAGAACTCAGCACTGGATAAAAAAGGAATGGCCACGCAGAGTCAACCTGACACCTGGTTCTGAAAACATTCAACGTGAAAGTTTTGTTGACACGAAGAAAATCCTTTTACCTCCGTTTCACATAAAATTGGGCTTGATGAAGCAATTTCTTAAGGCCTTGAACGAAGATGGGGATTGTTTTAAGTATCTGTGTGGTAAATTCCCAACTCTTTCGGAAGCAAAATTGAAAGAAGGAATTTTCGTTAGTCCCAAGATTAGAAAACTGACTTTGGATGAACACTTTGAAAGAACAATGAACAATCTTGAAAAAGAAGCGTAGATTGCTTTTAAAGATCTTATCAGCAAATATTTGGGGAACAACAAGGACCCAAATTACCAAAACATTGTGAACAACATGCTAAATAAGTTCAAAGAGTTGGGTTTAATATGAGTTTAAAACCACATTTCTTACATTCACACTTGGACTATTTCCCTGAGAATCTCGGAGCACTCAGCGAAGAACAAGGAGAACGGTTTCACCAAGACATCAAAGAAATGGAGAAAAGATATCAGGGAAGGTGGGACATCAGCATGATGGCTGATTACTGCTGGATGTTGAAAAGGGATACTCCAGAATTATTACATAAAAGAAAAGGAACAGCGCGTACATTCGTGACTAAAGGGCATAGATCACATAAGAAAACTCAGGACAAATAAAGATGAATATGTAATTGACGTTAATAGTCTTCTTTCTTTTTAAAGTTGTTTGCATTTGTAATTAGTATAACAAAGCGAAATAGGTACCTCATGTAAATTGAAATAAATAATATTTATTTATGTTGTTTTTTCCCTTCCAGTTTGCAGAAAATCCTTACGTGATAGAAAAAATGGACACCTTATTCGAAATCAGCATAGTTGAATTATATAAAATCAATTAATAAGAAAACAACTCTTACAAAGTTCTCATTCGCAGGCCTGTGTAATTACTGAAAATAATTAATTCAAATTTACTTGAAGTTGAAGTTGAATTTTTAACATAAATAATTGTAAAGTTGGACTATTTATTTTACTTAATTTGACCCTTAAGCTTCAGGCTTCACTGGGCACTTGATTAATTTAGGCTCTTAATTTAGGTAACACCATGTAAGGAAATAATCTTTGGATTTGAAACTGACGTGCAGTGCCCAGATCTCTACGAAACCTTGAACCCAACCACTCTAAATTGATAGTTCTGAGAAACGTGCGTAGATCTACTGTCCAATTATTTCATCACCAAAAACGAAAGAATGTAGACTGGTACTCCGATCGATAACGCTCATTTAAACCGTAACTTAATATTGAGGTCTTAACTTACGTAAGGGATACTAAAGGGTTCTCGTACTGAACATAGACGTTAATTGGACGGACAAAGTGAAGCAACTTCATTTCCAGGTAGCAAAGAGGCTCTCATTAATTTGGATGGGAAGTCAGATAAAACATTTGCTGCCTCGAGTAAGGAAGAATCCATTTCGGGCTTTCTGTCAAGAGGATTGCCTGGTTCGAATGCCGAAGTAACTGCGCTGCCTGATGGAGGATTACTGGTTTCATTTTGGCCATAGATTGAAAACATATCCGAAAGAAAGCTTGGTTTAACGTTGACCAGTTGTGACTTCAATAAACATTGCCTGGTGTGCTGGGCGTGTCAGTAGGAGTATAGTACTTTCCAAAGGCTTGGTCCATGGGTATGTTGTGGTAAAAGCAGAGAAAATAGGGGAGACAGCAATGTGGTCGGGAAGAGAACGAATGGCGAAATTTTTGCTGATAAAAGGTTGTACCATAAACATGTCTCTCTGATTACCTTTGCTCCAATCTTCGTACATCCACGCAATGGTGACGCTTACCAGTTTTGAGTCTGAAATTTGAAGGAGGAAAGTTCATGAAGTAGACTCCTTGACCATCTCCTAAACCCATGAAGGCATTATCATTCCACAATTGCCTCAGATGCTCTCTTGTCACCTTCTTGACCCCAAAAGACCATTCGCAGAATGTGAAACTACTATCTGGAAGAGGCTCTTTGCAGAACTGAGACCAGGAAAGAAGCATCTGACTGTAATACTCTATATATAGCTCAATGGGGTAAATTTGTTAATAGTACTTTATATATATATACAGTATATATATATATATATATATATATATAATATATATATATATATATATATATATATATATATTGTGTGTGTGTGTGTGTGTGTGTGTGTGTGTGTGTGTGTGTGTGTGTGTGTGTGTGTGCCTCAGACTTTCAACTACAGTATTAGCGCAAACTGCAGATGAAAATAACTGGTTTCAAGAGTTTTATACGTCGGATCAGATTGATGAAGAGTTTCAAAATTCTTATCGAGTTTGGTTCATTCTTCAAAAATTGGAATCTGCCCTTCATCATTTTCCGTTATTCATTCACTAATAAACTATTCAGTTCAGTTTTCTACAATTAGCTGAATCTAAACTGTCGTCTGATGGCAAAATAGGTATGGTAAACATTTAGACTTTTAGAGCGAGTAAGCTGTGAATTACAAATACTACAAGCGTACTAATCCTCCTTTCCTTGCGTGTAACCATTTAAAGAGCTCTGCTACATATGACCATTCATGAAGATCTTTTGGCATTTTGGGGAGAAAGAACTTAGATTCCACTTCCTCAGCAGGCAAATTGTATATCTTACCTACGGGCTACACCATTTCGAAAGATGCCTTCGATATAGCAAAAAAAATCACTACAAATTATCAGTAACTACTCATCTTAGTAACCTGCCCAAGCCTTATCCTGTTATCCTCCGCAAATGAAGCCGATGGAAGAATGGTAAAAAACTGTAAAGTAATCAACCAGTGCCCATAGTGTAGGTAACACTGTTTTCCTTTAAACGAAGTGAAGATACTGAGGTTTGGGGGTTCTTGCTGCTGGTAATATATATATTTACACAGTATATATATATCTGATGATCTGAGTAAAATTCAGCATCATTGTGACATTCTAACAATTATATATAGGGTGTTTCATAACATGTGGGACGCACTTTCAGGATGGATTCAGGACCGGAATTTTTTTTAAAAAGTTTACATAAACATATGCCCGAATATTCGCCTGAACACGCCTCGTCATAGACTGCCTGAAGCGTTCAAACATTCCAGGTATTGCTCGGATTTTGTGGCATCCTTGCTCTACACGTTGGCGAAGCATTTCAACGTTGTCAATGGGTGTCATGTAAACGATGGATTTCAGATGACCCCACAGGTAAAAATCGAGTGGATTCAGGTCCGGGGAGCGAGCAGGCCATGTGGTCCTCCACAGGCTATCCATTTATCAGGGAAATGGTCATCCAAATAGTGTCTGGCTACTCGACTAAAATGAGGCGGAGCGCCGTCATGCATAAACCACATACGACGTCGGACACCAAGAGGAACTTCATCTAGTAAATCGCTTAAATCATTCCTTAAAAAATTGGAATAGGATTCTCCTGTTCATCTTCCAGGAAAAACGAAAGGACCGATTAAGTTGTCGGCAATAAGTCCTGCCCATACATTGATACTAAATTGTTGTTGGTGCCTTAACTGGATGATGGCATGCGGATTCTCTTCGGCCCAGTGATGAGTGTTGTGAAATTTGATCACCCCATTTCTTGTGAAGGCAGCCTCACCAGCAAATAACACGGAGGATAGAAAAAGAGGATCGCGAGCACACTGTTGAAGGAACCAAGCTAAAACAGCCTCTCGTGGTGGGAATTCAGCTTCAGTAAGGCTTTGTACTCTCTGAATGTGATATGGGTAAAGTTGTTGTTCCCGTAAAATTCTCCACACAGTTGTGTATCTTACACCTTCTGCTGCTGCCATCCTTCGGGTGCTGACACCAGGATGTTCCTCCACGCGATTCAGGACTCATTCCTCCAACTCAACAGTTCTGGCGCTGATTGGTCTACCACCATCTGAAACTCGCTTGTTGAATGATCCTGTATCACCAAGACGCTCGTCTGTTCTCTGGAAGGTCTTCTTATCTGGCAGACGGCGATTCGGAAACCTTTCGGAAAACTTTTAAGGTTTTTTTTTCACTAGACTGCACTTATTCACGGTAAAATGTTACGAATACGAACAGTGAAACACCGCGATGCACCTCTGACTGACTGATAGCTCTGCGCTTAATGACATTGAAACATGTCATAGAGTGTACGAAACATTAAAATTGGCAAGGCCATACATGAAATAAGTCTCGTACACACTCAAACATTGTCGGCAAGCAGTGTTTGTGAACAGTTTGCAGAAAGAATTGCTGGAACACAAAACGGGCTGTAACTCGGAAACAAGCGATTTCGGGCATATGTTTATAGAAACTTTTTTCATTGTTTTCAGTTCCTGAATCCATCCTGAAAGTGCGTCCCACATGTTATGAAACACCATGTACACACACCACACACACACACACAACACACACACACACAACACACACACACACAAACATATTATATATATATATATAATATATAATATATATATATATATATATACATATATATATATACATACATATATATATATACACATTCTAACTGCAAACACGCAGTA
The DNA here is from genome assembly GCA_023014485.1 of Bathynomus jamesi. Lineage (NCBI taxonomy): Eukaryota > Metazoa > Arthropoda > Malacostraca > Isopoda > Cirolanidae > Bathynomus > Bathynomus jamesi. The sequence continues at coordinate 559,331 of JAJOZX010001314.1, forward strand.
TAATTAACGTAAAGAACGACGCTTGTATAGGAGAATATTCCGCGCAAGATGAGAGAGAGAGAACGAAACAAATGAAAAATGAGGTAACCACCCGGGAATCGAACCCAGGATCTTCCGATTGCCCAATGCCCCAAGGGGGCACCTCCCGCATGCGGAATATTCTCCTATACAAGCGTCGTTCTTTACGTTAATTATACTGCGTGTTTGCAGTTAGAATGTATATAATGTACGGCATGCGGGAGGTGCCCCCTTGGGGCATTGGTTTCTGCGCGTATGTAGAGGAATTACGGCATTTGATCGAGTGAGGCCCGTGGTGTAATGGTTATCATATCTGACCGGCAATCGGAAGATCCCGGGTTCGATTCCCGGGTGGTTACCTCATTTTTTCATTTGTTTCGTTCTCTCTCTCTCATCTTGCGCGGAATATTCTCCTATACAAGCGTCGTTCTTTACGATATATATATATATATATATATATATATATATTATATATAGTTAGTTTAGTTAGTTAGTTAGTTAGTTAGTTACAAGGAAAAGAAGTACCTCAAAAGACCTTGCGGCCCATACCGAGGAGGTACCAATGGCAACAGTGCCAGGGAAAATTTTCCACACCCTCAAATGGTGTGCAAGATTTGGTCTAACCTTTTCTTGAAGTAATCCACAGAGGAACTGTTCACAACTTCTGAAGGTAACCTGTTCCACGTGTCACAGATCTTATACGTAAAGTAATTCCCACACACACTAGTCCTAAACCGTTTCAAATCCAACTTCCAACCACTGTTGCGAGTTGGGTTATCATTTAAACTAAACATGCTTCTAAAATCGACATCGTTGAACCCGCGAGAGAGAGAGAGAGAGAGAGAGAGAGAGAGAGAGAGAGAGAGAGAGAGAGAGAGATTCGCATTTGTAGACATGAGACCTGTGACAGTTTCTAGCCCTGCTGACTGATTATTATTATTATTACAGAAGTAATCGACCTGGTGACAGAACATACCTAAATGAGACACACTCGTAATTAATCAAAATAAATCTTGTCATTTTTAATGTTTTATTCATAAAACTCGGGAAAAAATTCTGTGTATTTTCATACACACAAGAAATAAATAATCATTTAGATGAAACAAAAGTTTAATTACCTCGAACTGCTTTTTTACATTTCCTGACAAAGAACAATATCTGCGCTGTGCATTCGTGCTGCATAACCACTTTTTCTCAGTCGGACCTTTTCATTATGTTTACAAAAGATTTTATTAATTTTGTTAATTTCTGCATCTCTCTCTCTCTCTCTCTCTCTCTCTCTTATTATTATTATTATTATTATTATTATTATATATATATATATATACACTATTTTTTCTTTTGTTCCTTCGTAGAAAATTAAAGGTTTCAATATTATTTTTAAAGAAAATGTGCACGGAAAGTATAGGTAATATTCCTTGAAATTTGGAATCTTTTAGACGTAACCAATATATATTTAAAGAAAATATACGTTTTAATCTATCGATTTTCAAAAGCTAAATATAAATCCAAATATTATTACTAATATATATATATATTGTATATAGTATATGATAAATCAATGTTGATTTAACGGATGTATTATAAAAAATTATGTCGCGTGTGGTAAGAAGGGAGCCAATTTTTTTTTACTATTTGCGGAGAAAACACACACATAGTAACACTCTACAATATCTCCTTTCTTTAATACATTAAAAATCAACTATTTCTAGAGCTAGAAATAATTGCAATAAATTGCTTTTTAATACAGTATCTATCACAAAATGAATAAATTTATGAAAAAAAAAGTGAACGAGTAAGATTAAATAATGTGAAAATCAATGGAAACTGAGGTCATGATATGATTCCAATTTCAAAATGAAAAGAAATGGATAAAAAGAATATTAAAATGAAGGCATCACTCAACAGTTGTAATTATTCACCCATTACAACTCAACTTTGAAATTTCAATTTACTCAGTTGCCGTGTTATATATATATATATATATATATATATATATATATGTGTGTGTGTGTGTGTGTGTGTGTCGAAATGAATTATATGAAAAAAGAGTATATAACAGCGAACCCAAATTCTGGTACTGGAATAGGATCAAATTGGAAGTCGAACGTATTGAAATTAAGTCAGTACACTTCTACAGGAATTAGATCGAATTACTATTTATCGCTGGGTTAGGGTACTGTTATATTACGTTAGGTTAAGTTAGGTTAGGTCAGCTGAAGTTAAATTAGGTTCAGTAAGGTTTGGTGAAGTTGAGAATAAATAACAATGTTGGAGTTATTTAACCTCATTTGTAACTACAAAGGTCATGTGACGGATGGAACCTACAGCTTTACGTGGGATCCGAACCACGGGTCGCTAAATCATCAGAAAGCTAAGTACGGTTATCCATCCTATACTGACTAGACCAAATGTCGCTTAACTTCGCTAACTTCACAGGAAGCAGTGTTGCGACGTGTATATATATATAATATATAGAAGGCATTTATTTATAGCACTTTAACCTTTGGTTAGCTTACGCCCGAATTGTTCATTCTGACGAAGGTCAAGCTTTTCACTCCACCTTAGACCTACAGTTTAACGTGGAATCCGAACCACGCCCCATCAGCAGCCCAGCGTCTTAACCACTAGGCCACCTAAGGTACCCATTTATCTACCAACCACTTTCTTTATTGTGTGGAAGGATGAACAGCTGGGTTTTGCTGCGCGCCGGCTGCCGTCGGGTCTCGAATCCGGGGCCGATGGATTCGTAGTCAGCGACGCTAACCACTACACCACCGAGGCGCATTATATATATATATTATATATATATATATATAATATATATATAATGCTTCCCATCTTCACTCGTTAGGTACACACATCCAAAATAAACGTAAGCTATATTAGAGTATCTTCCTGTTTTAATACATATTAAAACTATAAATGAAAGATTATTAGTCTACAAAATCATTATGGTAGGACTCATTTCTGATGGTAATAACGTTTTTGTTGTAAGTTTAGATACTGAGGCTCTATTTTACTAATGTTTTCCTGCAAGAAATTATGGAGATTAACTTGAAATGACTATTTCATTTTGACGATTCAAGTATATCAAGAGTTGACAAAAGCGTGCGAGTTCTTTTCTTTTATTGATTTGGTGGTCAAGGATATAAAGTAGTAGTTATTTTTCCTGACACTCTTTATGCACAAGTTTACAGAACGGCGAATGTCTCCCGTATGGAACCGACTTTTGCCAACGCATTCTTATTATTTTGAGAAACAGTGGTTTGATAACAGTGTTTTTATGGTCGGCTTATGTTCAGAGTGACCACAAAGTCCGTTTGCATTGACATTACTGTATAGCATATCTGTATGTTACCCTTGTTTTTCATGCAAAGGGACTTTGTAGCCACCTTATAGACTACATTTTTACTTTTCAAATATCGTTCACACATTAAACAATTCTTAAACTAAATTCACTCTAAGTACTCGTGCATTAAATTTACTAAAGAGTCCGGCTTCAAATTGCTCTTCTTTGATATTACTGTAACCAGGGTTATTAATATATTTTCTACTTCCTTATTCCGTTAAAAAAAAAAACCTTCACTGTATTCGAATTCAGTTATTTAGATAATGTACTTCTTACTTTTAAAATAAATCCGATTAAACTGTTGCGGATCACACATACAAAATTTGTTCCAATTAGCGCTCATTTTCCGCTAGAATAACTCTTCTAACAAACTTCTTTCATAACCTTTATTAACAAAATAAAATAATTTTGAAATATATTCAGAACTGTTAAATAATATATACAACCCCAGACATCCCATTCACATCAGACTGCATTCTCATCTCAACTGATAATAAAGTTATATCCGTACCTCATATTTTTTAAAAATTATCTCGCTTTTACGCTGAAGTTGGTTTTAAATTTGTTTTTACGGATAGATTTTCCAGCATCAGGTCTATTTTTAATGTAAAAAAGAACTTGCCTAAAGCCGTTGTGTATGGTCTTGGCTACTCGATTGTGAATGTAATGACACATACAATGTTCAACACGCCATTTACTAACGTTCTTGAGCGTATACAATTAAACATTTCACGGAAATTGCTTTCATATATATATAATATATATATATATATATATATAATTATATTATTATTCATTTATTTATTTATTTATATTCGTGAAATATCGTATTTCACGCTGAAATCACACAGCAGATTTTTCAAATAACAGATATTTCAGAAAATATTTCGTCTATAGTTTCCAATTACTTTTATCATGAAAAGAGACCGAATTCATAAATACATATTCAGTTTTTATTCGTGAAATGTTTAAGAGTATTAGTATTAGTATTATGAGTATTAGAATACAATTAGTAGTATTAGAATACAATTAGTAGTATTAGAATACTATTAGTAGTATTAGTAGTATTAGAATACTATTAGTAGTATTAGTAGTATCAGAATACTATTAGTAGTATTAGTAGTATTAGAATACTATTAGTAGTATTAGAATACTATTAGTAGTATTAGTAGTATTAGAATACTATTAGTAGTATTAGTAGTATTAGAATACTATTAGTAGTATTAGAATACTATTAGTAGTATTATAATACTATTAGTAGTATTAGTAGTATTAGAATACTATTAGTAGTATTAGTATTTGTAAAAGGATTTCTTTGCCCTTTAGTAAACATACTGGACCTTCAGTCCGTGCATGAGCACTAACATAGCCACTATATTTTCGATAATAATAATAATAATAATAATGATAATGTGTAGGTAGGGTTGTTTAACCTTATTCGTAATATCTGAGTTCGTATAACGGATGGGACTTACAACTTTCTGTGGGGTCACGAGCCATTACTCCATGCACCAAGAAATACCCAGAGAAGCGCCTTAGTCAATAAAATCTGATGTCCGAACCGAGATTCGAAGCCAGGATCTTGATATTAGCAGCTCGGCTCTCTACCACTAAGCTCCGAGTTTCTTTCGAGAAATACTTAATTAACCTTGATGAAGGTCAAACTGTAACAGATCACTTGATTATGGGGTCTCTGTACATTTATAACAAAAGAGTAATGAGTTATCGTTTAATCCGAATATTGTGAGGTTAGTTGATGTTAGTCTCAGGTTTAATAATTTAATTTATGTTAATTTAATTCTAAGTTTACGGAGTTCTACATTTTACATTTTTATAATGATTTTATGTTCAGAATTCATACCACAGACAGTGAGCTTATTTAATCTCCTTTGAGCTGTAATTTTATTGGATTTAATAATTATTTAGTTTTTCTTTTATCTCGATTTTAAATTTTATTATTTAATTTTGTGTTAACTTTTGCTATTTTATGTTTTGCAATTAAATGATTATATATATACAATGGCGCTCATAAGTATTCGTACAGAGAAATATTTCAGTTATATTCAGTCTTATCTTTTGTACCATGCATAGGGATAGTTGTGAAAAGTTTACTGTTCGTTTGTAAAAATTTAACAAATAAAAAAATTAGTTCAGCTTAAGCATATAAAGCCAAGCATATAAGCATCAAAGAATTTGAGAAAAATAAATAAGTTAAAACGCGAAAGTTTTCGTACATTTACTTACAAAGTTAATTAATACTTTGTGTGTCCACCTTTTGCTTGAATAACTTCACTGATCCGTTTTGGGCATTTTTCTACAAGGTTTCGACATCTCTCAGCAGAAATTTTAGCGTTAGCCCATTTTTCTAAAGAAAATTATTGCAGTTTATTCAGATTCGAAGGGTTTCTCTTGCGGACAGCTTTATTCAACTCAAACCATAAATTCTCAATTAAATTGAGATGTGGGCTTGTTGCAGTACCTAAATGCGAGCCATTCGCAACTCCCGAATTCAAGATTCCATTGCTGACAATATTTCGTGGACCAGAAGCACTAAAGCATCCCCAAAGAAGCAAACTACCACCAGCATGTTTAACCGGAGGAAGGATTTATTCCCTCGAATGCAGTATTTGATTTTCGCCAAACATACCGTTGCTCGTTGTTCTCGAATACTGCAATTCAATTTTCTTCCAGAATGCAAATCCATCATTTTGATGATCTTGTTGTACCTCAAACGAGCTTCTTTGTACGCTTTTCATAGCAGAGGTTTTTTTCGTACAACTATTTCTTGCAGACCATTTTTTCTCAATGTACGACCTACAGTAGAGGGTCTTTATGTTTGACAAATATCATCTGCAGTCACTCGTGGATTTCGCAGCAGCTATTCTTTCAATCCGTTTAGCTGCTGATTCTGAAATTTTGTAAAGTCGTCCACACCTTGGTAGAGTTTTGATTGTTTCAAAGCCTTTCTTTTCTTTCATAACTGAAGCAGCTGTTGTAAATGGAATTCGAAGTTCTTCTCCTATCTTCCTATAACTTTCCAGACTCGTGTGCAGCAATAACAGATCTCTTAAGATCTGTAGAGAGCTCTTTAGCACGGCGACGCATTGTTTACTAATGGTTTGTACAGTCATTCGTCTCCCATGAAGATTTACAGGGAAAATTCTAGAATTTAGAATTATCAACAGGCTCTAATCAATAAACAGCTAACTACTGGTAAAAATTTTAAATTCTTCAAATTAAAGGTGGACGCACAAAGTATTAAATAATTTTGTAAATGAATGTACGAAAACTTTTACATTTTAATATTTTTTATTTTACTGAAATTCTTTGATGTTTTACATTATATGTTGAAGTTAAACTATTTTTTTATTTAAGTTTTTCCCAACGAACAGTAAACTTTTCATAACTATCCTATGCATGATACAAAAGATAAGGACGAATATAACTGAAATAGTTCTCTGTACGAGTGCTTATGAGCGCCACTGTAATATTTTAATGTATTTTAGAACAGAAGAAATTATAATGTAGTTTTTGTCGAATTTAGTAGATATGATTCCTGAAGATGGTAGGCGTACTTTCGAAAAGTTTGGGTGTTAAGAAATGATTGTGTCATCGTTGGTTCTTTTGTTTATCCTTGAATGACGATTGCGGAAGAAGCCCTTTTCAAGGATTATATGTAGGTCCTACGTGTAATACCTAGACTAAATATTCAGAATTGAGGCTTAGTCAGGATAAAAATATATAAGTAAAAGATCCACCACAGATATAATGCCGCTTGGTAGAGTCTTATCAGATGATAGAGAAAAGCAGCATGAACCGGAGTCTGCTTCATTCTCAGAAATAGTACTTTTGGGGAGAACCGGTTAGGGTGGAAGTTGGACCCAGTTCTGACCCAGTTTTCTCTAACTTTATTAATTATTACAATATGTTTATCTTTCATAAACCTTCCCGCACCCGAAAATAGATTACAGTACTGATGAAAAAGTTTTAAGGTTAAAAATAGTCTTTCTTCAAATCCAGACAAACCTTTTTAAAGGCAAGAAAGAAGATATTATATGAGATAAACTAATTTTTACACAGAATATTTTTTCTTGTTAAAAATGTTTAATTATCCGGATTTTAAGGTAGTGTTTTTATCCTTTCAAAAAAGTTTTATATCAATGTGCTTTTCTAATTTGTACTTTACTGATAGATATGTTTTTGGTGAAAACATACTAAATCTCAATGTATGCGACAAACTTACTTACAAATTTGTAATAATTAGAATGATACATTGATAGAAAGGTTAGAAAATGTACGGTGCAACCAATTCATATCTACATTTTCTATTTTTAATTATAAGCTTTTTTTTAATTCAGTGAAGAAATGAGAAATTATCAACGAAAAAACAGACAAAATTAGCCAGCAGAAAAGTGACAAAAACTACAAAAGTAGCAAAAAGAAAAAAAATTGCCACCGTCTTCTCCACGGTTGTGCATTCAACGCTGAGAGATCAAACTGAGATGTTAGAAACGGATGCTCTGTATAATATAATTAGCATAAGCTAACCTAATTTAACTTAATCTCAAGCAACCTAACTGTATACTTAACATTTATTTTACATTGATAGCAGTTAAAAGTGCCATAGACATTATATTTCAAATTTGTCTTTGGTGATGGTCAAAAAGCAAAACCCTTGACTGAATTATATAAAATCAATGGTTTTACAAAAAAGGACCTTATTTAGATAACACTGTTTTTCTCCGATATGTAACGAATGGGGGGTCTCAGCGACTTATTAGAGCTTCACCAAGGAGAGTGACAGCCTGAAATGAAGTAGCTAATGGATATCTCTTTAGTTGGATCCGGTTTCAAAAAGGAATCAGCATTAGCAGAACTTGAGTAACACGCAACACATGAAAACGTGTAGAAGTACTACATTTCCTGCTTTAAAATGGAATAAAGGTCTTTTCTCGCCTCACTGCAAGCACAAACTGCAGCTGCTTGGCCTCACCTTCATGGTTTGACAAAGCAATGAAAATAATAATCCACAAAAGAGTTGTGTCGACGTTTCAGATTAATATGGTATGCCACAATGTAGAGAACAATCTCAAAATTAAGAAAAAATGGGATCGTCCTAGCGGACCCCATTGTTTTAGGGAAAGCAAACTTTGCTGCAGGTGAAAACACACAAAGAAACCTTGATGAATGAGAAACTGGCATGCATTCATCCAGGACTACCTGCATATATATAAAGTGAGTCAGCAGGTCATTCATTCTCCTTCAGATGAACAAACCATACGTACAATTTATATCTTCTCATTAGGTGCCGGGAGGGTGATGAAGTCATGACAACATGTAACCATTATTCCTGATACATCTCATAAATCTTACCAAGTGGGCCTGTGCCATTTCCACATTAGATTCAGAAATAGAACTAGCCGGAACAGAGGCCCTATTCTGAATATAGATCACTGGAAATCATCACAAAGCTTAAAGGAAATTAGACTACAACTTGAAAAGAAAACGCCTAAACTCAGGAAACGAGTTGGATAATGGAAATGATTTGTGTTGTATTTATGGTAATGAACTTTATTCTCAAACGAGAAGTGAGATGATTGGATCAGTGAAATATTTGAATTATGATCATTGAGCAGATGGGGATGTACAAAAGGGGAGAGGGGATGATGATTTGAATGAAATTAAACTGCATTTTGACATTCTGACAAATATACAGAGAGAGAGAGAGAGTTACAAGGAGTTACAAGGACAAAAAGTACCACAAAAGGCCTTGCGGCCCATACCGAGGAGGTACCAATGGCAACGAGTGCCAGGGAAACATTCCTACACATTGTCCAGCTAGCTTCTCGAACAGCCACCCCAGAAGACAGTAACACACATCCTCAAATAGTGTGCAAGTTTCGGTCTAACCTTTTTTTGAACTGATCCACGGAGGAACTGTTGACAACTTCTGAAGGTAGCCTGTTCCACGTGTCACAGATCTTATAGGTAAAGTAATTTCCACACATACTACGGTTAAACCATTTCAAATCCAACTTCCAACCATTGTTGCGAATTGAGTTATCATTTAAACTAAACATGCTTCTAAAATCGACACCGTCGAACCCGTGTAAGAGCTTGAAAACCTCGATGAGTTGACTGCGCAGCCTCCGAGTTTCCAGCGAAAACAAATTCAGGGCGTGTAAGCGTCGATTGTAGCCCATATGCCTAACAGGAGGGACTAACTTTGTGGCCCTCGCTGGGCTCGTTCCAGCCTATCAATATCTTTTCTGAGGGTAGGCGACCACAACTGCACAGCGTACTCCAGGTGCGGCCGAATCAGGGAATTGTATAGAGAGAGCACAATCTCCTTGTTCCGAAATAGAAATTTCCTCCTCATATAACCAAACAGCTTCTGGGCTTTCTTTTCCACCTCTACGCACTGTTTCGTAAACTTAAGGTCGCTGCTAATTAGCATACCCAAGTCCTTTTCCAAATCAGTGGCCTCGATATTACTCCCCAACATCAAGTAGTCCGACTTGGGGATTGGCGTAGCCAATGTGCATCAAGTAGCATTTACCAAAGTTAAACGGCATTTGCCATTTTTCGGATCACTCTCCTATCCTCCGCACGCAGTTGCTCGATCGCTTCGGGCGTCCTAACATTGGCCCCAAGCTTGATGTCATCAACGAATTTGGCGATCCGACTGACGATGCCACCGTCGATATCATTTATGTAAATGATAAACAACAGTGGCCCCAAAACGGAACCCTGAGGAACCCCGTTAGTGACCGAGGCCCAACCCAGGTAGCCCCTTTAATTACAACCCTCTGCCGCCTATTCTTCAGCCATTTTCCAATCCAGCTACCTACTTCCCCATCGATACCCAGCGCGCGGACTTTGGCCATTAGCCGGCGGTGAGGTACCTTATCAAAGGCTTTCTGAAAGTCGAGATAATGACCCTACTCTTATCGTACTCATTCCGCATGACGTGGAAAAACTCGAGCAGGTTTGTGAGACACGACCTATGCCGCCTAAACCCATGTTAGGAGTCCCCAAGCAGCTTGAAGGAATCCAAATGGTTAACGATCCAATCCGCTATTATCCCCTCGAATAACTTACCCACGATCGAAGTGAGGCTAATGGGACGATAGTTCCCTGGACTTTCGTGATCCCCCTTCTTAAAGATAGGGGTGACGTTCGCTTCCCTCCAGTCACCAGGCACTTGGCCCGTCTCCAACGATTTTTTGAAGACTGTAGCCAGGTGGGGAGCCATCTGGTCGCGCACTTCCCGCAAGACTCTGGGGAGGAACTGTCCCGGCCCAGGAGCCTTAAACGCATTCAGTTTGTCTTTTCTATCGGCAACGTCTGTCGCGGTGCACCGAACACTATCCAGGCGAGCACCGTCGTTCCTGACGCCTGGCTTGGGGATGACGCGGGTGTCCTTCCTAGTGAACGATCCCGCAAAGTACTCATTCAGCACATTAGCGATGTCCGATTCGGAGGTCCGCAGCGCCCCGCTGGGGTCCTTTAACGGACCTATCATGCTTCTAATGGGTTTTCTACTATTAACATAACTTGAGGAATTCCTTAGGGTTCGCCTTGCAGAGGCTTGCCACCCGGAGTTCTTCGTTACGTTTGGCTAGCCTAACCTTCGCCTTCACTTCCCTGTACAGGCGGACATACGCCTCAGTGTTTTCGTGGGAACGATTGGCCTTCGCCCTCCTATACGCATCCTTCCTATTTCGGATAGCCGAAGCGATGTCCCGACTAAACCACTTAGGCAGCGTTGAAGCAGGGGTGACCGGTTTTGAGGGCACGGCAGCAGAATGCAGCACCATAAACTGGTCCCGAAATGCATTCCACACGCCCTCAACATCGTCGCCGACCTCTAACCCCATCTCACCTACGCTATCCCGGAGGCCAACAAAGTCAGCCCGCCGTAGATCGAGCTCACTGCCTCGCGAGTTACTACGCTTCACCCGAGGGACGCAGACACACAACGTTATCAGACCGTGATCACTCCCGCCCAACGATTCGTCAACGGTGAGGCCATTGACGAGGTTGTCTTCGGTTGTGAATACTAAGTCTAGAACGCTTTCGCCTCGTGTAGGCCCATTGACCCACTGAGTCAGGAAGTTCTCATCAGCAAAGTCAACTAGCCTCCTACCCTCGGCATCAGCAGTCCTGTCTTCCCAGTTTATGCCGCGACAGTTAAAGTCTCCTAAAACTACACACACACACACACACACACACCCTGTTCCCTAGCAGGCTACGGAGTTCGGTGTACAGGGTTGTATCCTCCTCGAGGAGGAGATGCGGAGGTCTGTACACCAAGATTAACCTATAGTTCGTCCCTTCCAGGTTAGGTCAACGCCAAGCAGCTCCCATTCCGATCGGAACTGGCAGTCAACCGGACTCAACGTGTCCCTGACGTATATCAGTACCTCTTCCCACTCCCCATGGGTGCAGTCCTTGTAAAACATTCTATACCCTGGAATGTCCAACTCCCAAACGCAGTCCCTTGCTAATTCGAGAGATTTGGGGCTCTACCCTTATCGAAATACTGAGAAAGTACGAATTACTTCGAATTTTAATTATTTAACCCAAATCGACTTGTCTCTGATGGTAATTCGAACTTTGTACGAACCCATTCCCCCCCTTTCGACCTGTCTCTGATGTTAATTCACATTAGAACTCGATATTTTTGGATGCATACAGACGCTACCTGATGCTGCTCACGAGTTTCTTTTTGCATTTGCTGGCAGGATCAACTAATGCACTGTATCTTTAATTCTCAATTATAAAATTTTAATTTACTGAACTTTAATTACTGCATAAAATTTCTTAAAACAATTATTAAATGAACATTAATTTAATTTAAATTTTTAAACACTACACTATTGAATTTAATTTGTACATTTTACGAAATGTTTTCATATAATTCGAATTCTCAAAAACATTAATTCGGACTAACACTTAATCGAATTAAAGCGAAATTCGAATTAGCTGTTGTCGAATTAGTGAGGGGTTATTGTATACGTTAATTATATACTCTAAAAACAACTTATTTTGGTATTGAACAACCTCCACCTCATTAAAAATTAAGATTACTAATTTTTTTTTTTTTACAATCCTTAGTTTTAAAATTACCCAAATGAAGTCGGAATCTTTACTTGCTTGAAACCAATTTGGAGTAAAATAACTAAATTGTCTCTCGAGTGTAGAGGTTTCCAAAGATGAGGGTACGGAAAACACTCTTTCATCTCAACTTCTTCATTACTGTACATAACAGAGGAGAAAAGACTAATAGATTCTACATGTGTACAATACACGTGCAAGTATTGGAATATATATATATATATATATATATATATATATATACTGTGATGAATAAAACCACGAAGGAAAGGAAACACAGAATGGTGCTCAAGCGCTTTCGTCTAATGACATCCTCAGGAACACTGAAGTAAATAAAGAGTTCAAGACTATATAGAGGTTACAAAAAAAAAAATATATATATATATATATATATCGTAAAGAACGACGCTTGTATAGGAGATATTCCGCGCAAGACGAGAGAGGAGCATACAAATTTGTAAGGAAACTACCAATTTTAGCACTTTGCCCGAATTCAACACAAGATCAAATGGATTGTTTACAACAAATTTTATAGATAAGGCCTGAATGATATATAGTTCACAAAAAAAAATATATAAAACTAAATTGAAAAATAAAAATTGTAAGAGAAGCATAAGGACTTAATTCCGCTTTTCATGTCCACTTCACCTTCTCTTCCCTACCTTTACGGTCTTATTAAAACCCACAAACCTGGCAACCCTATGCGCCCTATTATTAGCTCGGTGGACTCTATTACTTATAAACTCCCCAAATGGCTTGCCAAAACCTTGTTCCCCATTCTCTGAACTATCTCTGATTCACATGTAAAAAATTCCATGGATCTTACTGAAAAATTGAATAATGTACGCACTGAAACCAACGATAGATTGATCAGTTTTGACGTTTGTTCATTGTTTACAAAAGTGCCGATTGACGATATGCTTGACTTTCTCTCCCGAGAATTACATAAGTACGACCTGCCACTACCTGCACACATCGTTTTGGAACTTATTAAGTTTTGCATCAAAGACTAAATTCACTTTCAATAGCGAGTATTATCAACAGGTTTTTGGGATGACCATGGGCAATAGGGCATATCATACTTTTCTGAGTCCGAATTTCACTCTAGCTAATATGTATTTTTATGTACAATTTAATTCTGAGAGGGTTTTTTTTTCTGCAACGTTTCTCAAAAATCGCGTTATGTTCAAAATTGCGATTTTCTGTTCTAAGTTGAAATACCGAATATTCAGTTGAACACAACCTCATATTTTTAACCCTTTGTCGTAATTTTTTGCCATTTAGATACATTAACTTTGCTTAACTCTTACACAGGTTTAATACATACATACATAAGAAAAACAATTCTTCTCCATTTGAATCTTTGTAACCATTTGGACGCAGAAGGCGAAGTTCAACATTCTCTCAATAAATGGCTCTGAGCAATTACGCCAGTTATAATTGTGAAGTAGAAGTGAGTGGACGCCATTTTTTCGGTAAGTGTTTTTCGTAACTTTCCTAAGTTTAATCACCATTATTATATTTGTTTTGACTATAATTTCATTCTAGAAGTATTAAGGAAGCTCCCTGTTTACTTTGTTTATGTAATATTTTTAATAACTGTGAAGAAAAGACTATTCAAAGTTCGTTTCGAAATGGACACAAAGTTTTCATAGGGTAAATTTCTGTGTATGATAACACGTGTCCAATTGGATACATGAAATGAATTTTTCATTACGATTGTTTTTATGTGTTGTTATATATATATATATATATATTATATATATATAATATATATATATATATATAAATAATTTTATATATATATATATATATATATAAATAATTATATATATATATATAAAAAATAATTTATATATATATATAATATATATATATATATATATATATAGAGAGAGAGAGAGAGAGAACTAACTACCACCCACTAATTACCTTATTAGACCTTATTAGACCTTATCTTCTCCATTTGAATCTTTGTAACCATTTGGACGCAGAAGGCGAAGTTCAACATTCTTTCAATAGATGGCTCAATATATATATATATATATATATATATATATATATAAATAAATAATTTTATATATATATATATATATATAGAAAGAGAGAGAGAGAGAGAGAGAGAGAGAGAGACAGAGAGAGAGAGAGAGAGAGAGAGAGAGAGAGAGAACTAACTACCACCCACTAATTACCTTATTATTAGACCTTATTAGACCTTATCTTCTCCATTTGAATCTTTGTAACCATTTGGACGCAGAAGGCGAAGTTCAACATTCTCTCAATAGATGGCTCTGAGCAATTACGCCAGATATAATTGTGAAGTAGAAGTGAGTGGACGCCATTTTTTCGGTAAGTGTTTTTCGTAATTTTCCTAAGTTTAATCACCATTATTATATTTGTTTTGACTATAATTTCATTCTAGACCTTTGTTGACTAATGGACACATAAATTATTTCATTTAGAAATGTTCTTACAAAAAAAGATTGCTAAATATGCTTATATATACACCTCCTATGCATATTTCAAGTAAAAAATTGAACCTACGCTAAAATTAAATGGTACTGAATGACAAAGGGTTAATAAGCTTATGTTACACCATTATTACGAATTTTAAATTAAATTTGCAATGCCAAATTCAGCTTTCTATTACCAAAATAAATATTCATTACCAAATTTAGGCTAATTTGGTTATTAAAAATGCCGTTTGGCAACCCTGATTATAACCAAAAATTATATTTCTTGTCTATATTTATGGCGAAAGAACACTAAACATACTGATATGAATTTGTTACAGATTGGACAAGAGCGAGAATAAGCACCGACTAGACGTGATGGCCGAATCTGCCCCAAAAACCAGGAAAATGTCAGCTTCAAAGCTCTCGGATGTTGTGGGCTCGGGGAAGTTCATTCATTCCCAGCGAGGTGCCGACTTGGAGAGCCGTTCTTCAGAGAGGGATTCGTCTGCAGGAGGGAAAGTTCCTCATTCATGACATCCAAAGGTCTAAATACCCTATCCGAGAGATGACTGACGAGCTGGCTTCACTCGTGATGACTCAGTGGAGGAAGTCGAATGTAAAGTTCTTCCCGCCTGTGACAATCACGGAAAAATCGCTCTCATATAAGATCTTGCTGAAATGGAAGGAGATGACAGACGTTGTGAACGGGAGAGTTAAGTCTGCTACCCAGGAGAAGAGGATGGCTGATCTGGATAAACTCTGTGAAGTCTGCGTTTGCAAGCATCAGATCTTCTTGTGCGGCTCAGAGGGGAATGGATGCTCAGGATGCTCCCTCAGGGCCCATGTGAACTGTAACTGTCCTTTGGAGGTGAAGATTCCTAAACTGGACCTTCAGTGGCTGTACTACCAGAAAGTAAAGACTTCCGAAGCTTCAGGAATCCAGATGTCTTCTGTAGACTTCGAAGACAGCAGGAGACAGACCAAAGCAGCGAAGAGGAAGGAGGCTGAAGATGCTTCTGCTGTGAAGAAGAAGAAGAAAGAGGAGGCTACTAATGAGGAGCTTCTCATGAAAGACTTTGAGGAGGACGAAGAGCTAAACTTGGAAGAAGCTGCAAAAGAAGCCTCTGGCAATGCTGAGGCTACTGAAGCTCCTATGGACACTCCCGCTGAAGTACCTGCCGAAACCCCAACTCCAACTTCTGCTACACGAAACTACATGAGGATCCAAGGGACAGCTTCAGCAGCTTTGAGGTACAGGGTGGCAAATGTTCCGGCAGCTGTTGCCACTAGCTTCCTGAACAACCTCATCAAGGCCGGTCATCTTTCCAAAGACAAGGCTTACTTGGCCATAGATGGCATGAAAGTCTGGAGGGCCAAGGAGGAAGTAATGGCCTCTTCAGTTGAAGCTCTCACGCAAAGGTCAGAGGAGAAGATCTCTGGGATATTCTTTGATGGCAAGCAGGATAGAAACACAAAGGTGTTGAAATATGACGAGTGACAGGGAGACTTCATCCTGGCAAAGTGATCGAGGAGCATTACACTATCACGTGGGAGACTCAAGGAAAGTACCTCTTCCATTTCACTCCCGAGGAACCTGAGGAAGGAGAAAAGCCTGCTCATAAGATCGCTCAGGGCCTGCATGAGTGGCTTCTGGATCACGGAGCTGACGAGAGCCTTGTAATGATTGGAGGAGACTTTACCAACACCAACACGGGGTGGTCTGGAGGCGCCATAGCCCTATTGGAGAAGATGCTGGGTCGCAAGTGCCACTGGATGATCTGTCAGCTCCATGTGAACGAGCTCCCCCTAGGGCACTTAATCATCAAGCTGGACGGCCCTGTAACTCCCCGGTCAGGCTTCAGTGGGCCTATTGGAAAACTTCTTGAGAAAGTGAATGAATTTGAGGTCAACTTCAAATTCAAACCAGTGGAAGGAACTGAAGATATCATAGAGCTGCCAGTAGAGATAGTCAAATCTCTCTCAACAGAGCAGCACGACTGCTATCTTCTGATCAAAACCATCAAGTCTGGAAGTCTCAGTCCACAGTTGGCTGGTCTCAAGTGCGGACCTCTGAACCAATCCAGGTGGCTCACTACTGCACAGGCCATCTTGCTGTTGTGGATGAGGGAGCACGGACTGAAAGGGGAGGTGTTGAGAAGGCTCGAGGTCCTCGTGAAGTTCTGCCTTCTACTTCAAAATGTACTACGACATCAAAGTGAAGCACCACCTGAAACTTGGTCCTGCACACGTTTTTTCAAGCCTGCGGCTGCTGAGGAACCAGATTACCGAGGTCAGGAACGTCATCTCTGCTGCAATGATAAGAGGAGCTTACCACGCACATCCTGAGAACATCCTGGCTTCATTCCTGTGCAGTGAGGATGAGCATCAGAGAGCTTTTGCTGTGAGCCAGATAGAGAAGATCAGAGAAGGAAGAGACTTTGGTGATACGAGAGTGAGGCCCCATAAAAATCCCAAAGTCAATCTGCAAGCCACTTCACCTGAGGATCTCATCAACTGGGAATCAGAGAATATTTACGAGCCTATTTTCACCTGCAAGATGACCTTGACTGAGCTCGAGGATCTCAGGAAAACTCCACTCAAAGTGGACGCTTTCTCTTTTCATACTCAGTCCTGCGAGAGAGCTGTACAGGAAGTCTCAACTGCTTCCCAAGCTGTGTACGGTCACGAGAGGAGAGATGGGTGGGTGAGAGCCAGGATAGACCATCGAGAAATCCCAGTGTTCAGATCGAAGCAGGACATACTTAAGAGCTTTTCAGGTTCGAGTGGCTGATGAAGAGGCTGAAGCCATCGTTAATGCTCATAAGAGCTGAAAGTCCTCATAAGATCATAATATAAGATCTTATGAGGCCACGCTTTTCAGGGATCCAGGAAGAACAGGCGTGTAAACCTACACGTGGAGGTGGCAAGTCTCCCGCTACTCGATCAGAGTAGAGCTGGTGAGCCACGCCTATTCTTTGAAGAAAAACTTAAAATTCTTAAGTTTTACATGAAATCTAAACATTTTTTCAGCACCTAGAGGTGCTGAAACACGCAAGAAGGCAAGGATGAGGTCAGAAAAGCAGCTTTTAGACTAAATCATATGCAGAACAGCTGCGCGCTTTGGTCTGGGTGCCCTGAGGCTGCGTTAGGCAGCCTTCAAATCAGAAAATCGCGATTTTGACCATGAAAATGAGATTTTTCGGAAAAGTTGCAAATGATAAACTCATCTTAGAATTAATTTTTACATAGGAATACATATTAGCCACTTTGTTTTTCCAAAATTTCAACCCTGAACCCAGAGTATGATATGCCCTAATGGGCAACCCCTTGTCGCCCCTCCTCTCCAATATTTATATGGAGTTTTTCGAAATTACTTACATTCCGAGAATCCTGGGGGTTGGCATCCCATGGTTGCGGTACGTCGACGATATTTTGTGTATCTGGCCCATGAATCGTGACCTGGATGACTTCCTCCTTCAGTTAAATGATCAAGTCCCCTCCATTAACTTTACTTTAGAAGTGAAACAAGACAACTAAATCCCGTTTTTGGATGTGCCTGTACATAGGGAAAGCCCAGGTTTTAAGTTTTGTATCTATTGGAAAAAAAAAACAATTTGTCCTACGTACACTTTTACTCTGGACATGACACCCCCATTAAGAAGGCCATATTTTCCTCAATGTTTCTCCGCGCTCTTAGGAACGCCAGTCCGGAATACATCGATGCCGAATTGGAAAAATCAACGGTATTGGAAGTGATCTGTGCTACCCACCTGCGTTTATGGAATCTTGTCTTAACAAGGCAAAACGAACCTTCTATCGTGTGAATAATAACACTCGCACTTTGTCAAAGAATATTTTAGTACTTCCATTTTTCCCAGGCTTTTTAGGCATTGCTAATGTACTTAAACTTTTGGATATTAATGTAGTATTTTCATATAACAATATTGTGAAAAATATAGTAAAAAATAGCCCTACCAATAATTCAGGCATTATCTATAAAATTGGTTGTAAACAATGTGATTCCTTTTACATTGGTCAGACGGGAAAGGATTTGCACACGCGTGTAAAACAGCATCAATATTCCGTTAGAATGGGACAGTCGTCCAGTGCCCTTTTTGTCCATTTGTCAGTTATTCCACTGTATTGATTGGAATAATGCTTGTTTTGTTTCACTCTAGCAACATTGTTAATAGAAATATTCTCCAGTCTGCTATTATCCAACTTACAAATAACTTTAACCTGAGCAAAAGTCTTTTTCAACTCGATCCCGTTGTTTTGAATTCGTTTAGAACGGATTTAGACAAGAAGAGCAGAGTGCTAAAACTTTGGTAGTTTTCCCTTATAAATTTGTATGCTCCTCTTACAATTTTTATTTTTCAATTTAGTTTTATATATTTTTTTTGTGACCTATATATCATTCAGGCCTTATCTATAAAATTTGTTGTAAACAATCCATTTGATCTTGTGTTGAATTCGTTCAGAACTGATTTAGACAAGAAAGGCAGAGTGCTAAAACTTGGGTAGTTTTCCCTTATAAATTTGTATGCTCCTCTTACAATTTTTATTTTAGAATTTATGTTTATATATATTTTTTTTTGTGACCTATATATCATTCAGGCATTAACTATAAAATTAGTTGTAAACAATCCATTTGATCTTGCGTTGAATTCGGGCAAAGTGCTAAAATTGGTAGTTTTCCTTACAAATTTGCATGCTCCTCCCACAATTTTTATTTCATATATTTATTATTATTATATATATATATATATATATATATATATATATATTTTTTTGTAACCTCTATATAGTCTGGAACTCTTTATTTACTTCAGTGTTCCTGAGGATGTCATTAGACGAAAGCGCTTGAGCACCATTCTGTGTTTCCTTTCCTTCGTGGTTTTATTCATCATAAATATTTTTCACGTTACTCTCGTGAAATAATTTTCATATATACTATATATATATATATATAATATATTATATATATATATATATATATATATATATATACACTGCGCCCTCGATATATGCGAGGGATAGGTTCTGCTAAAAACTCGCATAATGCAAATTCGCATATATCAAACTCATAGTTAAATGAAAAAAATAGGGATGCGTTCCACAACCAGTTTTTTTTTACATTCCCGGCACCCCCAACAATAAATATGCCACTTTTTTATACCAAAAACATTCAACAAGATAACAGTAATGCTATATTACATCAATACTGTACAGTATAAATATTAAAGGACATAGTAAGCTGAAGGCCCAGTACTAGGCAGATGACGTTTAGAAACCATGTCTACAATAAACAGTAAGACAAAACTGGAAAATGCACCCAAAAATAGTGAAAAACACAACACAGTCTAGAGCACAACGCACATGCTGTAACGGTTTATGCGAGACTGTTGTTGTTTGGCGGGAACACGGTGCGCTCAGCGGCTCAGCAATATTTCACACTAGGTGGCGCATAAATGCGAATTTTTTCCGCATATACTGAATTCTTGGTAGAAATAGGGTCTTCGCATAACAGAGAATTCGCATATGCTGAAGACGCATATATCAAGGGTGCAGTGTATATATATATATAATATATATATATAATGTTATAATGTTTCAGACCAACAAAGACCCTAGGATCCACTCGTGGCTGGTCTACCTAACTGCGTTTGTAATTGTGTATTGTGCATGTCCTCCGTGGTGGCGGAGGGGACCTACAATTTTACGTGGGTTTCGAACCACAAGAACATAAGAACATGAGAAATTTTTATAGTGGGCACATTAAGAGCCACTTCGGCCCATCGAGGTGGCTCCACTATGTAAAAACTGCCTGTACATTGGCAACAACCAATTTTTACAAAACTAAATAATTATCAATTTAAAACTAATTAATTATCTATTAAAAACTAAAGATCCTCTGGATCGCGAGATTCTATCAAGTCATAATAGACTACTATCCACAAATATGTTACACTCTTTATCTATTTATAACCGACATGCAAATATATCATATCCAAAGAATCCAGTCAATTTCATTACAGTATCCATCACTACCAGTACCTTGCAATTACAATATCCAGTAAACTTCCCAAATAACGGCACCCTCGGGGATTTGAGGGTGCCGTTATTGCGAATTTTCCTTTGTCTCGGAAGTTTTTTTTAAAATGTATTTAATGCGTAAATAAAGGGGGATAAATAAGAAATAGGGAGATAATGAATACTAATTTATTAACTGGTAAATGCACAGTACGTAAATAAAGCAAAAAGAACATTTTAAAATTGAAAAAAAATATTCTAAATTCTCCACCACGAGTGCTCCACCACGAGTGCTTCATCTGTAGAGGGTGCATTTTCTTCAATTGATTTCTTCAAGAATTTTCGGAGACATTGCGAGAAGGGGTGTATTCACTTATAATTTAACGTTATAAATGTAGCACTGAGCGTTCCACGTGTTGTCGGTGCAGAGTTCACTTTCAAAATGGCGCCGGATGTAAACAAAGTCATGCACAAAAGTCCCGTTATCTCGAGTATTCCGTTATTTTGAGTGCCGTTATTTCGGAAGTTTCCTGTATACACAATTACAATATATACACTTAGGAGGAAAAGTGTAGGTGCGGCTGTAAAGACTGCACAGTAATGTAGAAATGCGTGTGCACCCATTTTGGGTCTCCCATTTAAAGGTGTTTGTGGGGCAAGTGAAGATCATGAGTTTTTCAATACCTCACAGTACTAGGGGGGGCACCGCTCGGCAGAGGAATCTCTTTAAATGGGGTGTGTAAGGACAGAGACTATCCCCTAACCCAAGATGCTGCCTCCCTATATCCCACAACACTTGTGTTGAGCTGTGGGATCTATCACCACAAAGCCTTAATTTTACTACCTTAAACTATACCCAATCTATCAACATATGCGTCTAATCGATTTTTAAACATGTTTATAGACGTGCTACTAATTACTTCTACCGGCAAACTATTCCAGCTATTTACTATTCTATGCGTAAAAAAGTTTTTGGCAACTGCTGTCTCGAACCTTCTACTTGTCAACTTACACCCGTTATTTCTAGTCCTATTATATTGAGATATTTCGAAAAAGCTATCTCTATCTACGTTATCGAACCCATTCATAATTTTGAAAACCTGGATTAGATCACCCCTTAGCCTCCTAGTCTCGAGTGTAGTCAATTTTAACTCCTTAAGCCTATCCTCGTACGACTTTGACCTAAGCGACGGAATCATCTTAGTTGCTCGTCTTTGAACTCTTTCGATTTTGTCTATATCTTTGCGCATATGCGGATTCCAAAATTGGACCGCGTACTCCAAATGGGGTCTAACTAATGATTTATAAAGAGGAACTATAATATCGCGCGATTTGTACTCAAAATTCGAGCTATAAAACCTAACACTTTGTTCGCCTTATTGACCGCTGCTGTACTTTGTTTCGCTACTTTTAAATCACCAGTGACTATAACTCCTAAATCTTTTTCCTGCTCTACGCTTGTTAAATCTTTCCCTGACATACTATACGCAAAATTACCGTTACGCGAACCTATATGCAAAATTTTGCACTTATCGACGTTAAATCTCATTTGCCATGTGACTGACCAATCAACGATTTTATTCAGATCTTCCTGGATTTTACCTCTATCTTCGTCATTAATCGCCCTACCACCCAGCTTCGTGTCATCCGCAAACTTTGAAACTGTACTGACTAGGCCGACATCTAAATCGTTAATATATATAAGAAAAAGCAAGGGGCCCAATACAGAACCCTGAGGAACGCCACTCGCTACATTAGCCCAACACGACTCCGCTCCATCAACGACCACCCTCTGTTTCCTACCTCGCAACAACTCTTCTATCCAATTTATTACTACACCCCTGATTCCATGAGCCTTAGTATTTTCAATGAGTCTTTTGTATGGTACGGTGTCAAACGCTTTTTGAAAATCTAAATACACTACATCAACCCCACGATGTCTATCGTAAACGTCAACCACGCTTTGGAAAAATTCTAAAAGATTAGTTAAGCAAGATTTGTTTCGCCTAAAACCGTGCTGCGTATTTCTAACTAGTTTATGCAATTCTAAGTATTCGACTATACGATCCCTAATTATTGATTCCAGTAGCTTACCTACAATTCCCGCCGCACCTTTATCGCCTTTCTTAAAGATAGGTGTTACGTTTGCTAACTTGAAATTATCTGGTACGCACTCCTCAGCAATAGACGCATTAAAAATCTTTGTTAGCTGCACAACAATGCTATATTTTAATTATTTTAGTTGTATGGGATATATGGAATCCGACCCCGGTAATTTACGCGTTTTCATTTTATCAATATAGCGCATTACCTCCCCTTCACTAACCACGATATTATCCAAAATATTACCATTATCAAAAGTTATTATGTCTATGACCGTAGGGATATTCGTTACATCTTCTATAGTAAAAACTGACGTAAAAAATTCGTTTAGCAAGGTAGCCATTTCCTTGTTTTCAGAAACTAGATCTCCGTTTACATTTTTCAACGGCCCCAAGACACTTTTTACTGGATTTCTATTGTTGACGTATTGAAAGAATCGCTTGGGGTTTTCTTTACCGTCACGAGCTATGGAGATTTCAAATTCGCGCTTGGACTTTTTTATTACACTTTTCGCTTCACGCCTTAGAGATATGTAGTTGTTTCGTAACCACAAATTGTCTTTATCGCACTTATGTAGCCTATAAGCCCTATCTCTACTCTTTATAATGTCTCCTACTCTAGAAGTAAACCACAAGGGCTTGTTGTTTACTTTCGCACGCTTAATTTTGTACGGTACACATTCCTCATTTATAGTCCTAAATACTGTTTCGAACGATTCCCACATTAGTTTTGCGTTGGAGTTCCCCATTACGTTTTCCCAATTGACGTGTGACAATTTATTTCGAAATTTACAAAAGTCTGCGTGCTGGAAGTTAGGAATTTTAGTCGAGTTAGTTGGTTTCGAGTGACTTACTGAGAGGACAAACTCTACCATATTGTGATCGCTATTGCTTAACGGTTCTATTACTTGAAGATCAGTAATTAGCCTATCATCCGTAGTTATTACTAAATCTAAAATACTGTCCAACCTCGTAGGTTCCCCAACCTTTTGAATAAAAAGCTATCCTCGAGAAAATTAACTAAACGATTACCTTCCGCGTCTCCCTGCATTGTATCGTAATTCACGTTGGCGCAATTAAAGTCACCCATAACTAAAGCCTGCTCACTACCGATTATTCTCTTTAGTTCACGATATAACGCTTCGTCCGTATCAGCTGTTTGATTAGGGGGCCTATATATAACCGCAACAACAAGTTTGAAATCGTTCAATTTAAGTTCTGCTATAGTCGAATCTATCGGTTCTGGAATTGTGTGCTTTACTTCTATAACGTTCGCAATATTATCTTTGATATACAACATAACACCGCCTCCTCGCCTACCTATTCTGTTTTTAACAAAAAGTCTATAACCTTTAATTTGATACTCCCCTACAAAGTCACGTGTTTCAGTGCTAAGCCACGATTCATTTATCGCAATTAATCATAGTCTTTACAAGCAATTAAAGAAAAAAATTCGTTTATTTTATTTCGTAGGCTACGAGCATTTAGGATAGAACCTTCAAATTGTTTGTAATTGCGACACCTTCGCGAGCGCAGGGGAAATTTGTGGAATTTACGCTGGGACCGTTCGAGTTACGGCAGCCTGAAAAGAAGAGACAGTATTATGAAATAGTCTTCCTAAACGCGCAGCTCCAACGTCATTAAGATGAAGTCCATCTTCGAGGAACAAGTCCCTCCTGCCGTAGAAACTGTTCCAAAAATTCGCAAAATGCACTCCTTCCTGTTGGCAAAGAGACTTTAGGTTATTGTTAATATAGGTCGCCTTGCTGTAGAAATCGTTACGTTGGATAATTCGAGGAAGTATACCTGTTAAAACAATCTTATTAGTTTTCTCCTTTAGTCGCTCTAGTAAGTCCCTGTACCTAGCCAGCAGTTCTTCCGATCTAGAATTTAAAACGTTATTAGTACCGACATGAATAACATACGTTGTGTCCTCGGCGGTACCGTCTGTAAAATGGTCAACACTATTAGTTATATCCTCCACCCTTGCGCCAGAGTAGCAGTAACGGCGCCTACGACGAGGGTTTCTCCCACAGAATTCCTCGAGCTGCCCTTGAACAATGAAATCGCCAACGAGTCGTATTTCCGGTTCATCAGCATCTTCGAAACCTAAAACAGAAAACTTATTGTTTGTTATTACTGGTAGACAAGTCTTAGGTTTTCTCAATGGGGCTCCAATACGCACTCGAACGAAGGGTTGGGAACCAGGGGAAGAGAGAGGGCTATTAGTACTATTTATATTATTAGTAGAAACTGAGGCAGGAGGAGTCGTAACTGGAGTCTCAAGGGATTCTAATTTTGCCGTCAGGAGCATCACGCTTTCTTCAAGCCTCACCCTGGCCTCCCTCTCCCGTTCTAACTCGTTCCTCAGGACTTCCATGCATGAACACAACCTGCAAACTAACTGTTCATTATTATTGGCCATTGTAAACGCGCGTGTGTGTGTATATATATGGGATTGAACTCAGAATGGTCCCCTGATGTTTTTTTATGATACACACAGACCGTGCATGGAACAAGGAACTCTTCTGGGAAAATTAAATCCACTATAGTCCGAATAAGTAAATGACTTATTCGGAATAAGTAAATAAGTAAATGACAAACACTATAGTTTTTCCTTTTTCATGATGTTAGCCCTACGTGAGCAACGGGTCACTCATATATTGAGGTTCTGAATATAGTATGCTAGGTGTAGCTGTAAACCGTAGATCCTGTCCCAAAGCTGGATCCTATTTGCTTTGCAGATAGCTGGTGAGGGAAGCTATATTTTTGGGGCCTCTTTGCGAGTGACCCGTAGCCCACGTCGGTCTAACATCCTGAAAAAGGGAAAACTATAGTGTTTGTCATTTACCATTACTTATTCGGACTATAGTGGATTTAATTTTCCCGGAAGAGTTTCTTGTTCCATGCACGGTCTGCATGTATATATATATATATATATATATATATATATATATATATATATATATATATATATATATAGTTTCGTTCCACGGTGAAGTTCGCAACATTTGGAACAAGTGTTTAGTAAACATTCATCTAAAAATGTATAAGTACAAAACTGGTATGAGGCATTGTGAAGTATGTTCTCAGGTACATTTTGGTGTCATTTATTCTACAATATATTGTTTCAATTTGTATATATAGACCTCCGAATTGGCGTAACGGTCGCAATACTCTTAGCTATACAGGGGGTTGACAAAAGTAAATAGACATCTTCGGTTTTTCCATTGGTCTTTGATGTGATAATAAAAGTCAATAAATAATAATAGATTTATTGAATCAATATATTATTTCATTGGTGAATTTTGCCATGTGTTCTTAAAGATAATCATCATGGTGTCTATGTACTTTTGTCAACTCTCTCTCTTCTCTCTCTCTCTCTCTCTCTCTCTCTCTCTCTCTCTCTCTCTCTATATATATATATATATATATATATATATATATATATATATATAATATATATATGAGAGAGATGATTTACAAATGTTTATAAACATTTTAATTATTTAAATAAAAGACTTTGAAATATAGCTACATACTGCAACCAACTAATAATACTTCTTTATAGTTCAAAAACTAATACAGACAGAATACAAGTGTATATATATATGTATATATATATATTAGTAAGGACATCCAGTAGAATTTTGAATAGTGTGTTCTTTGTTGGTTATGGCATCTACTTTGATTCTGACGAAATTTTTTTTATGCAATACGTTTAAGGAATAAATAATATAATGGCTTGTATTTACCCAAACTGTTGTATGTTATATAAGATGTAAGGGTCTGCAAAGGTTTATGATATAAAGTGTAAAATTTAACTGATTCATGCAGATCAACGATATTGAAAATTACTAGTTTCGTTTGCTGAACCAATCATGGAATGATTTCTCGTCAAAATGAATGGTTCATCACAGAAACCATTGTAACGTCTTTCCTTTCTGGACAGGATCTGAACCAACTACATCGACATTAAAATTATAATTGGTTCAAAATTGGCCCACAAAGAAAGGTGGCTCATTCTTTTTCACTAAGAAATCCTTCCATAATCAGTTCAAATAGGACAATTAAGTTTTTGATATCGGTGGTCTGTATGGATCAGTTAAACTTTATATTGTAGACTGAGCAGTAATCACTATATACCGGGTGATTGCAAATGATCTTCCGATTTTAAACATTTATTATGAAAAACTAACAAAGCTACAGCGAAAAGCAAGATATACAAATAACGAAGAACTCAAAAAGGTTTATTTACAAGCTATTGAAGTTCAATATGAGCTCTTTTTGTGACTCCTTTTGAGGTAACAACATTCCCGAGTGAGCAATTGCCTGATCGTTGGATCGAGCGTGAGGGGCCCATTCCTCGGCCGATCGTTCGCCCGATCTAACCCCTTTTGAATTCTTCTCGGGCTATGTCAAAAATTAAGTTTTTGTTCCACCACTGGCAACAACTTTGGAACATTTGAAGGAAAGGATACGTGAGGCTGTTAGAAAAGTTCAGTATGATATGATACCAAATGTATGAAGAGAAACATAGTACCGCTTTGATGTCTGCAGAGCCACAAAAGGAGCTCATATTGAACTTCAATAGCTTGTAAATAAGACTTTTTGAGTTTTCTTTAATTGTATATCTTGCTTTTCGCTGTAGCTTTGTTAGTTTTTTCATAATAAATGTTTAAAATCGGGAAGATCATTTGTTATCATCCGGTATATTTTGGAATGTGATGTTTTAATTTATGCAATATACAAGTTAATTTTGACTAGTTTTATTTAATGAGTTCGATATGCCCTTTGAAAGTTGGGCTTTCATCCCGCTCCCCCGAATACTTTAATCCCTGATACGCTATTAATTATAATATCCTCAATGCTAGTATAGCGTGCGGTCTACACAGATATCTTTAGTCTACAAAAGAATTTGCGCTGAAGTGACCTGACCTGACTTGAATTTGTGTTGACCTAACCTGAAATGACGACCTTATCTTTAATGACGAATGTGAGGTCAAGACGGACTATAAAAGGGGGAATCATGAAGCCAAATATTAGTTCAATTACATTAAAGCAAAAAATTTTAAAGACAAATAAAACAAACAATTCATTCTATGGGATATAATGCCCGGTTAGGTCAACTGTATGCTCTTGACAATTGGTTAGGTTAAGTTGTGATATTTTCGTTAGTTTTAACGAAAATATCACAACTTAACCTAACCAATCGTCAATGGCATACAGTTGACCTAACCGGGCATTCAATTAACCTAATTGGACATTATATCCCAGAGAATGAATTGTTTGTTTTATTTGTCCTTTAAATTTTTTGTTTTAATATAATTGAATTTGTAAATATGTTGTAGACTGCACGCTATAGTGTAAATATCTTTGTAGACCGCACTCTATAGTAGCACTATATCCTCTATATGTCCAGCGTCCTATAAGTGAAGTGATGACATTGAGGTCGGCGGTTCAAATCCCGATGATGCTCATAATAATATACAGGAGTTAGAACAATGGGCCGCACTATTTGGCCTGAGCGCGGTACCACTTTCTGGCCCTTCTAATTATTATTATTATTATTATTATTATTATTATTATTATCTGTATGCATCTCTAAATTTATATTCCGTTTCCTATTTGTTATAATTTGTTATAATTTTTGACAAATGAGGTTTTTAATCGAATAATGGTAAGTTATTTATTTGCATTCAACTTTACAAATACACTGTAAAATTAAGTTGGTCCATACAGAGGAACGTTTCTAAACGTTTAATTGTTCCATCTGCTGAACTGACCCTGTAACGATTTCTTACTAAAAGAATGTTCATCATAGAAACCGTGGGAACATTTTTCCTTTCTGGGCCGATTTTGAACCAGTTATATCGATATTAAAAAATATAATTGGTTCAAAATCGGTCCCGAAAGGAAAGATGTACAAATCGTTTTACATCGTTCCATAATCGATTCAAGTGGAACAATTAAAATTTTAAAAATGGTGTTATGTATGGCACAAGTTAATTTTACAGTGTATGGATGTGCAATATGTTTGTTTCTTTCTTGTAAAGTGCCTAACTCGCTATCAAATTGAGAAGTGGTGTGTGCCAGCTGCATATTGAACACCGGTTGCCTTGTCGCGGTTATGAAAATCATTAACATAAAACAGAAATAGGAGGGGTTCAATATTAAACTGTGTGGCACTGAATGAAAGTCTGATTCACGTTTATGTAGTTTGACGTATTGTTGTCTGCCATTTGACTCGAACTTGAACCACTCTAATGACACACCTCTTACTTCATAAAGAGCCAATTTTGTGGTTACAACGAAGTATTCTGCTAAGTTAGAAAGCTTTAAATAGGTCCAGAAAAAGTGTAAAGGAATTTTTTATCGTTTAAAATTGCACTGGGTCCCTCAAATAACGCACAAGCGGCATCTTTCGTAAAGGGTTTTCGCCTTGAAACCAAACAGATAGGGTGATAATAAATACTCGTAGATAATAAACAGTATAGTTTGTAGCGACTTCCAAATTATTATTTTTAAATATATGGCATATGCGAGGTACTTTTAGAAGATTGTAACAATACCCAATCTGAAGAGAATAACTATAGACGACGGCAAGCGGTCCAAAAATAATATCATTACACGACTTATATATTTTGTTTGGTATGAAATCTATGGCAAAGTTTCTGTTTCAAAGACGTTATTAATTCTTTATTTCATTTAAAGTTAATGGAATGAAGGAGAAACTTTGTAAATTTTCTTTCCCATGAAATCTCCAAAGAAATCGTGAGATGGGAGTTAAGACGCTGGCTTGCTGATCAGGAGGTCGTGAGGTCGAGTCTGGGAGAGGACTCTGTAATTTCTGATTTCCCTGATGGGTCGTCGTTTCTCCCTCATAGAAATAACAATAATAATAATAATAATAATAATAACAGTGAACTTCAGAATACTTTTTTACCGTGTGTGAGATACACATTTTCTGAATTCATTAGTATGGCTTTTATTAAACTCTGGTAAAGTGTTCTCGAGGGAAGAAAATTCCAAATCCATAATTCAATAAGGAAATCTTAAAAGGCTTATTAAGCCCCTTTTCTTTAAATTTTTAATTTTAAAGGTGTAACAGCGCACCAATCTTAGACCAGATTTTACCTTAATTAAATCATATTAACGGTTTCATTAAGTTACTGAAAGTTCCATAATTACAATGTCTGAGTTCATTGCATTATTAATTACCATGCCCCATGGGTCAGGGTGAGGTTATACATGGGTTTTTGTGGGATTATTGGTGAAAAGCTGATTAATAATTAGATGTCTGCAAGGAAAAGCGTTTTACTTTGCATATATATATATATATATATATATATATATATATATATAATAATAATAATAATACAAATTTACCCTCCTCCAGGATTCTAACCCGAGCCCTGTGACTCGGAGATGTTGGCGTTAACCACTAGGTTACAACAGTTTAAAAATTAACAACAACCTAGTGACAGTTCATCCCCTTATGCTTAGGAAATACATAACGATTTCGAGTCCATAGGCATTTTACTCCCTGCCTTCGAGCCAATGGACAACATTTCATTCAAACCTATCTAGCAAACACGAAGGTACTATTAAATGGAAATATAAACGTATAACAGCGCAATTTTGCAAATGCAAAACTGCGTGGTTTTATACATATATATATATATATATATATATATATAATATATATATATATATATATATGTAAAAAGTGAACAATGAACAATTCCTACACCATCATTATATGGATTCATTGTCTTCATGCAGAACTTATGTTCGTATAGTTTTATGTTCGAATGTCCATTTTTACATAAGAAACCAAAATCGCCTAAGCGAGTTTTTGGATAGAATTTCGATTTGTACGTCTTTATTCATTACTGTATCTCTCTAATTCATCTTTTTCTAATAATGACTTATACACTATGACGTCATAAAATAACTTTATTCTCTTTACGTTTCCCATACTTTGTACACTGAATCACGTTCTTAGTATTTGGACATCTTCCGTATTCAATGTATGGTAAATTCTTTAGTAATAATGTTGTGGTGTTATGTAGTATAAATATCATTATTCAACCATACTCATTCTTACATTCATGTTCTTTCTTGACCGCTATCCTTTATTAATTTTATTACTTATTCATTCATCTACCTATTGTCTACTTATGCCCTATCAACTTATCAGTCTATGTTTACTCGTGTCTATATTACGCACACAACCTATTGTGTGATGAATGATATGTGTACACTACTGTGTGCAGTCGTACATATCTATTGACGATCATGATTACGTACATGTATTCTTTTTACGTTTTATTTTCTTTTATTATTTCACCTCCCGCATTGAACTCAAAAATGCTGAGTTAAGTTATAAAATTCCACTCACTACGACAGAATCGAGCGCCTCAAAGAAAATATCTCCGTTCGCTCTGATTTCAAATTCATAACATATTATAGCATATTATTTCGTAAATAAATTATCTCGTATGTGCCATGTACTTTGTATTATATTTCTAACATCTAAATTGTCTATTAATATGAAACACTGTAAAAAACCAAAACAAAGTTATAGTAACTGTTTAATTGTAATTAACTGTAATACTTTAATTTAATATAACGTAATGTACTTTAATGAAACTGTAATTAATAATAACTTGTAATGTACTTCATTGAAACTGTAATTAAATGTAATGATTTAATTTATAATGTAAGAATGTACTTTAATAGAACTGTAATGGACAATCATAAGCGTATGTGAAGTAATCCATAATTGTAATCGTAATTGTAATGAACCAAAATTAATACGTACTCAGTCGTGTACTTAATTTGTACTTATGTGTACTATTACGAAATGATATCGCCTTCATAAATGTAGACTCGGCGAAAAATACAAATTAGTTTTTATTTTTATTTTTTTAAATTTTTATTTGTAATCTTTCAAAACATCTGATCATGTGTTTAAAAAGGGGGGAAATTTAACCTTCAACTGTCCTCCCCCAAAACATTTAAGTTTATATTATACATGGCACTTCTTCATTGCACTTCTGCATTAGACTTCTTCATCATAGCACTTCATTAGGACTCCTTTGTTAGCAGCCTTGCTGCGGGGAGGGGGCAGAGGGCCCCTTGCCTCCTTAGTCTTTTTTAGATTCCGGCCTGAGCCATGGTCGAAAGAGGTCGAACCTCTACCCCTGTAAATTCAGAGCAGTACCTGTATATTTTTAAGAAGTAAATTTCAGTAAAATAAGTTTTTATCTTTTTCCTTCGAGCCTTGTTCTCTTCAGGAACTCAGTCAGTTAAGTCGACAAGTTATAAAAGAAAAGTCGATAATTTTAGTATCAGAGAAAGTATCAGAGTATTATAGCAAGAGAAGAATTAATAATTCTCGACCCATAAGCGAGAGAAAGAGACAACCCAAGCACCATAGAAGATATTGGCATAACAGTCTGGCGAGTCTGTAGCCAAGGGTTTAACAGAGTGGCGACCCACCATTTAAGGCGACCGAAAAGAATTATAGAATGTTATAGAAGAAATATCCGTTGCAGCCTCCTAACCAGAACCCCCGTCGATCCGAACCGACTCAGGGCCATAAAAGGGGGGTTAACATATATAATTTAGGGTGACAATAAAAATCGAAAGTTGGAGTTTTTTATTGGCCATTTGTTCAATGCTGCTACTACATGAGGAAACAATGTACTGTAAATATCAGGTCATTCAGATAATATTTAAGGGTGTCTCAAGTGAGGTAAATAATTCTCCTTATAACAAAAATTAATTATTCATTACCTAGTAAAAATAAATTAATATTTTTTGTAATTAATGTAAATAAACGTTAGTTTTAGTTCATAAGGTTTAAGTGCAGGCGTACTCCAATCGTAATAAGTAAATAATATATTTACTAAATATATTCCAGGGTGTCTTTCATTCAATTGTAGACCACCCATTAATTCTTGCTTTTCCTCAAGCCATACCCCTTTTTCAATGTACCAGGCTGAGACTTCCTATGATCCTCAACAACCTGCAAGAGATGTTGGCGCTGTTCTTCATTCTTCGTAATCTTTGTATTGAAGGCCTGGATCAAGGCAATTCCCCTCTCTGCCATGTCATTGACGACTTTTGGTCCTTCAACTATAGTCAAACCAGTCTTGAAATCTTCGTCGTCCGGTCAGGTCTCTGGTTCCTTGGACAAGAAACCATCATTAATTTTTAGAAGTTCAAAGAGAAGCTTTGATCCTTTCGAGGCAAAGTCCGAGAGCTGCTTTGTTGAAATGGAAGAAACAGCAGGTATTGGGGCTCGCTTTGGAGGATCTTCAGCAGCTTCTTTTTCGAGGATTGATCGAGCGATATTGTTTTTCGTCGTTGCATTGATACCTTTATCAAAGAGTGCGAGACCAATCAAGTACTCGCTGAGGTACCATAAGTGACGACCGAGGACAGTAAGGCAGGATGCTGAGATCTTTTCATCGTGGTACTTTGCTAGGTCTTGAAGAAGCTTCAAATCGTTCGCGGGAGCAGATGAAGGACTGCTGGCCGTGAACCAGGCGCTGACATATAACTCCAGGGCAAAAAATACAAATCGTTTTAAGCCAGACATTTCACAAGTTGTAAGTCTGAACTGATGGGAAAGCAGCAGGATTTTTAATGAATAAATTACTTTTGCCATCCAACGTGCTCGGTGAAGTGCTCCAGGTCGCCGAAACCTAAAGTTAGGTAAATTACCTCCAAGGATTGTAATCGACAACTCCAAGAATTCACGGTAATCATCCCTCGGCTGATGTTTTGTCAGATATAGATTCCAGCAAGCGATCAGTTCTTCTCGATTCTCATTCAGACTCGATGGAAGGTCTGACAGGGTCTTGTACTTATCTTGGCAAATTGTATTCCACGTCTCTTTGAAGCGGGAGAATAGGAGGATATCTGGACCAGATGATGGTCCCATGCATTCCATGTACGCCTTCTCAACGACAAGTTCTAGGATGTGATGGCGACATGCAAGGTATAAGAGTCGGCGGCCGAGTTTCTGCTCCAAAATTACGCATGCCCCAGACAAGTAACCAGTATTTGAAGCTGTAGTGTCGAAGCTCATAGCTGATACCTTTTCTGACACATTCCATTCTTTGAGCGCAGCATGTACCACCGAGGCGATGACCTCACCCGTTCCTGATGTCAGCTTAGGTACACCCAAGAGCTTCTCGGTATCAACTCCGGTTACGAAAATGGCTAGTCGGTTACACCGACCACCTTCATCGTCTGGTAGAATTTTTCCGTCCCAGTGAACAGTGAGCACTTCGTTGGGTGTGAACCTTTGTTTAATCTTTTCTGCCGTCGCCGAACGGAGCCTTTCTCGTGATTTTCTAATGGTTTCATAGTTGAGCGCGAGTTTTTGTGAGTTATGGCCGAAGCTTCTAGCCGTAGCGTCGATAATCCGGTGTGCTGAACGATGACTGATTCCTGTGCGATCCAATGTACTTGCCAATTCGGGAGTGATGACTTGGATAGTGCCACGAGCATAACACTTGCGTTTTTCAGGAGAGGCGGGCGGTGAGTCTTCAGATGATGGCGCAGAACTTGGTGCTTCAGACGTAGAAGATTCCAGCTCAATATTTTCAAAAGTAATATTGGCTTGAGGTTGATGCTGAGCTAGGCGTCTTTCAGTTTGTTCCCGACGCATGACAGAATGAGCCATTTTCTTGTCAACTCCTCCCATTACTCCCCTCCTCCCTTTTTCTAGAACAATTTCCAATAATAATATAATCAATGTATCAAAATAAAAAATATTACCTTAGATATCTTAAAAGAATCGGGAGAGAACTTCTAAGCGTTGTTTTCAATCAGGCAGTCGTATGCAAAATGAACTTGAAGCACCAAAAGCTGATCATCCAAAGATTGATACACATCATATTATTTAACGATTTATTTATGAAAATTTTAATTTAATGAAATAAATTAATCGATCTGCATAATCTATAGTATGAAATAAAGGAAACAATTCTATTAAATTATATAATGCACTTGCATTCTCGAAACATTTTTGTTTTTGAAGCGTTGTCGAAACTCGTTCATTCTTGAAATTTCTTCCGCGCGACAGTTTCATTCATGTGACTCGAGGCACCTAAATGCTTTCCGAATTCCATGAGATTTCGTCTACGGTGTTTCCTCATAGGGTGGCAGCATTGGACAAATGGCCGGCAAATGTTTTTGAATTTCAAATTTTATCCCTATAAGAAGTTGTCACCCTAATATATATATATATATATATATATATATATATTAATAATAATAATAGTAACAATAATTACAAATTACAACACCAATGAAGGTGGGTAGATATTATCAGAACGTTTAATCGAAAGGAGTAAATATTTGTTAGGATTCAGTTCTTATATGTGTGCACCTCGGTGGTGTAGTAGTTAGTGTCGCTGACTACGAATTCATCGGCCCAGGATCGAGACACGGTGACGGCAGGTGGCGCGCAGCAAAACTCTGCTGTTCATCCTTCCACATAATAAAAAAAATTGTTTGGTAGATAAATGGGTACCTAGGGTAGCCTGTTGGTTAAGACGCTGCGTTGCTGGTGGTTCGAATTCAACGTTAAACTGTAGATCTAAGGTAAAGTGACAAGCTTGACCTTCGTCAGAATGAACAATTCGGGAAGAAGCAAAACCAAGGTTAACCAAGGTTACAGTATATAGAGGGTGTTATCAAATTATGTTTTATAAATTAGCGAACATATTCATGACATCAAAATTAACAAAAAAGTTCCTATGAATATGAACATAAATCTGCAATTGCTTCGTTTCCCAGATGCATTGCTTTTTTGCCGAAAACGATGCTCTTTTCTGTACACCTAGTGTAGCCTACGCTTTCTAGATATAGCAGAGAAGAATAAAGTTATTATTATCATTATTGTTTTTTTTATTATTTTTTTTACAAGTTATGAAGAGTATTGCTTCTATCTTTTCTAGTATGTAATGCGTCGGAAATGAAGGGGTTCGTGCTTGTTATAATCAAGATAAAAATCCTGTCATAATACTAAAAATAATAATAATAATAATAATAATAATAATAATAATAATTTTATTGTTCTCTGATATATCTAGAAAGCACACAATAGGTGTACAGAGAAGAGCATCGTCCTCAGCACGAAAGCAACGTACGAGTATCTCGGAAACGGAGCGATTACGGATTTATGTTCATAGAAATTTTTTTGTTTACTTTGACGTCCTAAATATGTATACTAATTTATGAAACATAATTTGATAACACCCTGTATATGATAATGATAATGATAAGCCTTATCGGCAGGATATAAATCTCATAAAATAGTACAATATTCTTGAAGGTAATAAACGATAAGATAAATCAAACAATAATAAATTTAAAAACCTAAGAATTGGGGCTAAAAGAGAAGTAAAAATAAGACACGTACTGAAACAAGTAATAATAAAAACTATCGAGAGCGAAGACTAATAAGAAAAAAAGGAAATGAAAAGTGGTAGTGTAGTGGTTAGCCTCGCTAAATACGAATCCATCGGCCCTGGGTTCGATCCTCGGTGAGGGCAGACAGGGCACAGCTCACGCAACTGTTCATCCTTCCATAAAAAAAGTGTAGATGAATCTGTACCATAGGTAGTCTAGTGGTTAAGACGTTGGGTTACTGATCAGAAGGATGTGAAGTCGAGTCTGGGCGAGGACTTTGTAGTTTCTAATTTCCCTGATGGGTCGTGGTTTGGATTCCACGTTAAACTAAAAGTCTAAGTTGGTTTAACAAGCTTGACCTTCGTCAGAATAAACAATTCGGTCGGAAGCAACCATAAGATTTAACTAAGGTTTATGTACTGAAATTGGAACTGAAAAGTTTATTGGTAGAAGCAAAAAATAACTTCCATAATGCAGCTACTAATAATAAAAAACAGCTAAAAGCAAATATAGGACAAAAAATAAAAATAAAACTTTATAAAAGTAATGGAATAAGTACAGGGTGTTCGGAAAGTCACTGTGCACTTATATAATCGAGATCGTCCACTCACGCTTGATGACCTGAAAACTGCAATAACTGCGCACATATGGTCCATTTCAAAAGAAGAACTGACAAAGGTGTTTCAAAATAAAATAAGACGGGTCCAGGCCTGTATTGCTGTTAAAGGACATCACTTTCAACACCTTTTATAAGTTCTGATGGTCCCATCCATAACCTCTATCATATATGCAATGTTATACTATTGTATGCTATTAAATAAATATAAGTGCACAGTGACTTTCCGAACACCCTGTATATATATAATAAAAGTAATAAGAAAAATAAGAAACAAAAAGGAAATACAAATGATAAAATAAGTAGTAATAAAAGTAGTAATAAAAATTTTAAAAAAAAATTTAACTAAAAATAAGAATATAAGTAATGAAAATACTAATAACGATATTAAATTGAGCTCCAGATGAACATTTTCATACCATGAAATCCATAGTTTAGAAGAGGTTTGTTTGAGTTTTGAATTCTTTTCATTAAACTAAACACTGTAAAGTGTAACTGTAAAGTTACTCCATATAAACCAGTATTTTAAATATATATATATATATATATATAATATATATATATATATATATATATATACACATTTCAACTGCAAACAACACACTATAATTAACGTAAAGAACGACGCTTGTATAGAAGAACATTCCGCGGAGCGAACAAATGAAAAAATGAGGTAACCACCCGGGAATCGAACCCGGGATCTTCCGATTGCCGGTCAGAATGTTCTTCTATACAAGCGTCGTTCTTTACGTTAATTATACTGTGTGTTGTTTGCAGTTGAAATGTATATATGTGCGGCATGCGGGAAGTGCCCCCTCGGGGCATTGGTTTCTGCGCGTATGTAGGAGAATTACGACTTCTGATCGAGTGAGGCCGATGGTGTAGTGGTTATCATATCTGACCGGCAATCGGAAGATCCCGGGTTCGATTCCCGGGTGGTTACCTCATTTTTCATTTGTTCGTTCTCCCTCCTCATCTTGCGCGGAATGTTCTTCTATACAAGCGTCGTTCTTTACGTTTAATATATATATATATATATATGAAAATTATTTCACGAAGGTAACACGTGAAAAATATGTATTTATGATGAATAAAACCACGAAGGAAAGGAAACACAAAATAGGCAGCATTGTGCTAAAACCCGGCAGAGTTCCAGTATAAATTTGTATTTTTATAATCCATTTGATCTTGTGCTAAAAATCGATATTTTTCCTTACAATCTGTACGCCTCATTGGTAATCCTTTAAGGTTTTAATTTTTAATTTTTTATTATTTTTACTTCTCTGTTTATTGTATATATATGTATGTATGTATGTATGTATGTATTTGTATATATAGATATGTATGTATATATATATATATGTGTGTGTTTGTGTGTATGGTTGTTATTTCTTTTTTCTTTTTTTCTTTTTTTCTTTCTGTAACCTATATATAGGCTTAACCTTTTTATATACTTCAGTGTTCCTGAGGATGTCATTAGACGAAAGCGCTTGAGCACCATTTTGTGTTTCCTTTCCTTCGTGGTTTTATTCATCATATATATATAACATATATATATATATATACATACACTGTATATACTGTGTTTAACATATAAGTTTCTCAGGGAACCATTCTGAGTTTGTGTATATATATATATATATATATATATATATATATATATATATATATAAATAGATAGATAGATAGATAGATAGATATAACGGGTGTGCCATAAAAAAGGGTACATTTTAAAAAGGCTATAAAATCAATATTTGTCATTTAATTTTAATAAAACTTCTATACAATAAAACCAAGTTTTCAGACTAAAATATCAAATAATTCAAATTCTATGAACATTTAACGAAAAAGTATGATTTTTCTACTTAACATGCAAAAATTATTAGCTAAACCTTCTTAATATTTTTTTATAAAAATAATTTTTAACGTAAAATTTTCCTGAAATTATTAAAAAAATTGTTCGAAATGCTTTCCTTCCATTTCAATAACTTTTTTTATTCTTGGCCGGAATATGAGAGAACTTAGCAGAGCGAGTCTACAGAACTAGGATAAAAGATGTCACTCATTTACGCGAGATCATCATTCAAAAATGGGAAGAGCTTCCATAGGAAGAAGTAAATCGAGCCATAGATGAATTCCGGCCAAGAATAAAAAAAGTTATTGAAATGGAAGGAAAGCATTTCGAACAATTTTTTTAATAATTTCAGATAAATTTTACGTTAAAAATTATTTTTATAAAAAATATTAAAAAAGTTTAATAAGTTTTGCATGTTAAGTAGAAAAATCATACTCTTTCGTTAAATGTTGATAGAATTTAAATTATTTGATATTTTAGTCTGAAAACTTGTTTGCATATAGATAAATACATGTTTTATTGTATAGAAGTTTTATTAAAATTAAATGATACATGTCGATTTTATAGCCTTTTGAAAATGTACCATTTCTTTCTGGCACACCTGTTTTATATATATATATATATATATATATATTTTTTTTTTTTTTTAATATAAATTTTGACTTGGTCCGCAATCGATATGGACCGTGACTTATTTCTGTTTGGCAAGGTACTAGTATTGATGGATACCGTAATGAAATTGACTGGATTCTTTGGATCTGATATATTTGCATGTCGGTTATAAATATAGAGTGTAACATATTTGTGGATAGCAGTCTATTATGACTTGATCCTCTGGATCCAGAGATTCTATCTTTAGTTTTAAATCGATAATTAATTAGTTTTAAATTGATAATTATTTAGTTCTGTAAAAATTGGTCGTTGCCAATGTACAGGTAGTTTTTACATAAATTTCTTATGTTCTTGTGGTTCGGAACCCACGTAAAATTGTAGGTCCCCTCCGCCATCACGGAGGACATACACAATACACAATTATGAACACAGTTAGGTAGACCAGCCATGAGTGGATCCTAGGGTCTTTGTTGGTCTGAAACATTATAACTATATATATATATATAAAACAAAATAAAAGAAAAACTTCTAAAAAGAATACAAGTAACTTGAAGTATTGCATTATTTTTTTAAATATTTTTCTGTACAGCTTAGATATATGATATGGCATGGAAGTATGGAAGCTTTTTAGGCAAAATTAATGGGATCCAGTTAATTTATTACGATTACATAAGAGAAGTGAAACAGACAAATAAAAGTAATAATAATAATAATAATAATGAACAAAAAATAAAAATTTACAAAAGTAGTGTTTGATTATTTTACAAAGTTTAAAATAAAATTATCACGTGTATATTTAGTTGAAAATAAATGATACTTAATGAAAAAAAATTAGGATAAATTATGAAATTAAACGTATTTAATGAAATCAGCATATTTTACATAGTTAATTATATAATGGGAACTTCATTACTACGGTAATAATGATAGTGGTGAATTTATACATCAGTATGAGCTAATGAAGTACTGTACTTACTTAGTGATTTGCGAAATACCTTTAGTGATGAAGCCTGTCTAATATTTATAGGAACTTCATTCCATACACTTCATACTTTCAAAGAGAGTACATTTCCTGAAGTTCCCATTGTATAGTTTGGTTTGTGTATAAAATCTCTCGGGAGTTATAGTGTTATAATGATGATGAATAATTTTTATAATGATGATAATAATGATGATGAATTTGATGAGGGATGATTATTCTTTGAATGGGTGATGTATGTTGGATATATTGATAACTTTGAACATATTGACAGCAATATTGAATTTGTGAAAGTGATTTAGTTTTAAAATATCTATTGTAACTCTTTAAACAGTCGGAAAGTGTGACTTTGCCTGTTATTATTATCTGAGAAGGTTCGCAGACATTTCTTTATGAAGAACTTCCAAAGGATGTCTAATATATTTGTTTGAGTTGTCCCATGTTGTAATGTAATACAGAACAGTCAATGTGGGTGAAGGAATAATATAGGGTAAGGAGCGCGTTCTGAGTAAGGCTATTTTAGTTTAAATAATATAAACAATTCTTAATAGTTTGGATTTGATATGGTGTACATGACTTTTGAAATTTATTTATTCGTCTAAATTAATGGCAAATACTTTAACTTCATTCACCCTTGCAAGAGTAGTACTCCAAAATTTTATTTGATAGTTTGTATCGATATGTTTTTTGATAATAATAATAATATAAGATGACTTTGTCAGGTTCAGTAAACGTTTATTAGCAATCCTCAATTTATAAACATACTATAATTGCTTGTTCGTTTCCTTTATAAGAAGGTCTAAATTATGATAAGAAGAAATAAATGTGGTATCATTTGCATATTTTACGCAGCTTAATGTAGTTCTTCTTTCTCTTCGCCCGTTCCCCTCTCATCACATGTCCATACCATTTCAGTCTACTTTCTTGTATCTTCCTCGAGATTTCTCCAACCTTTGTTGTGCCCCTTATCCTTTCATTCCTTACTCTATCCAACCTTGTCACTCCGCACATCCATCTCAGCATTCTCATCTCCGTTACATCTAGTCTTTTCTCATGATCTTTCTTTATAGCCCAAGACTCAGCCCCATACATCATAGCCGGTCTTACCACAGTCTTATACACCTTTCCCTTAACCCTTGCGCCTATTTTTCGGTCACACAACACCCCTGAAACTTTCTTCCAATTTTTCCAACCAGATTGCACTCTGTGTGTTATTTCTGTGTCCAGCTCACCGTCCTCAGCCACTGTCGATCCCAAGTACGTAAACTTACTTACTCTCTTTAACCTCGCTCCCTCTAAACTAATTTCTGAGTCTTGTAGTTGAGGGATGAAAATCGTTGACGTGAATTAGAAATAGTAATGGGCAAGAATAGATCCTTGCGGGACTCCACTAATTTTCATCGTCTTGTCGGGTAAATTATCTTTTAATATAATGCATTGATGACGATTTATCAGGGTTATGATAGATATTTTTTAAGAACATATTTATGGCATCTTCCGTTGTATGCCACTTCTAAATCCAAATTGTGTTTTAGTTGAAATATCGAATTTGATTAAGAATTTAGTAAGTTTATTGTACCATATATGATTTTTCGAATACCTTACTTAAAGTTGGCAATACGGAAATGGAGCGATAATTAGATGGCGTGTTTGGGATTTGACTTGAATACAAAGCATACTTTGACTTCCTTAAGACTGTCAGGGACTATATCTAGTGTTACTGACTCATTTATTAGTTTACTGAGAGGGGATTACAATTTCATTCGATACTAATTTGTATATTTTTACTGCGATCGTATTGATGTCAGAGTCTTTATTATTCAGATTTTTTATTGCTAAAGAGGTATCGTTTGGTAAGAGTGGATCAAAGAAAAATGAGTTTGGAGTGGGTTGTGGTATGTACTGTCGGTAGTGCGTGTCAGTATTTGGAATCGAGGCTGCACTATTGGAGCTAATATTTGCAAAGTTGTTTAATGAATTGGCTATGTCATTGGGATCACAGTAAGAATTTCCGCCTTGTATGAGGGAGGACAAGTGAGTTATTTTTATCTTTTTGTGTTAATTAAATCCTGCAAAGTGTTCCATATCCTTTTGTGATTGAAATTTTGTTCATCAATTTATGAACAATGTTTATCTGCTTTTGCGATAATTTTTGTGTCTGTTCAGTAATAAGACCAGTTTAATTCACAATGATGGAACAACTTTTTTTTCTGAACCCATATTGAACCAATTATATCGACATTACAAAATAAAATCGATTCAAAAGCGTTCCGTATTCAGTCAAATGGAACCTTTTTTTTTTTTACAAACGGTGGTCTGTATATATGAGACAATTTTACTTTACAGTGTATTCAGCGCGTCTTGTTACCGCTGGAAGGCTTGAGACATTCTGGTTAGCAAACATTTGTGAAGCTTAACATCTTGGAAGCAACTTATTGAACAGTCTGAAAGAGCTTCAGTTATAGGGCAAATTTAGGCCACTGCCAGAAGTCTTTTCAAATTAGGACACAGCAGTTCCCATATATATTGCTGTAGAAAGTACAAAAAAAAGTGTCTTAGGCTTCACTTGAACAGAATCTGAAGTTCCTTATAAGCACGTTTGATTTTGCACAGAAACTTCGTTATTGTTCCTTATGTCTGAGCCACAACTGAAGTTGCTGGTGGTAATTTGGCTCAGATACTTTATATATATATATATTATATATATATATATATATATATCTGGTTAACCTTGGTTTTGCTTCCGCCCGAATTGTTCATTCTGACGAAGGAGGTCAAGCTTGTCACTCCACCTTAGACCTACAATTTAACGTGGAATCCGAAGCACGACCCACCATGGGCGGTCAGAAATTACATATCCTCGCCCAGACTCGATCTCACGACCTCCTGATCAGTAGCCCAGCGTCTTAACCACTAAGCTACACAGGGTACCCATTTATCTACCAACCAATTTTTTTTATTGTGTGAAATGATGAACAGTTGGGTTTTGCTGCGCGCCGTCTACGTCACCAGATCTCGATCCCGGGGCCGATGAATTCGTGTATATACGTATATATATGTCTTCTAAAACCAGCTGTACAGATTCTTGTGCAAAGTCCCTGACCAGCCATGCGTGGCTGGCTACGAGGGCAGGAGGAAATCACACAGCAATTCCCTCCCTCACCAAATCCCATAAATGAGGAGGGATGCTGCAGAGGGGTCGACCGTAGGTCGATCCTGGACCGTCGTTCGAATTCACAAAAAGTAAGTGAGTATATATATATATACTGTATATATTTAATAAACACTGTATTTAAATGCATGATGTTAAGAACTGCCTCTAGTTTGACATCTTTATAAATATGGTGGCACTCACGTTTAATACGTTTAATTAATTAAAATACTCACACGGAAGTACATATCATATTTCCTCGAAGCTGTGAAGTGTCGGAAGC
Organism: Bathynomus jamesi; assembly: GCA_023014485.1. Taxonomy (NCBI): domain Eukaryota; kingdom Metazoa; phylum Arthropoda; class Malacostraca; order Isopoda; family Cirolanidae; genus Bathynomus; species Bathynomus jamesi. The sequence continues at coordinate 603,345 of JAJOZX010001314.1, forward strand.
AGACACGTAAATTTTCTCAATAGGAAAAGAATAGGTCTGGAATTCACTTAAGATCCTTAAGGGATAAAATATGTTTTCGTAACATCTGTCCGTCTGTCTGTCTGTCTGTTCGTCTATCTCCTTTTCAGGTCTAAACGGCTGGACCGATTCTCATGAAATTTGGTGACAACACCCTGTACGATCCCTGGAGTGTTTCTAGCAACATTTTTTTTTTAATAGATCGGGTGTTCAAATAATAATTTACCCCAATTTATCCCCCCAAAATTTATGCTAAAACACGAAGCACTTAAATTTCAAGATTTTGGTCCATTGGTCTTGGGATGTTTCGTGAGCTTCAAATAAATTCTGTGAAGCTGCCTTTAAAATTTGAGTGATTCCTGAGCTAATTGTAAATGTTAAACTCTAACCCCTTTAAAATGTTCTTAAAATGAACCAAGTCCCAACACGCCTTTATAGAGTTTCATACAATTTCGTGGAATGAAGAAAATGAAGTTGGTCAATAAATTTAGAAAAGAATGTAGCCATCAACGTCTTTAGCTACGCACCGGAAACCATGATTGGTAAAAAAAAAATGACAACTTGTATTTCAAATTTAACTGCTTCTTAAACTCCAAGTAAAACCTGTGAAGCTGCAATTAAAATTTAAGTGATTTGTGAGATAATTGTAAGTGTTGAGCTCTAACTAGCTTAACATTTTCTTAAAATTATTATTACGTATTAGTACCATGACTATACAGTAAATACAAAGTCTGATCAAAAAGTTCCGGGACAGATGTATTTATTGCAAAACTTACTCTCACATTTTGTTCGATCTCTGGTACTTCCCGAAATCTTTTTCCCTTCAGGGCGTTTTTCAGCTTGGGGAACAGGAAAAAGTCACAGGGTGCCAAATCCGGCGAATACGGTGGTTGGGGAACCAGTGGAATGTTGTGCTTTGTTAAGAATTCCCTTATTGAGAGTGCTGTGTGAGAGAGCGTATTGTCGTGATACAACATCCACAAACCCGACGCCCATTTTTCCGGGCATTTTTCATTCTCCATAAGGGAATTCTTAACAAAGCACAACATTCCACTGGTTCCCCAACCACCGTATTCGCCGGATTTGGCACCCTGTGACTTTTTCCTGTTCCCCAAGCTGAAAAACACCCTCACGGGAAAAAAAATTCGGAAAGTACCAAAGATCTGACATGAGAATTGAAGAACATTCCGAAAGAAGAGTATAACAGGTGCTTCAATAAATGGCTGGACCGCTGAAATCATTGTTTACAATAAGAAAGAGTCTACTTTGAAGGAGACAAATTTGATTAGGCATGTGACATTTAGTTTTGCAATGAATACATCTGTCCTGGTGTAACAGCCCAAAATATACCCCCTCCCCAGACTATACCCGGGGTTAAAGTGGGCTAGCCTGTTTTATACCCCGGGGTATAAACTGGACTAGCCCAGACTATACCCGGGGTATAAAACAGGCTAGGCTATTTCATACCCCCCTAGGCCAGATTATACCCCCTACACACTCAGAAACCAGCCCTATGAGAGTTCTGTTTTGAACTCAGTGGTCTGGCTAAACTATCTTAATTTAAATTAAAAAACACGCTCAGATATTAAATTTTGATTTTATTTCTCACGCTGATCTGTAACGAGACAGATGGACATAAAAGTAACAAATTAAGCAAATTTACGGGAAGATATGGTTTTATTTTTCCTTAAATGTTAATCCGAACAAGTCTGTTTTAACACTTAAATACTGTCAGTATCTTCAATATACAATTTTTAATATACAGAATATTGTTAATAATGAAATATCAATTTCGAGAGTTGTTTACAAATTAATTGAGCCGAGTAAAGTCTAGGATCATACGTTAAATTTATTGTATTAATTGAAGTAATTGCGATGTTGTAATATTTGTTTTTATCAATAAAGTGATATCTCTCTTTCTCTATCTAATGATTGAATGTATTTTTAATTTAACTTTATTCTTAGTCAGTTATTATTCTTAGTTTAATTTTTGTTCAATTCATTTCGACTTCTCGTTCAAACATACAATTTAATGTTATCATCAATTACTTAATATGTGAATGAAAATAAAATCTATGTAAAATAAAGCAAGATAAGTTTTTTTAGTAATTTACTAAAACAATTAAAAATTAATAAAAATAAAAATAAAAGGCGGATCAACGAAAGAAAGCCACCCCAGCCTTCTTTAGTTAGTTTCATAAGGCTAACTAACGAAAAATATCACGACCTAACCTAACCAATTGTTAGGTCAACTATACACCCTTGACAATTGGTTAGGTTAGGTCGTTATATTTTCGTTAGTTAGCCTTATAAAGCTAACTAAAGAAGGCTGGGGGTGGCTTTCTTTCATTGATATATAATTGGGGGTATAATCTGGACTAGAGAGGTATATTCTGGGCTAGCATGTTTTATACCCCGGGGTATAAAACAGGCTAGCCCAGAATATACCCCGGGGTATAAAACAGGCTAGCCCACTTTAACCCCGGGTATAGTTTGGCGGGGGGTTAATGTGGGCTGCTACACCGGAACTTTTTGATCAGATCTCGTGTGTATTACCCAAAGGAGTAATAACAGCCTTCCGCAGGAACTAGGAAAAATATTCCGCCCGTAGGACGGGTATTTTTGCTAGTTATTATTGTTAATTAATAATAAAAGGTGATATGAAAGAAAAGTTTCCAACTCTTGCAGTGTGTGTGTGTATCATATACAGATGTATGCGTATGTATAAATATTTGAAATTGAACAGAGAGCGTATACATTATGTAGTTATACAGCTGTATTAATTTATTTACTTTTCATATTCGATTTTATTCTTTTATAAATTATATATATATATTATATGCCCCTTGGGGAGTCGGGTAAATTCGATTTATTCGAAGAGGGTATAATATAGTACTCCTGGATCGTCTAGGCCTTCTCAATGTATTGCCCAGACGTGATTACAGAGTGCTCCGAAAACTTAATTTCGTTTAAGAGTCCGGGAATACTTACCTAACCCTTATTTCCACTAAGTCAAGAGTGGATTAACTGAGAGTCACTGATTAATTTTAGTTACTTTAATCAAATTCAGGCAAGCGGATTACAATCAAATATTTCTTCACAGAGCACGATTTGGTTATGATAAAAATATTTCTTCTACACAAATTTATAAGAGTTATAATGAATTAATTCTTAGTTCTGTAATCGACATTTAATGTTACGTTAAATTAAATAAGGTTTGAGGCTGGTGGTATTTCCTTCAGTCAGATCCTCAGTCCCGATATTCCTATATACAGTGCCCGCGAAAAGTATCCGATCACTCAAGAAAATACAATATTTTCCCTTGATATTCAGAGACACGTAATTCACTTTCTATTTGTTCTAGCGACATCTGGTAACTTTGAGGTTGCTCGCTTGATATAGAGCTATCCAAACGCATTCTCAAATAGTGTTCTGGTAGCCTTCGTTGCGGGTGGCTGTGTCTCAAATTTGTCAGATTTCACTGTTTGTGTAAATTTCTTGATATTTTTTTTTTTTTTACAGAAAGTGGTGTAAATAAAATTTATATATAATGTGTGCTATAAACAACTTAAGAGTGATTGTCGAGGTGCTATTGTTGCTTTGCATGCATGTGGGAAATCACAGAGACAGATAGCTAAGGAATTAAACATATCCCAAAGTACCGTTAATTTATGGGTTTCACGGGCTAAGAACAATGGTGGCCTAACCACGCCAGTCCCTAAAAAACGATCTGGCAGACCGAGAAAAACAATTCGCGAACAGACAAACTTATGAACGTTTAGTATTGAAAAACCCAACAATAACTGCGAAAGAAATAAAATTTAATATGAATAATTTTTTATCTGGTGTTTCTGAACGAACTATCCAGGAGCGGCTCCAAAAAGAACTCGGATTACCATCTCGCATGCTGCTAAGAAACCGTTCATTAATGAAAAAATGCGTAAAAAAGTGTCGCATTTTGTAAAAAATACATTCATTGGACTGTTGATGACTGGAAGAAGGTTTTATTTAGCGATGAGTCGACATTTTTGACATTCAGAAGTTGTCCAAAAAAGGTTCGCGGCCTATTGCTCAATAGGATGGACCCTAAATACACCCTAAAGACAATGAAACACCCTCCAAGTGTGATGGTTTGGGGTTGTTTCGGTTACTATGGGCGTGGAAACTTATATTTTCTTCCGAAGAACACAACTATGAATGGTGCACGGTATTTAGCAATGCTACAGGATAAACTTCCAATGGCAATGGCAATCCAAAGGACAAAAACATACATGCATGATGGTGCACCATGTCACAGGGCCAAAATAGTGACAAAATGGATTACTGACAATAATTTGATATTTTGGATTGGCCTGGTAATAGTCCAGATCTCAATCCGATAGAAAATCTGTGGCTAATAATAAAAATAAGGTTGAATGCCACGACACTGGCTCAGTCGAAAATTACAAGAGGCCATCAAAAAGGTATGGTGCAAGGAAATATCAGTGGAAGTTTGTCAAAACTTGATTAAATCCATGCCAAAACGTCTAGAACAAGTCATCCAAACCAAAGGACAGATGACAAAATACTAATATAAGGTTAGTATACATTTAAACATTGTTTTTTATGTAAAAAATACAAATTTCAAGGGTGATCGGATACTTTTCGCGGGCACTGTATAGCAATTTCCCTACTGGGTGAAATACTCCCTTCACCCAGGGGAGACCCTCTTCTAAGGCACTCGGCGGCCCGTTCTAGGATCTCAAGCACAAGCTAATTTCATACGGGGTGACTCGCACCCCGTCACCCGGAAAACCTATTCAAGAATCTCACCAGAGGAGATCTGTTGAAGAATCTCACCCGTGGAGGTCTATTCTAGAATCTGATTCTCAAACGCTGAACCCCTCCTTATATACGGAGGAATCCATTCTTACATGAGTCAGCTAGGCTTTGGAATGTGAGACACAAGAGAGCGCGAAATTCTCAGTCAAAGCACTTTGTATCCAAGCTCGATGAGATCCCATGCGGAGTTCCTAAACGGATGCAAGGACAAGCTGAGGCTGGTTTAAGGCCAAACACGTGAGCAGCGAGTGAATGATATCTCGCTTCTCGGGTCAGGTTTTGCATGAGTACTTTGTACTGATGGGCGACTGTTCATGTATAACTATATATATATATATATATATATAATATATTACTGTGTATATATATATATATATATATATATATATATACACTGTGTATATATATATATATATGATGAATAAAACCACGAAGGAAAGGAAACACAAAAAGGTGCTCCAGCGCTTTCGTCTAATGACATCCTCAGGAACACTGAAGTACATAAAAGGTTACGGCCTATATATAGGTTACAGAAGAAAAAAAAAATAATAAATAAATAACATACATACACACAAACATATATATATATATATATATACTACATATCTACACACATACATATATATATATATATATATATATATATATATATATATATATATATGCAATAAACGGAGAAGTAAAATAAAAATTAAAAATTAAAATTAGAGGATTAACAAAGAGGCATACAGATTTGTAAGGAAAAATATCGATTTTTAGCACAAGATCAAATGATTATAAAAATACAAATTTATACGGAAATCTGCCCGGTTTTAACACTTTGCCTTTTAGAGTCAAGTTTCGATATATATAAAATAAAATGAAGATTAAGATTAATAAAGTAGCATACAAGTTTACCAAAGATTTAGCGTCCTACCCTTTTTATCTAAATTTTTTTGAAGGAATTCAAAACAACAGGATCGAGTTGAAAAAGACCTTTGCTTATGTTGAAGTTATTTGAAAGTTGGATAATGGCAGACTCAAGAATATTTCTATTAACAATGTTGCTAGAATGAAATAAACTGAAGCATTATTCCAATCAATACAGTGGATAACTCTGACAAATGGACAAAAAGAGCACTGGACAACTGTCCTGTTCTAACGGAATATTGATGCGTTTTATACGGTGTGCAAATCCTTTCCCGTCTGACCTATGTAAAAGAATCACATTGTTTACACCCAATTTTATAGATAATGCCTGAATTATTGGTAGGGCTAATTTTTACTATGATATTTTCACAATATTGTTATATGAAAATACTACATTAATATCCAAAAGTTTAAGTACATTAGCAATGCCTAAAAAGCCCGGGAAAATGAAAGTACTAAAATATTTTTTGACAAAGTACGAGTGTTATTATTGACACGATAGAAAGTTCGTTTTGCCTTGTTGAGACAAGATTCCATAAAGGCAGATGGGTACACAGATCACTTCCAATACCGTTGATTTTTTCCAATTCGGCATCGATGTATTCCGGACTGGCGATCCTAAGGGCGCGGAGAAACATTGATGAAAAAATGGCCTTCTTAGTGGGGGTGTCATGTCCCGAGTAAAGTGTACGTAGGACAAATTGTTTGTTGTTTTCCGATTGATACTAAACTTAAAACCTGGGCTTTCCCTATGTACACGCACATCCAAAAATGGGATTGAATTGTCTTGTTCCACTTCTAAAGTAAACTTAATGGAGGGGACTTGGTCATTTAACTGAAGGAGGAAGTTATCCAGGTCACGATTCATGGGCAAGATACACAAAATATCGTCGACGTACCGCAACCAAGGCAATTCAATCCCATTTTTGGATGTGCGTGTACATAGGGAAAGCCCAGGTTTTAAGTTTAGTATCTATCGGAAAACAACAAACAATTTGTCCTACGTACACGTTTACTCGGGACATGACACCCCCACTAAGAAGGCCATTTTTTCATCAATGTTTCTCCGCGCCCTTAGGATCGCCAGTCCGGAATACATCGATGCCGAATTGGAAAAAATCAACGGTATTGGAAGTGATCTGTGTTACCCATCTGCGTTTATGGAATCTTGTCTCAACAAGGCAAAACGAACTTTCTATCGTGTCAATAATAACACTCGTACTTTGTCAAAAAATATTTTAGTACTTCCATTTTTCCCGGGCTTTTTAGGCATTGCTAATGTACTTAAACTTTTGGATATTAATGTAGTATTTTCATATAACAATATTGTGAAAAATATCATAGTAAAAAATAGCCCTACCAATAATTCAGGCATTATCTATAAAATTGGGTGTAAACAATGTGATTCCTTTTACATAGGTCAGACGGGAAAGGATTTGCACACACGTATAAAACAGCATCAATATTCCGTTAGAACAGGACAGTTGTCCAGTGCTCTTTTTGTCCATTTGTCAGAGTTATCCCACTGTATTGATTGGAATAATGCTTCAGTTTTATTTCATTCTAGCAACATTGTCAATAGAAATATTCTTGAGTCTGCCATTATCCAACTTTCAAATAACTTCAACATAAGCAAAGGTCTTTTTCAACTCGATCCTGTTGTTTTGAATTCCTTCAAAACAAATTTAGATAAAAAGGGTAGGACGCTAAATCTTTGGTAAACTTGTACGCTACTTTATTAACTTTTAATCTTCATTTTATTTTTATATATATCGAAACTTGACTCTAAAAGGCAAAGTGTTAAAACCCGGGCAGATTTCCAGTATAAATTTGTATTTTTATAATTCATTTGATCTTGTGCTAAAAATCGATATTTTTCCTTACAAATCTGTATGCCTCTTTGTTAATCCTCTAATTTTTAATTTTTAATTTTTATTTTTACTTCTCCGTTTATTGCATATATATATATATATATATATATATATATGTATGTGTAGATATGTATATATATATATATATATATATATATATATATATATATGTTTGTGTGTATGTATGTTATTTTTATTTTTATTTTTTTTTCTTTCTGTAACCTATATATAGGCCGTAACCTTTTATGTACTTCAGTGTTCCTGAGGATGTCATTAGACGAAAGCGCTTGAGCACCTTTTTGTGTTTCCTTTCCTTCGTGGTTTTATTCATCATAAATATTTTTCACGTGTTACTTTCGTGAAATAATTTTCATATAATGAACACCACGCGTTCCTTCGGCTTGCTGTTCCCTCTCTTGTCTCCGTTTGTGTCCGTGTTTTCTTCTACATTAATGAAGGGGCATGCAATTCGTATCCGACGAAAGTTTCTTACTAACTGTCTAGAGGAGCAAGTTCTTCCCAAATCCCTGCTTCCGATTCGCCTCAGACAAATTGACGACCATCCGTTCAACAACTTCAGCAGATTAATTTTAAAGAAACATATTGAAGTCACCAGACAAAATGAGTGGTCCGCCTTCAAAAATTTAAACATCGCCAAACATAATTTTGTAACCGTTATTCCCCAACCGTGGATCCAACCTTTGTTTGATGAAATTTACAACGAGTTGCGTCGGAGAACTACTTCACTTCGTAACATTTTGGATCGGAAAATTAAAAGTCTCATTCGAAATAGTCAGTGGAGTAAAAAAGCAAGCTCAAAGTGTGTTTTGAACCTTTCTTCGAAAAACATTAGTGACGATGCAAAAAGTGCCCTTGGATATGGTATGTCCTTTTTTATTGTTAAAAAACCTTCGGCTTTACAAATTTGTTACAGTCTCGCGTGTTTTGAAAAACAGTGTAATCTCCCTCAGTATTTGTTTAACATAGTTAAAGGCCTCGTTTATAGTGCGGCGAATGGTAATTACGAAGATAACTTTCCTAAACGTTTTCGCGATGGCCTCTCACAATTAAAAAAAGATGGGGAGCTCCATATTACTAAAGCAGACAAGGCTAACACCATAGTTATTATGGACAAAGTGGACTACATCGGAAAGATGAACGAGCTTCTCCAGGACCCCGCCACATACAGCAAACTTAGGAAGAACCCGCAGGATGACGTCATCAAATCATTTAATAGTGGCTTGAAACGCATTCTCAAAGATCATAAGGACTTAATTCCGCTTTTCATGTCCACTTCACCTTCTCTGCCCTACCTTTACGGTCTTATTAAAACCCACAAACCTGGCAACCCTATGCGCCCTATTATTAGCTCGGTGGGCTCTATTACTTATAAACTCTCCAAATGGCTTGTCAAAGTCTTGTCCCCCATTCTCGGAACTATCTCTGATTCACATGTAAAAAATTCCATGGATCTTACTGAAAAATTGAATAATGCACGTACTGAAACTAACGATAGATTGATCAGTTTTGACGTTTGTTCATTGTTTACAAAAGTGCCGATTGATGATATGCTTGACTTTCTCTCCCAAGAATTACATAAGTATGACCTGCCACTACCTTCACACATTGTTTTGGAACTTATTAAGCTTTGCATCAAAGACTGTAAATTCACTTTCAATAACGAGTATTATCAACAAGTGTTTGGGATGGCCATGGGCAACCCCTTATCGCCCCTCCTCTCCAATATTTATATGGAGTTTTTCGAAATTACTTACATTCCGAGAATCCTGGGGGTTGGCATCCCTTGGTTGCGGTACGTCGACGATATTTTGTGTATCTGGCCCATGAATCGTGACCTGGATAACTTCCTCCTTCAGTTAAATGATCAAGTCCCCTCCATTAAGTTTACTTTAGAAGTGGAACAAGACAATTCAATCCCATTTTTGGATGTGGGTACATAGGGAAAGCCCAGGTTTTAAGTTTAGTATCTATCGGAAAACAACAAACAATTTGTCCTACGTACACTTTTACTCGGGACATGACACCCCCACTAAGAAGGCCATTTTTTCATCAATGTTTCTCCGCGCCCTTAGGATCGCCAGTCCGGAATACATCGATGCCGAATTGGAAAAAATCAACGGTATTGGAAGTGATCTGTGTTACCCATCTGCGTTTATGGAATCTTGTCTCAACAAGGCAAAACGAACTTTCTATCGTGTCAATAATAACACTCGTACTTTGTCAAAAAATATTTTAGTACTTCCATTTTTCCCGGGCTTTTTAGGCATTGCTAATGTACTTAAACTTTTGGATATTAATGTAGTATTTTCATATAACAATATTGTGAAAAATATCATAGTAAAAAATAGCCCTACCAATAATTCAGGCATTATCTATAAAATTGGGTGTAAACAATGTGATTCCTTTTACATAGGTCAGACGGGAAAGGATTTGCACACACGTATAAAACAGCATCAATATTCCGTTAGAACAGGACAGTTGTCCAGTGCTCTTTTTGTCCATTTGTCAGAGTTATCCCACTGTATTGATTGGAATAATGCTTCAGTTTTATTTCATTCTAGCAACATTGTCAATAGAAATATTCTTGAGTCTGCCATTATCCAACTTTCAAATAACTTCAACATAAGCAAAGGTCTTTTTCAACTCGATCCTGTTGTTTTGAATTCCTTCAAAACAAATTTAGATAAAAAGGGTAGGACGCTAAATCTTTGGTAAACTTGTACGCTACTTTATTAACTTTTAATCTTCATTTTATTTTTATATATATCGAAACTTGACTCTAAAAGGCAAAGTGTTAAAACCCGGGCAGATTTCCAGTATAAATTTGTATTTTTATAATTCATTTGATCTTGTGCTAAAAATCGATATTTTTCCTTACAAATCTGTATGCCTCTTTGTTAATCCTCTAATTTTAATTTTTAATTTTTATTTTTACTTCTCCGTTTATTGCATATATATATATATATATATATATATATATATATATATAGATATGTATATATATATATATATATATATGTTGTGTGTGTATATGTATTATTTATTTTATTTTTTTCTTTCTGTAACCTATATATAGGCCGTAACCTTTTATGTACTTCAGTGTTCCTGAGGATGTCATTAGACGAAAGCGCTTGAGCACCTTTTTGTGTTTCCTTTCCTTCGTGGTTTTATTCATCATAAATATTTTTCACGTGTTACTTTCGTGAAATAATTTTCATATAATGAACACCACGCGTTCCTTCGGCTTGCTGTTCCCTCTCTTGTCTCCGTTTGTGTCCGTGTTTTCTTCTACATTAATGAAGGGGCATGCAATTTATATCCGACGAAAGTTTCTTACTAACTGTCTAGAGGAGCAAGTTCTTCCCAAATCCCTGCTTCCGATTCGCCTCAGACAAATTGACGACCATCCGTTCAACAACTTCAGCAGATTAATTTTAAAGAAAGATATTGAAGTCACCAGACAAAATGAGTGGTCCGCCTTCAAAAATTTAAACATCGCCAAACATAATTTTGTAACCGTTATTCTCCAACCGTGGATCCAACCTTTGTTTGATGAAATTTACAACGAGTTGCGTTGGAGAACTACTTCACTTCGTAACATTTTGGATCGGAAAATTAAAAGTCTCATTCGAAATAGTCAGTGGAGTAAAAAAGGAAGCTCAAAGTGTGTTTTGAACCTTTCTTCGAAAAACATTAGTGACGATGCAAAAAGTGCCCTTGGATATGGTATGTCCTTTTTTATTGTTAAAAAACCTTCGGCTTTACAAATTTGTTACAGTCTCGCGTGTTTTGAAAAACAGTGTAATCTTCCTCAGTATTTGTTTAACATAGTTAAAGGCCTCGTTTATAGTGCGGCGAATGGTAATTACGAAGATAACTTTCCTAAACGTTTTCGCGATGGTCTCTCACAATTAAAAAAAGATGGGGAGCTACATATTACTAAAGCAGACAAGGCTAACACCATAGTTATTATGGACAAAGTGAACTACATCGGAAAGATGAACGAGCTTCTCCAGGACCCCGCCACATACAGCAAACTTAGGAAGAACCCGCAGGATGAAGTCATCAAATCATTTAATATGGCTTGAAACGCATTCTCAAAGATCATAAGGACTTAATTCTGCTTTTCATGTCCACTTCACCTTCTCTGCCCTACCTTTACGGTCTTATTAAAACCCACAAACCTGGCAACCCTATGCGCCCTATTATTAGCTCGGTGGGCTCTATTACTTATAAACTCTCCAAATGGCTTGTCAAAGTCTTGTCCCCCATTCTCGGAACTATCTCTGATTCACATGTAAAAAATTCCATGGATCTTCCTGAAAAATTGAATAATGCACGTACTGAAACGAACGATAGATTTATCAGTTTTGACGTTTGTTCATTGTTTACAAAAGTGCCGATTGATGATATGCTTGACTTTCTCTCCGAAGAATTACATAAGTATGACCTGCCACTACCTTCACACATTGTTTTGGAACTTATTAAGCTTTGCATCAAAGACTGTAAATTTACTTTCAATAACGAGTATTATCAACAAGTGTTTGGGATGGCCATGGGCAACCCCTTATCGCCCCTCCTCTCCAATATTTATATGGAGTTTTTCGAAATTACTTACATTCCGAGAATCCAGGGGGTTGGCATCCCTTGGTTGCGGTACGTCGACGATATTTTGTGTATCTGGCCCATGAATCGTGACCTGGATAACTTCCTCCTTCAGTTAAATGACCAAGTCCCCTCCATTAAGTTTACTTTAGAAGTGGAACAAGACAATTCAATCCCATTTTTGGATGTGCGTGTACATAGGGAAAGCCCAGGTTTTAAGTTTAGTATCTATCGGAAAACAACAAACAATTTGTCCTACGTACACTTTTACTCGGGACATGACACCCCCACTAAGAAGGCCATTTTTTCATCAATGTTTCTCCGCGCCCTTAGGATCGCCAGTCCGGAATACATCGATGCCGAATTGGAAAAAATCAACGGTATTGGAAGTGATCTGTGTTACCCATCTGCCTTTATGGAATCTTGTCTCAACAAGGCAAAACGAACTTTCTATCGTGTCAATAATAACACTCGTACTTTGTCAAAAAATATTTTAATACTTTCATTTTCCCCGGGCTTTTTAGGCATTGTTAATGTACTTAAACTTTTGGATATTAATGTAGTATTTTCATATAACAATATTGTGAAAAATATCATAGTAAAAATTAGCCTTACCAATAATTCAGGCATTATTTATAAAATTGGGTGTAAACAATGTGATTCCTTTTACATAGGTCAGACGGGAAAGGATTTGCACACACGTATAAAACAGCATCAACATTCCGTTAGAACAGGACAGTTGTCCAGTGCTCTTTTTGTCCATTTGTCAGAGTTATCCCACTGTATTGATTGGAATAATGCTTCAGTTTTATTTCATTCTAGCAACATTGTTAATAGAAATATTCTTGAGTCTGCCATTATCCAACTTTCAAATAACTTCAACATAAGCAAAGGTCTTTTTCAACTCGATCCTGTTGTTTTGAATTCCTTCAAAACAAATTTAGATAAAAAGGGTAGGACGCTAAATCTTTGGTAAACTTGTATGCTACTTTATTAACTCTTAATCTTCATTTTATTTTTATATATATCGAAACTTGACTCTAAAAGGCAAAGTGTTAAAACCCGGGCAGATTTCCAGTATAAATTTGTATTTTTATAATTCATTTGATCTTGTGCTAAAAATCGATATTTTTCCTTACAAATCTGTATGCCTCTTTGTTAATCCTCTAATTTTTAATTTTTATTTTTTATTTTTACTCCTCCGTTTATTGCATATATATATATATATATATATATATATATATATATATATATATATAATACATATACATATATATGTATGTGTGTAGATATGTATGTATATATATATATATATATATATATATATATATTATATATATAATGTTTCTGTGTATGTATGTTATTTATTTATTTTTTTCTTTCTGTAACCTATATATAGGCCGTAACCTTTTATGTACTTCTGTGTTCCTGAGGATGTCATTAGACGAAAGCGCTTGAGCACCTTTTGTGTTTCCTTTCCTTCGTGGTTTTATTCATCATAAATATTTTTCACGTGTTACTTTCGTGAAATAATTTTCATATATACAGTATATATAGTGGCATACGGAGATCACCAATTTGATGTGGCGAAGAAAGTAGGCTTACTATAATTAATGAATTAAATTGAATTGAATAATTAGGGGTTACCAGTTACAGCCCAAACAAACAATATTTAATAAGGAGAGAGAAATTACTTTGTTGTTTTGTGTTTAATTAGGAAACTAAATGAATTATTTGTTCACAGTGATTAACAATTCTATAACGGGTGGTGTTACTGACGAAGGCGCTGAGAGAGACGTAACGACAAAAACGAGATGGCAAGTGAGAGTGATTTGAGAAAGAGCCCGCACTTTTATAGGCCTCAAGTGGTGACGTCCTGCGGTGGCATTTCGGGAAATACCACAAAATCTGTTTCCTCCGTGGGTCTGTTTCATGCCCACGTGTATAGCTTTTGTTTTGATTCCATGATGTTTGAGAATGGCGAAAAAAGGAATTTCCGGTCGGTCTCGAAGGGTCATCTCGAAGTGGGGAGATGGTCAGAGGAGGCGCTGCTGTGTTGGGGTGTGGGGGTCCACCAGAGGATGGGGTTGGGGTACGGAGAAAAGGAGGAGACGAGAGGAGGCAGGGGGAACTGTATTGAGATCGTATGCCGTGTCCAAAAGTCGTCGCATGGCAGTTCTCGATGAATGCGCTCCTGCCGAAGGGAAAGAAAATACGTCGTACAAGGAAACAAGCAGGAGTAGTAAATCAACGGAATGATGCAAACAGAGAGTTGAAGAAGGCAGGGGCTCGCCACCCTGTGCCCTGAGGAGTGTCTGTGCTTTGCAGTACGACCTTTCGTTGCGTGGATGTGTGTGTGAGTGCGTGCTTGTTTACTTGAAGAATGCTTTTTAGGCCTTCTCGTAAGAGTGGGGATGGGGGGAAAAACATCACGTTGTGCTTGAGGAAGAGTTCGCTGATGCAATAGGGCGCGTCGTCAGGGTTCCTGCCAAATGATTTTCCGTACCTGGGCCGAAAAGGGAACGTTGAATATATTTGGGCATGGTGTTGACGAAACAAGGCGCCATGTAAAGCGAGATGAACTTACTGCAGCACCGAGGGGTGAGGGGTGAGGGTGCGTGATGTCTTGAGCGTCCGGTGGTAAATTCCGTGAGTCCCTCCACGATCCGTGAAAGCAGGGCAGGACCCAATGCCAGTGGTGGCTTCGCCGGGGGTCGCCGCGCCCCTGCCGTCTAGAGGGCAGTGGGACTCATGGGGATGCAATCTTCAATCCGAAAGTTGCAGTGTTGTGCCGCTGCACATGATCGCGGGACAGTAAGGCATTAATTAATACCATACCGCACAAAACAACGAAAGTCAATGTTATTGCAAGTAGGCCTAGTTAATTTCACTTTGGATTTATGAGTTTCGTATTTAAATGGAAACTTATTTAACATCACTGCAAAAATAAATTGTCACTAGAAGCTTAACACAAAGATCACTGTGAAAAAATAACGTTCGGTCGCTCCGGGGCTAACCAATTTATAGTGGCCTACGGATCACCAATTTGATGTGGCCATGAAAGTACATGATACTGATACATACATGTTAACCCCTCCGTCTATGGCCTTGGGCGGTTCGAGGTTGACGGGTTTTCTGGTTAGGTGCAACAACGGATTTGTCACTTTGAAGCAGCTGGTACCGTGTAGGGAATCGCAGTAGTTTCTCTTATTTCTCTGTTTCTTCTTGTAGTGGATGGAGGATTCTGTGAAACTTACTAAATTCTCTAATGGTTCCCCGATTCTTCTTGTAACGTATCGGGAAATTATATTTTTCTATTTTTAGACTAAGTTCTCTGAAGAAAGCAAGGCTCGAAGGAGAAGACAAAAATATTCTCTTACTGTAGTTTACTGGTTCTAAAATGTTACAGGTAATGCTCAGCCTCTGAGTCAGATCAGACAGAATCAGAATGATCATTTGAAAAATTATTCAACTTTATATATAAAGTTGTAACATATATTGTGCTCGATTTTTTAGTTCATTCAGAACAAAAATTAAACGACTTGTAAGGACAAATTTGCTCGAATTTTTTGTTTATTCAAAACAAAAATTAAATGACAATGACAAATTAATCATCAATATAATTTCCTTCTTTTTCTATAACCACCTCCCACCTGTAGAAAAGTTTTTTTATGCCACGTTCGAAGAAATCCCTTGGTTTCGAGTTAAAAAAAGCGATCACTTCGTTTCGATAGCTTCCCTGAATTGCAACTTTTGTCCATCTAGGTGGTGTTGCAGACATCTGAATAAATGGTAATCTGAAGGTGCGATGTCCGGAGAATAAGGTGGATGAGGCATTTTTTCCCAACCAAATGCCTCCAATTGGGCAGTGGTGATTCGAGCAGTGTGAGGGCGCGCGTTATCCTGGTGAAATAGAACACTTCTGCGATTAATTAATGCAGGACGTTTTTCTTGTAATGCCATCTTCAATCGTTGGAGTTGTTGGCAGTAGACTTCAGCTGTGATTGTCTGGTTATCTGGCAGAAGCTCAAAATGAATAAATTCTTTGCATATCCCACCAAACGCATAGCAAAATTTTCTTTGGATGGGGTCCATTCCTTGGCTGAGGTTCAGGCTTTGTTTCATGGCTACGCCACTGATGTTAACGCTTAATATTGTTATAGAGGACCCATTTTTCATCCCCAGTGACGATCTGATTTAAAAACGGACCCTGCAGTTGCCGAGAATGCAGTGATGTGCAAATATCGATTCCATGTTGAAGATTCACTTGTGACAAATCATGCGGAACCCATTTTCCAACCTTCACTACTTTTCCTAACAACTTCAAATGACGATGAATGGTCATATGGCTAACGCCGAGTTGCAGGCCAAATTCTCTTACAGTTACCGTTGGGTTTTCCTCCACTGTTGCTTTCAGCAACTCTTCATCTAACTCATTTGGTCGTCCTGTTCGTTGATAATCTTTCAGACTGAAGTCTCCATTTCTGAACTTCTCAAACCATCTCCTACACATCCATTCGCTCACATCATTTCCATAAACTCTTTGAATGTTTTTTGCGGAGTCAATAGCGTTAGATCCTTTATGGAACTTATACAGCATCACATGTCGAATATGCTCTTTCGTGGGCTCCATGTTTTTTCAATTATTGTAATATCGTTGGGGGTGGCGTTGTAACTGTATGAAAAACATCAGAGAAAATGTTCATTAGCCTAATCCTACACTAGCCTAAGTCATTCTGTATCATTCTGTATCGTGATAAAACCTGTGCGAACCTGTCGCAGCGTGTATTTTGCTATTTTGCAACATTTCTAAAACTATTTCACATTATCTTGAGGTTATTCTATTATCTATCGTCCGTTTTCCAATCGAGCAGAATTTATGTTACAACCTAATACACAAATTTTGGTGACATTATTATTATTTAATGTTGACCTGTTTTCTTTTTTATTCTCAATAGGCTGAGTTAGTTTGCAAAATATTTGAAGATAAGGTAAATATTTTAGCTGTAACAATGTCTAGACAGATAAGCAAGATATTTGAAGATGAAGCCATATTTTTATTCTAAACCGCATATTGACAGATCTGATGTTATCATGATCTGCCGAGTTAACTAAAAATGGAAATTGAAATATGCATTTTATTATGGATTAAAATTAAACATGCATATGAACCAAAATTAAATGCTTAAAATTTAAGATTAAGTGTTAAGCAAGACATGACTTCATCTTTTACAACGAAGAGAGAATGTATAAAGAAAACGAACATTGCAGAATTTAACACGATTACATTATTAATCTAAATCTAAAAAAATGATTAAGTTATTTAAAAAAGAAATAATTTATCAATTATTCAGCAAAAATAAAATAGAAAGAAAATAAAAAATTTAGCCGAACTTGTTTTTTGTATACAATTAGAGTGTTACGCGAGTTTGGACTTTATATGCAAAAGCCGAATATAATATAAGAATTATTCATTATTCATTTTTACAAAAATGAATATAAGAATTATTCATTATTCATTTTTACATAATATATTGTTTCATTATTCTCTCAATATCAAATACTTAGTTTTAATTACATTTCCATCCCACGATCAGATCTGACCTCAGAAATAATTAAAGTGAATCACAATGATATCAGTTTAACGGTTTCAGGAATATTCCTTGCGGATAGATTCATCGCAATGAAATTCATCCCCAAACTGTATTCATTACCATGAGTATTCATTGTTTTATATACATACTGTATTATATGAAATTGGAGCCCATGTATAAATGGGTGTGTGACAGTAAACTTTTACAGAAGCTGACAGTCATCTTATATCATTATTACAAAAAAAAAATAAACCCAAATTATAAAATTTAAATTGGAAATACTCTTGCAAGCGTGAATGAAGTTAGTGTTTGGCATTTAGACGAAAAACTAAATTTCAAGTCATGTACAACATATCAAATCCAAAATATTGAGATTTCTATTCATATTACTTGAACTACAAAAACTTCCTCAAAAAACACTCCTTTCTCTCTATTATTTTTTCACCGACATTTATTATATTGCATTATAACAAGGGGTAGGTCAAAGAAATATATAAAACAGCCTCTGGAAATAATTCATAAAAAGCAAACCCTCTCAAATAATGGTAACAGACAAAGTCATACTTCCCCAATGTTTGAAGAGGTAAATATCTTAAAACTAAATGAATTATATATATATTCAGTGTTGCTGTCAGTATGTTTAAAGTTATCAGTAAAAATTAACAAACATCACCTACTCAAAAGGCATTCACCCTCCTATCAAATTTATCATCATTAGTAGACTCCCGAGAGATTTAATACGCAAACCAAACTATACAATGGAAACTGCAGAAAATGTACTCTCTTTCAGAGTAGCAGATGATACAATGCAATTCCCATAAATATCAGACAAGCTTCATCACTAAACGTATTTCGCAAATCACTAAAGAAGTACTTCATTAGCTCGTACTGATGCATGGGTTCACTACTGCCATTATTACCATAGTAATTAAGTTCCCATTTTATAATGAACTATCTAAAATATACTAATTTCATTAAATACTTCTAATTTCATAATTTGTCTTTTTTCATTAAACTTCACTTATTTTCTATTAAAATTATACACTTGCTCATTTTATTTAAAATTGTGTGAAATAATGAAACACTACTTTTGTAAATTTTTACCTTTTGTTTATTATTATTATTATTATTATTATTATTGTTATTAGCTGCCATTTTCACTTATCTTATGCCTATAAATAAACTGAATCCCATTTATTTTGTCTAAAATGCTTTCATGCTTCCACAGACATATTCAGATTATAATATATTCATTATATTAATTTCACATTAGATATCTGAAAGATATTGTAACACTTTATGTAACTGATTTTTTTCTGAATTTAGGGTTATATATATATATATATACATTAAGTAAATTACACAATAATCGTGTGAAAGCAATAAAATTAATTAAAATCTTCAAAGGCAATGATAAAAGGTAAAAACTAAAAGGATTAAAAGTAGCAAATCTTTTCAAAGATAGAAAGATTAAAAGATTTTAAGAATTCAAGACAAAATTGTTAGTATTGAAATTATTAGTATTGAAATTATTAGTATTTCTAGTTAAATAAGATTCATTTAATTTTCTCTTAATAAGTTATCATCAATAACATTTAAAAGAATATTAGAACTGTCAACCTCAGTACGATGATTGTTTTCAAGGCGTTGTTTATGTAACGCGGAATTGCTATGGAAGGTATTTAGACTATATTTATGCTGATGTAGGCGACGCTTGAAATCAGTAGTTTTTCCAGTACAGCACATATAATCCTTGCAAGGTATTTTAGAAATACCCGAATTGGAGCAATGAACAGAAGATCGCTTATTAACACAAAAAAAAAACCTCCAGTTGGATGTGACACTAGGAACCACAATTATACCTTATTAACTAAGGGAGACAACGACGAAGGGACTCCGAATTGAAGGGAACAACTAAATCATGACCTAATCAGTGATGGCGAATAACTGACCCGCGGTCAAGTAGTGACCTACGAGGCAATTTTTAGTGACCCACGAGCTCTTATTTAAATAAAATATGACTTTAATTTTAAATATTTTCTACCTTTTAATATTTTCTGTCAATTTTGGGTGTAACCAGAGAACAACAATCAATAGAAAGAGTAGAGAATCTTATTCTTGCAGAATGGAACTCTACCAAATTCTTTTGCAGCAATGAAAAAGCTAGCATTAGCTCTGCTAACAATGTTTGGTTCATCTTATTCATGTAAACAGTTGTTTTCCTCCATGAATTTCATCAAATCCACCACTAGGAATCGCCTTGGCACATATATGAGTGCTGCATGTGTGAGAATAAAGACAACTAAATATAAAACTCGGATCCAAACATTAGCAGCTAAAATCCAACAAGTTTCTCACTAAAAATAGTAAGAAAGTAAATTATTGTGACCCAATTTCATTTTAAAAAATCAAAAGTAACAAAAATGGCCCCCCAGCAAAAAAGGTTTGCCACCACTGACCTAGATGGTTAATAGCATGAAACCTCCTTTTTGCAATTTGAAGTGCTTTTTCAATGAAATTATAAGGATGACTCATTTTGATAAAGAATCCCTCTATATATTCAATTTTAGCATTCAAGTATAGAGTGTTACAAACTGTAAAGGCTCTAAGGAACATACCCACAAGAATTCCTTTTTGTTGAGGAGCCGTGCGATGAGAGCCAATCCACATAAGAGACCGTCCTAAAAACTGTGAATTCGAGATTGTTAGTGGAAAATCTCATAATTTGAATGTCCATAAAAGAAATTATAGAATTCTGTTAATCTAACAAGAATATCATTGGAATAGAGTTCCATATGAAGGAAGACAAAAATACCACCCACATAACGGTACCAAATAATACAAGATTAGATAACATCTGGAAGAAATTTTCTTTGAAACAACTCCATGAACAGGTTACTCAGAGTGGCTGACAAGAGGAAACCATCCTCAAACTCTTGTTTTGTAGAAAAAACGCTGTTAAACCTACAAAACGAATGGCTTAAATCACAGCCTAATCAGTCTAATGAATAAGAAAGTAGGCAGAGCTAGCTGTAAATTACTTTCGAAATAATTTCTCGGGAAGTTCCAAAGTAGTCTCAACGGGGACCTTTGCCAACAAAGAAAGGGTGTCCAAATCAATCATTCTATTACTTCCAAGATTAACATTACAATTTTATTAATGAAATCACATGAATTTTTAATATGAGCGTCAGAGATTTTGCCAAATAAGGAAGGAAAATGTTTTAAAAGCCACTTGGCTAATTTATAGTTAATACTTATATGTGATATATACAGTATATATTTTTCAGTTTGTAAATACAATAAGAGGCATTACTTTCGTACCGCCCTTCGTGTATATATATATATATATATATATATATATATATATATATATATATATATATATATATATATATATATGGGATGAATTTCACAATAAAACACGTGAAATGAATGAATGCTGCAAACCCACAAGGAAAAGAAAAACGATTCCAAGGCCTTTCGTGTATTCAAAGCTACACCTCGTCAGGGAATGAAGTTAAAAGGCGAGAAGCCCATATATATATACAACGTACAGGAAAAACAAAACAATTAGCACATACTTAACAAGGGTTAATGAGAGGCAAAAGAAATTTTAACATGATATCGTCAATTTTATAAGTCCCCGAGCTGTTATGAAATTGTTTTTAAAATGAATAAATGCACATTCTAGAATATTTCGTTCTATTATATCTCTGTTTTTAACAAGCGCTTTAGAACTATCCCACTTGATGCTATGGTTACATCTATACATATGGTTAAATAAAGCATTGGAAGTACTAACTGTTCTACAAGCATATTTATGCTGTTTTTACCCTAATATCTAACGTTTTACCGGTTTGGCCTATATATACTGAGTTACATTGTGTACATCCGATCGAATACACACAACCAACAACATTATCAGGGCTATTCTTTATTAGGCGTGATTTAACAGTATTATTATACTTAAAGATTACATTAATGCCAATTGCTTTAAGTACAGTTGGAAGGTATTGAAAATTAACATGGTAAGGTAGGCTAAGGATATTTTTACGCTGAAATTCCTTTACAATTACATTATTATAATACCTATTCTTGGCTTTCTTAAGACAGTTATCTAAAAATGAAATAGGATAACATAATTTAGTACCAATATTCATGATATTGCATAACTCGGAATCTAAAAATTCAGGACTGACAACTCTCAATGCTCGAAGAAACATAGCAGAGAAAATAGAGGATTTAATCGAAGGATGATGGTCAGAATAAAAATGCACGTAAGAGTTATTATTAGTAGGCTTCATTCCCTGACGAGGTGTAGCTTTGAATACACGAAAGGCCCGGAATCGTTTTTCTTTTTCCTTGTGGCCTTTCGTGTATTCAAAGCTACACCTCGTCAGGGAATGAAGCCTACTAATAATAACTCTTACGTGCATTTTTATTCTGACCATCATCCTTCGATTAAATCCTCTATTTTCTCTGCTATGTTTCTTCGAGCATTGAGAGTTGTCAGTCCTGAATTTTTAGATTCCGAGTTATGCAATATCATGAATATTGGTACTAAATTATGTTATCCTATTTCATTTTTAGATAACTGTCTTAAGAAAGCCAAGAATAGGTATTATAATAATGTAATTGTAAAGGAATTTCAGCGTAAAAATATCCTTAGCCTACCTTACCATGTTAATTTTCAATACCTTCCAACTGTACTTAAAGCAATTGGCATTAATGTAATCTTTAAGTATAATAATACTGTTAAATCACGCCTAATAAAGAATAGCCCTGATAATGTGTTGGTTGTGTGTATTCGATCGGATGTACACAATGTAACTCAGTATATATAGGCCAAACGGTAAAACGTTAGATATTAGGGTAAAACAGCATAAATATGCTTGTAGAACAGCTAGTACTTCCAATGCTTTATTTAACCATATGTATAGATGTAACCATAGCATCAAGTGGGATAGTTCTAAAGCGCTTGTTAAAAACAGAGATATAATAGAACGAAATATTCTAGAATGTGCATTTATTCATTTTAAAAACAATTTCAATAACAGCTCGGGGACTTATAAAATTGACGATATCATGTTAAAATTTCTTTTGCCTCTCATTAACCCTTGTTAAGTATGTGCTAATTGTTTTGTTTTTCCTGTACGTTGTATATATATATGGGCTTCTCGCCTTTTAACTTCATTCCCTGACGAGGTGTAGCTTTGAATACACGAAAGGCCTTGGAATCGTTTTTCTTTTTCCTTGGGGTTTGCAGCATATATATATATATATATATATATACAGTGTGTGTATATATATATATATATATATATATATATATATATATATATATATATATATATATATATTATTGAGGGAATAAGTTTGTTGGCTTAAAAATTAACTTGGTTTAATTAATAAAACATCAAAACATTATAATGGACCGTAATCTAACCTTATTTAAACTAACAGAACTTAACCATCCTCACCTAACTTAACCTAACTCAACCTAACTTTACGTAACCTAACTTGTCCTACCTCAAACTAAAACAACAACGCTTACCGTGTAGTTTACTAAAAGCAATATGATGAGAGTACATTGGTTAGAGTATATAAAGTATATTTATCTGGAGGAGATTGTAGACACCAATCGACCAGGGAAGTACTCCGGGATGGACGTTAGGCAAGAAACAGGGAGTGCTGGAACTCTTGTTTCTCCTGTCACTGTCCTCTTTAGCCGATCTTTTTCCGTGTCTCATCTACCCTGTGAGCAGTCCAGCTCTCAAACACACACGTCTTCCCCTATTCTTCACTAGACATACATACATACATCTTACACACTACACAACCTTTTCAATATTTCTATTACAAGAAAAAAAAGAAAAATAGTATCATTGGCCTTGGAGACCTTGTTTTTGGCTCCCTCTGTCTTTTGTGGAGGGGTCACTTTTGCGGGCGCTTGCCCTTAGCACCCTCCTTACTACTACAGGGTGTCCCATAAGTCTGGACCCATAGGGATTTATAATATTTTTTTATTATGTTGCAGGTAAACCATGTCACTGACTAGAGAGGAGAGAGTTCAAGTTATTTTGCTGGTCGGGACCCGCAGTCACCGGGAAGTGGCCGAAGAATTCAACAATATGCATCCAGACCGCGCACCAATCACACACAGATGTGTTGGCAAGTTGATAGCCAAATTTAAGGAAACTGGATCCGTAGCTGACAAGCCTCGCAGAGGACCTTCAAGGACTGTTACGGAAGACGAAACCAGTACCAATGTGTTGGCTAGCTTCGCTGTCAGTCCCAAGAAGTCACTTCGACGCATGTCCAGCGAAACTGGGATCTCCAAGAGCAGCATCCACCGCATCTTGAAACTTCATCACTGGCATCCATACAAACTGCAACTCCATCAGCGTTTAAGTGAAGATGATCCTGATAGGCGAGTTCAGTTTTGCGAATGGGCAGAAGAACAATGCGTGAGTGATGAGACGTTCCCATCAAAATTCTGTTCTCTGATGAAGTGAACTTTTATGTTTCTGGGGAAGTCAACCGTCAGAACACTCGATACTGGTCACCAACAAATCCTCATTGGTTTGATCCTTCCAAGGAACAAGGTGCCCAACGCCTCATGGTTTGGTGTGGGATATGGAAAGACAGAATCGTTGGTCCCTTCTTCTTTGACGTGACGGTAACCGGTGACACGTACCTCAAGATGTTGCAGGAGGAAGCATTTCCAAGCATGTTGAACCCAGCAGGCGACTACCCGGAGTGGTTTCAGCAGGATGGCGCCCCTCCGCATTACGCCACGACGGTTAGAAGAAATTACCTTACCACACAGTTTCCAGAACACTGGATTGGACGACGAGGACATGTTGAGTTTCCACCAAGGAGCCCTGATCTTACTCCGCTGGATTTTTATTTGTGGGGCCACTTGAAAGCCAAAGTGTACGAGGTCAAAATTCAGAACATTTTCCACCTTAAAGCACGCATTGTGGAGGCGTGTCAAGAAATTTCTGCGACTGTGATTCAGAAAGTGCTGTCGCAGTGGAGATTGCGTCTTGAACTATGTGTGCGACACAACGGCGGACACTTTTAACAGATTATGTAATAAATTTTTGGACTATTTTGTAATTTTATTAATTTTGCCCTATGGCTCCAGACTTACGGGACACCCTGTACATAAAAAAAAACATGGCAATTTTGGAAAATAATGTTAAGCAAAATTTTAAATCTGGTGATAAAATCAGAGCTCTGCCTAATTCGTAGTACTAATACTCCAGTATTCAAAAGTATTCACATTTATTCATGAGTACTCTCAGAAGTATTTGCGGTTTTAGGTACTGATGATGATGAATCTCCGCAAAAGGAATTTTAGGGCGACATCTTGTTGATACTGAAAAATCTAACGATGGATGTTTGCACGAATAAAGTTCGTGAAGATGAATGTTCCCGGGATGAATTTGCGCGCGATAAATATGTCCGCGTCGGTGATTTTTGTATTACGCTTTTAGCATGTATAAATGGGCAATTTATAAAGAATATATCTGATATATGTTCACCATCTGTCACTGGTTTTTTCCCTGACAGTGATTTCGTCTAGTGGAGGTTAGTGAAACTATAGATCCCTGTTTTTTTTACACCCATACATCAGTGAAATATGCATAAGACAAAGCTTTCAAGGCTGATTAAAGCTGTATCTAAGTTGCGTTGTGGTCCTTGGCTAAACCAGGCTTGGAGTAGTTCTTATACAAAACCTAAATCATAATCCAAATTAAGGTTTCAGCTGATTGAAAATTCACTTACAGTGATTTATATTTAAAACACTCTTTTCCAAGAACCGCACATAATCTGTTTACAGTAAATGCCTGTAAATCTGAAACAAAATTGAGCTGCGTACAGAAGCATTAATTCAGGAACAACGTTGTCTTATAAATTAATTTCGCAAACACCTAGAAAGAAATTCTGGGGTTTGTTTCTCTTTCCTGTTAATTCCAAGAATTACGTCTGTGAAACGACACTCGCTATCGAGAGATTATCTCTACTCAGCAGAAAATCTTTGAACAATTTATGCGATCATGACGCAGATGAAGACGTGAAGTATCTCAACGGAATTAATTTTCAAAATTGCCTGCGAGTATTGTTTTCTCGTCATGGTTTCTTATAGAGTGATCATTCGGCATGGTCGTGTTTCATGCATAGAACGTTATCATCAGCACTGTGACCATCTCATTTAATATGATGGAAGAACATTAAATAATGATTGAAAACGGTATGGATGGAGGAACAATTCACAAGTTATGGCGCATTTCAGATCAGGCATCGGGTAATTTTAATTCGTAATTGTAATTGATTGCAATTAATTAAATTTTTTAAAGTAATTGCTTTGTAACTGTCATTGAGTAACTAAAAATATAATTGTAATTGTAATTAACTAACTAAAAATGTAATTGTAGTTGTAATTGAAATCAATTACATTCACGTTAACAATGAGAATGAACCCAATGAACACTGAACAATTCACCTGACATTAAAGAAATAAAATAATATTCCCATTATGGGTATGGAAATAAAAATTTGAGATTGTAAATTAATGGTAGACTTCTTTCCTTTCCTCTATATTAGGTGTTTCTATGAAAAGTAATTGTAGATGAAATTAATTACTTTCCACTGTAATTGTAATTGCAATTAAGCATACGCAAAGTAATTGTAATTAATTATTTTTTAACTGTAATTGCCCCATACCTGTTTTAGATCCGTCATGTCCAGTGAACTTTGTAACTTAAAAATAACAACTCATGTACCATAAAAATGGGGGACGAACAA
>JAJOZX010001314.1:640000-677500 GCA_023014485.1 Bathynomus jamesi
ATAAATGTATAGCACTTCAGATTATTTTTTTGCCTTTTTACTATGAACTAAAATCTTTTCTGGAGTGGGGCCCCGTATTATCAAAATGCCTAGGGTCCCGCACTTGTTAGGGCCGGCTCTGTATATATATATATATATATATATAATGTTTAATAATGAGGCAGAGGTCGATCCTAATTATATTATACTTACATTGTTTCTTCTCGAAATGGGTAAAGAGCGTTGTTTCACTGCTGTCTATTGGTATAAACCAAGTGGCAAAGAAGAAAACAAAACACAAAAGCGCTTGGCATCTTCTTCTTCCATCAAACCGCCACATAGGATTCATTTTTCTTTTACACATTCACTAAACAGACAAATGTTAACTTGACTACTGAGGTTCCACGAGTAAAACTGATGTTCATAATGACACATTAGCATCCTGTAAAGTACTTGGATGTTCACACGTACTGAACGTTGAACAATACACACAAAATGCTTGGTTCTAATACCTAGCGGTTTGCTATTACACACAACATTTACATTTCAAACGAAGTTGTTCTGTACACCAACGTTAAAAGTCTTCACACTTATTGTTCTTCAATAAATTTGTAACTTTCTTTTAACTTCAGCGGGTATCATTCATGAAGTTTTAAGAATGAATGTGATAATCCTACTCGGACCAACTGTACACTGAAAAGTGTGCCTTCAAGACTGGTATGAAATTATTACTCTTATGAAGTGTACTCAGCATTCAGCAAGCAAAATTTATATCATAGTTAATTACCGTAACTGAAATCAGATAAGGAAATAAGGAAATTCTATTTAAAGAATGTAATTCTGAGACTTATTTTTATACTGTTCAATATAATTTTTAATGCTGTATGCATTTCTTATAGCATATATATATATATATATATATATATATATATACATATATATATATACATATATATACACGTGTGAGTGTGTGCGTGTACGCATGTATGTTCATGTGTGCACGCGTATGTATGCGTGTGTTTGTGTGCACGCATGTGTGCGCATGTGTGTATTTGTGTGCAATATATGCAGTGCATATATATATATATATATATATATATATATATATATATATATATATATGTTGAAGAGGCAAAAATATTTAGTAATGTATTAAAATTTAATGTTTATAATACTGTATATAAAAACCTCACAAACAGTCCGAGTTCAGTTGTGCGTGTAAATGCGGAATAAAAACAGTCCTTTGGTTGTATTGCGTTTGGCGGTCTTAATTACATCAAAGTCATTAAATAAGTTAATTTCTTTCGCAGTTAGGGAATATGTGATTCAGTGCTTGCAGTTATCAATATACAGTTTACACACATACTGTATGTATATACTGTATAATATCCATACACTTTTTAATATATATATATATATATATATGTGTGTATGTGTGTGTGTGTGTGTGTACATATATGTTATAAAGTAGTTTATATGTTTCGCACTTGTATCCTCAAAGAAAACATGACAAAACTGCCTTCGCTCAAAAACGACCTAATATCTAAAGAGACAAAACCCGCCCTTTCACCACGAGCGCAAGATCAGAACTGAAGATTATTTGGGAGCGGTGAGCAGCGAGCTGATGAGAGGGACAGTTAACCATTGTCACATATTTCCTCTCTCATATATATATATATATATACACACACACACACACATACACACACACACACAGACATTATATATATTATACGACTTAACCTAATTGAATAAGTAAGTATAGTGATAATTACTTTTCTATTATTTATTTACTGATAATTATATAATTAATGATAATTCAATTTGTTCGCTGTTAATTGCGTCAGTGGTAATTATTTATATGTGCATTATACTGTATACTGACACTCACAATATTAATATATTTATAACAATATAAGTACAAATTTTCTTCCTATATTATTTGCAAGCACGGGCATAAAATTTCTAGCTTAGTATGATTTGGGCATTCGTGTATGATTGGTGTTTCATGTTACTTTTCTTGGTGAAGGAGAGAAAAGGATTCTTGATATTGAATACGATTTATCGGATGGAAAATTAACTATTTTTAGTTGTTTTATTTTATTTATTTTAGTTATGGACTAATTATGTAATTTATTTTAATTATTGAGTAAATTATGTAATTTATTTTATATTGAGAAAAATTTGTCGTTTTAAAAGTTTGTTTGCAAGTATCTCTCTCTCTCTCTCTCTCTCTCAAACTTTGCCCATCACATCTAAGTTCAACCAGAGAATTCATAAATAAATATTACTTTCGAAAATTCATTATTGTAACCTCTCTCTTGGAGAAATGATGACACTTTATTAAAACGAGCTACATCGTGGCAATATCGTACATCTACTACCCTTAACATCACCGAAGTTCATCAACATTGGGTTTGGGAAAAGTGGTCGAATAGGTAACCGTCTTGCGTATTTACATGATGTAGTGACCGTGGTTCGGATTCCACGCAAAGTTGTTAACACAGAAGCAAAATAGTGCAATAAACAATGATTTTTACTGCTAATTTTAGACCCATGATTCACGAAATGCGCTTGGATGGATCCTTCTTCTGTAAGTGCTTTCTTTATTCCGACTTTCTCTTCTCTTAAGTCTTTTATTGAATAGAATTTTCTGCATTTTCTTCGGAGAACTTTCTTCGTTTGCTCGAATGGTGTCTTTGAAAGAAACTTGAGAGGATATAGATTGCCGGACTTTCGTTTTTGAGAGGGAAAAAATTTATTGAAAGAGCATAATTCGATGTCAGGGTGTTTTTAAAAAAGAAAAATTATTATTATGATTATTATTATTATTATTATTAGCAGTAGTAGTAGTAGTTGTAGTACATATTGATCTATAATTTATCCAGTAATGATCTATAATAGGCGAAAGTTTTCTTAGGTTAATGGTATAAAAACATGTGCCTGAAGCATTAAGAATTCATAGTGGGTTAGTATTGCATTCTTGCAACCAATTGTAAATTGTTGCTGAATTTTTAAAGTTTCAATATTTTCCAATAGATTTTATTTAATCGTCGAAGTTTTTCCACAACAGTTCATGCATTCGGTTAAAATATTAATCGGTCTCAGTTGTTTGATAACAAAATGTTTAATTTAGTTTTAATCTCACATGTTTAGTGTGCTATGTTTAAATAACAATATTAGAATGAATTTTAACGGTTTCTTTGTACCTAAGTTGCCTTAGTTTGCATTTCTCCTTGTTTTAACTTTATGGAAACTCTGCTTTTGAGGGGAAATCAATTTAAACTTTCACCATTGATATACAAAACTGTAATTCTCTTCATTCTTAATAGAGTCAATGAAGAGGCGACGCTTCACTTTTTTTCAAATCTGCGGTGTATTTAATACTTTTAAGTCGCTTCTTATTAAATTTGCCATTTAAATACTCACTCTATAGGAGACGGGATCTGGAGGACCATTCGTATAACATTCGCGCACGCGCTGATGAATTCTAAAGATTGTTAAGTGGTAACCTTTATTTCGGTATCGAATACTTAATGTGTGGAGTCTTTAAAATTAGTTTGCTGTCTATGAATTCTCAGGCAGCAATAGAATTGCACGGGTTATATATTGGACTTTGAGAACGCTTTTTACAGTGTTAATGTGACACGGTTGATTACTTTACCAATCCAGTCTACCAAATTCCAGATCATCCTTCCTCTCCACATTTGATTCAATATGTCTTCACTCGTCACAAAACCATGAATAAATTATAAGGTTGAAATAGATAAGTTGATTTACTTCATTTTCTCCAGTATTAATACTCTAGATATGAAAAAGTTAACTCAAACATTTATTTGTAAGATTGAAGCCTCTTTTTCTGAATATTTTTCATTTGTTATTAAATTATTAACATACCTTACTAGAAGTTTTCGATCTTCTGAAGATTACTCTTGCGCACCAAGAAAACATGGCAAACTTTTCAAACGTAGCCGACTGTACAGTTACAGAAAAAGTTCACCATTTTTTAAAAATTTACCACTGCTCGGAAAACAGCCTCATGCCATCTTTTTCTCTTTTTGTGACTCGTTACAAATACTCTGGTTTTGTGAAACCTTCCTCTTCAACAAAGGAAAAATGCAATACTAAAAAATAAAAATAGAAAAAATCAATTCCCTATTCTTCACTTTGTGCATGAAGGGAGGGCAATATATCAATAAAAATTTATATAGAAAATTTTTGATATATTGTATCAGCAAAACAAATCTGCGAATATACTTTAAACTTCTGATAAAATGAGCTTTTGCTAGCACTTTTGCTTTTATTAAGGGGTCATAGAGCTTCTGACCTTTTTCCTTTGTCAGATTATGAATTGTTTTTATTTCTCTATTTATGGTCCAATTTTAGTGGCATTTGTACACAATTTTTGTCTTGATACCCTGAATATGTATATATTTTCTATTCGTT
This sequence comes from Bathynomus jamesi, assembly GCA_023014485.1. Taxonomy (NCBI): domain Eukaryota; kingdom Metazoa; phylum Arthropoda; class Malacostraca; order Isopoda; family Cirolanidae; genus Bathynomus; species Bathynomus jamesi. The sequence continues at coordinate 644,426 of JAJOZX010001314.1, forward strand.
ACCGCTGTTGTAAAGATACGAAAAAAACCGAAGTGTCCGAGAAAGCTTAACAGAGGAAACCTTTTTTTCAAAGTATTGCATGCTAAAACAGTAGCATATAAAAACTGATGCAATATACCCTTCATCAAACCTATATAGTACCTCTTAAGATCTAACGAGTGCATGTATTTGGTAGCCAATCAATAAAAAGCAAAGGGCGTAGCATGAGACTTTTTCTCGATCAATAGTATGTTTTTAATTTTGTACTATTATTATTATTATTAATATTATTATTATTAGTATTGTTGTTGTATGTACACACAATACACACATAGTATGTGTACATCTATAATAATAAAAGGACGTGTGTGTGTGTGTGTATGTTTTTGTGTGTGTGTGTGTTCCAGCCTTAGGCCCAAAATGGGAGCAGTTACCAGGCATGGGGTAAATACATTTAAAAGTATTTAAATATAAATACTTTAAATTTTGCGAAATACAAATATTTTTACAAATACAAATACCAGTCACTGTTCAAGTGAAAACTGACTAAATTTCACAAAGCAACCTAAAAGTAAACTCTGTTCCAGGGTAACCAACAGTCCAAACACACAAATATGTACTGTATAATATATTGCCAAGGGTAAGGGTCTTGTAGATAACCTACAAAGCTATAATACCTATCAATATTTTTATTTTTAAATGTTCAACAATGAAAGCTAGGACAAAATGTTTTAGGAATTTGTATAACTATTTGCAAAAGTATTTTTAAAGTATTTCAAAAGTATTTGGAAATTTTAAATAGTTTTCAAAATATTTCAAATGCAAATACAAATACTTTTGATTGGAAATCTCAAAATGCAAATACTTCCCAAAGTATTTAAAATACCTTCAAATACAAATACAAGAGTATTTGACCCCATCCTTGGCAGTTACAAACATGAAACTTCACACACATATTGATTACGTCCCGAGGTTGCACTTGGGTGTTGAATGCCCGGTTAGGTCAACTGTACGCCCTTCACGATTGGTTAGGTTAAGTCGTGATATTTTCGTTAGCTTGGGCATTCAACACCCAGATGCACAACCTCGGGACCTAATCAATATGTGTGTGAAGTTTCATGTCTGTAACTGCTTCCATTTTGGACCTATGGCTGGAACACACACACACACACACACACACACACACACATCCTTTTATTATTATAGACTAGCGAGCGACCCGGCGTTGCCCGGGTGGATGTTCAACGCTATATACTAAACGTTGATGTTGAACGCATATATATATATATATATATATATATGCCAGGTTAGGTCAACTAAATGCCCGGTTAGGTTAATTGAGTGCCCGGTTTGGTTAATTGAATGCCCGGTTAGGTCAACTGTACGCCCTTGACGATTGGTTTGGTTAAGTCGTGATATTTTCGTTGAAGCTGACGAAAATATCACACTTAACCTAACCAATCGTCAAGGGCGTACAGTTGACCTAACCGGGCATTCAATTAATCTAACCGGGCATTCAATTAATCTAATCGGGCATTCAGTTGACCTAACTGGGCATTTAATTAACCTAATCGAGCATTCAGTTGACCTAACCGGGAATTCAATTAACCTAATCGGGCATTCAGTTAATCTAACCTGGCATTCAGTTGACCTAACCGGGCATATATATATACAGGGTGGGCCAAAAGTCTGGATCCATAGGAAAATATTTATTTTAATACATAAATTACAACAAATGGTAAATACTTAAAATGAATATCAACTTTAACTCGTAAAAGCGTATCCGTGATACTGTACAGTAGTTCGTACTCCAGTATAAACAACAAATTATAACAAATGCTCAAATTGGCGGCCTCTGACATCGAGACACTTAGGGATGGAATTTATGATTTTTAATAATTCTTCGAATTAAAGTTCTCGAGAAGCGTGTTTCATTTGATAATCTTCTTGTTGACTTTACTGGACTATTCGTTAAATTTTCACATACCATTGCAGAGGTATTTTCATCAGTTGCAGTTTTTGGACGACCAGAACGCCGTCGATCATGTACACTTCCTGTTTCTTTGAAACGTTTAAACAACTTGCCAACAGTCGTATGTGTTACTGGATGCTTATCAGGATGATTTCTATTGAATTCGGTAGCAACTTCTCTGTGTGTAGCGCCCTGTCTTGCGTACATGAGCACAAGTTCTACCCGGTCTTCTGTTGTTAGATTCGAAGCCATTTCTGGGCTGAAATAAAAAAAGTATTTGAGTATTTATACTGGAGTACGAACTACTGTACAGTATCACGGATACTCATTTACGAGTTAAAGTTGATATTCATTTTAAGTATTTACCATTTGTTGTAATTTATGTATTAAAATAAATATTTTCCTATGGATCCAGACTTTTGGCCCACCCTGTATATATATATATATATATATATATATAGCGTTCAACATCCACCCGGCAACGCCGAGACGCTCCGCTAGTATAATAATAATAATAATAATAATGGTAATACAACTAACTTACTATTCTATTTTTAAATGTTGAGGATATACATCAGGTGCAACAAGGAATATGTATACATACACTTATATGCTGTACTTGCATATAAATGGGAGAGCCACTGCCTTCCTTACATATATACATACTGTAGGATAGGACTGCCATTCACAAGCAAATTTTATGTTTTATTGGCAGAATGAGGTTATTTGACAAATCTTATTAGGTAATGCAGAGAAATGAGGTTATTTACATACTAAACACATAAACACAGAGAGTATATGTAGTAAGTTTCAGGCATAAATTTATATGTAGGCCTACATATAGATATTCAGCTAAGATTACACATTCTTATTTGTTGGAATATAAAAAAGTAAATGTTAAATACCTTGCTAACTGAGGGTTTACGATGCCACTGTTTTTTTTAATTTAAAAAAAATTGTGTAGTGTGTAAAATGCATGTATGTGTAGTGAAAAATAGAGGTGGAAGTGTGTTTTTGAGAGCATGCTGGACTGCTCACAGGGTAGATGAGGCACGAAAAAGGATTAGCTAAGGAGGACAGTGACAGGAGACACGGAAGTTCCAGCACTCCCTGTCTTCTGCCTAATGTTCCCCCCGCCACCGAAGTACTTGACTGGTCGATTGGTGTCTACAATTTCCTACATTATATATAGGATTTATTATTTATTATTTTTGATTTGCTATATAGGAGTATAGAGTAATTTATTATTGTGGAAATAAGAAAGGGGGATAGAGTGTTATGATTTGTATACTTTGATGAATTTATCATTCAGTTTTCTACTGAAATCCACTGAATCCACTGAAATCCACTGCTCCTTCAGAGCATAAATTATATCAATAATCTAAGAAATACCACTTCTCCAATTCTTTGCCACAAGAATTCTTGAAAGCTTCTTTTCCGTCCCCAATGCCATTATTTCATTATTATTTAAAGAATGTTCCTCCAAATATGTATTCCAAGAGGTTTTACCTTTCCTTGCATGAACGTCTCCCCTGGCGTTGGCCGGAATAAAATTATTAAAGGGTTGAAAATGGCAAGACTGTTTCGTTTTCCCATAAATCAGGCCATGTTAAAGATATCTCCAATTATAGACAGATATCGATGTTTTCGTCAATTACGAAGGCCTTCGAAGAGGTTATTTTTAGACAGAATTTACAACTATTGCGCAAATATTTTTTTTTTGTTCTCAACATTTTGAATTTGTCAAAGGCAGAGAAAAAGAGGATGTTCTTTTAACTGTATACAGTACACAACCTAACTCAAATTTTTAAGCAAAACCAGCCGTTTTCACGACTTCTCAAAGGCTTCCGATACCAATGACACGGACAATAACCGTATAATTATACAGGGTGTTCGGAAAGTCACTGTGCACTTATATAATTAATGTTTTTCTATTTTTCTATTTTTATATTTATATTTTTTACATTAGTTTTTTATTATTATTTTTTTTAGTTTTCAACACCTTTTATAAGTTCTGATGGTCCCATCCATAACCTCTATCATATATGCAATGTTATACTATTGCATGCTATTAAATAAATATAAGTGCACAGTGACTTTCCGAACACCCTTCAGTATAAGAAGTGAGGCTTTGACTTTCTTGAAATCTTATTTTGCAAACTAGAATTAGTATTTTTTCGTCCCGTTTTTGCAGGAGTACCGAAAGGTCCTGTTTGGGCCCACTATTCTCTATAATTTCTATTAATATTATACTGAATATATACTACAGGGTGTTCGGAAAGTCACTGTGCACTTATATAATTAATGTTTTTTTATATTTTTATATTTTTATATTTATATTTTTTATATTATTTTTTTATTATTTTATTATTATTTTTTTTAGTTTTCAACACCTTTTATAAGTTCTGATGGTCCCATCCATAACCTCTATCATATATGCAATGTTATACTATTGTATGCTATTAAATAAATATAAGTGCACAGTGACTTTCCGAACACCCTTTATTTGAGGTTAATTTTTCTACCAGATAATGTATACTGTAACATAATGTTCTCAAATGATTTTCGAAACTATGATAGTATCACGAACTATAATCAACAAAATATATGTAAAAGGTACTACCATATAAAATCAAAAGTTTTTCGCTCTCTCATGTTTTACCCAGTCTATATTCATTATGACAATAGTGAAACACTCAAATCAATAAGGTACTTGGCCATTATTTTGTGGTACAATATAACATTTAATGAATACATCCTATCATTACATAATCAATAAGTCGTCTACAAGAATTGCAACGTATTTATTGACGAATACTTTTGTCTGTGACTATAATATAATATAATATTTATTCTTTTATTTATCTGCTACTGAATCTCCACATGTTGACGTCGGGAGGTCCACCTACCAATATGAATCACTTATACTCACAAAATTTACAGAACCGTGTGGTCAACGCTATCGATCCATTTTCCTCTTAGTCTCGACACCGAGGGACAAATATAACAGTTACGGTATGACTCCAAACATTTACACGCATTTAAAATTACATCATAATAACTTCTTTATATCCGTTCGACGATGTTTTTGTCACTAAAGGAAAGCTTCGTGAGCTTCACTGAGCATTTTTCTTTTTCTTCACTTTGCGATAATTCTTAGTTTGCGATTTTTTATGTATTGTCGTACTGTGATATTTTATATAGTTTGTTGCACAGTATTTTGATTTTGTTGGCAAGGAGTATTTTAGTTTGATAACGCTAAAAAATCTCTAAACTTCAATGGAGATGAAATAGCGACCTGTTTGTTCGGATCCCACGTAAAGTTGTAGGTCCCCTTCGTCATATGACCTTAGATGTTACGAAGGAGTTTAAGCAATACCATTCTTAATTTATCGTACTTTGGAAACATGATTGAAATTTTATTCGATCTGATGGAATATTTGTAGGGACAATCGGAGGTGAACTCCTCACTGCCCCCATTCCTATTATGTAGCCTCAACTTGAGATCATAGATAAAATTTCAGTAGTTATAATTTTAGTATAATTAAGTTTCTAGTAGCTGAAACAATCTCGCTCGTTTTCAGAAAGGTCGAGATTTTTAAGCTTTAAATATTATTTAATTCAGTTACTCGTTCAGTTCAGAGTTAGGGATGCAGGATTAGTAGGGAGATGATATATATATATATATATTCTTGAATAACCTTTGGTTTCTTTCAAAGCAATTCTCGAATAACCTTTGGTTAGCTTCCGCCCGAATTGTTCATTCTGACGAAGGTCAAGCTTTTCACTCCACCTTAGACCTACAGTTTAACGTGGAATCCGAACCACGCCCAACCAACAGCCCAGCGTCTTAACCACTAGGCCACCCAGGGTACCCATTTATCTACCAACCACTTTCTTTATTGTGTGGAAGGATGAACAGCTGGGTTTTGCTGCGAGCCGGCTGCCGTCAGCGGGTCTCGAACCAGGGGCCGATGGATTCGTAGTCAGCGACGCTAACCACGACACCACCGAGGCGCATATATATATATATATATATATATATATATAGTATTAGGGTACTCTTTATTTCCTAAAGTTGGAAATTCTATGTTTCTACCCTCTAGAAGCGTCCTTTTGATGAAAAAACAATGTATGTGAACTATTTTACAAATCGAGTAAGATTTAGAGGTCGCTTAAAAGAAAATTATCCTCCCTACACACAGTCCATTATAACTGAAGTAAATCTGGACAATTTATAAGCACATTATTTTTAAGAAAAATATTTCAATTTCTGAGAAAATGTGACATACAAAAAATATCTGGACTTTATTTTTGTTATATATACTTATTAGAAAGGCATATAAAAGGAAATTTTCCATGCAATTTATTTCCTCCATAAGATAAAAAAAGAAATTACAGCGTAACAGAGTAGTGCTACAATGTACAAACACTCAAACAGATGTATTTTATCATTTATATTCTTAAATACATAGCAGCTAATGTAAAACCATTAGGCAGGCTAAGTCAAAGGTAAGAATCTGCTACATCATCAACTCCCGCATTACATCGACGACATACATTGCAAATTCATGTTAATTACGAGCCTATTCCCTTGGACTCATTTCGCTTCCTAGTTCTTTCGTCTTCCAATGTTTTCTGAGTCCCCACGAGAGTATAGCAACTTAAACAGTATTTCCACAAAAAATATTAAAAATAATTTCAATTTATTTAGGAGAAAAGTGCATTTGTCGCGCCTTTTGATACGTAATTATCATGCTGTTCAGAGCGATGGAAAGTTTTCCAGAGGATCCGCGCTCTGAACACGCTGGATGTATAGCTGTATAATAGTAAAACATGTTTTAGCTATTGCATTACATAAGTCACGCCAAAATGTGGGCATGTGGCTTGGCGCTTGCCTGTCCTCACACGAAATCCGGACAAACTGAGTCCAGATGAGGGTGCGATCTAGACACCGGATATTTTCTACTCATTTCCGGACTGTCCGGACGAAATCCGGACGGGTGGTAACACTAGGCTGATGGGGCTGCAGCCCCAGGCCCACCAAGGAACATTGAGCCACCAAACAACGTGGACCACCAAGGAACATGGGAACGGTATCAAGGAACTGTATCAAGTTACTTGTAACTTGATACAGAATATATGCTTTCTTTGTTGAATATACTGGCCTATGTTTTTATACTCAGGATCAGAATCATATATGTAACGTAATGAAGAGGAACAAACGTAACCATAGGCCTATTTGGATCAATCAGCCCCAGGCCTATCAGGGCACTAATCCGCCACTGGTTTTACCCCCACCCCACACCTAGTATATAGAGAAGACTAAACTAAATGAAAAAATAAAAAAAATTCTGAACCATGTGAACTGATGAGTTATGTAAAATTGAACGTCAAAGAAATCGGCTAGAACTGGGACAATGTCATATGATGCGTAAGCAGTAGCTAAAATTCAGTGCACTTGAGAAGCCTCTAAATATTAATCAATTAAAAGAAAATTGACACTCATAGTTTTTCATCACATGGAACAATTTTGGGTGGAGGGGTGTTAGGACGTTTAAATTAAAAAAAAATTCACCCCTATAGCCAAGAAGCACCCTAATATACTGTATATATATATATATATATATATATATATATATATATATATATATATATATATATTATATATATATATATATTATATATATATTATATATATATATATATATATATATATTATATATCTGTGTGTTTGTGTGTGTGTGTGTGTGTGTCCGCGTACATGTGCATGTAAACTCAATATTTTATGAAGTACAGGGTGTTTATAAAGTCTCTATCTATTTCAGTGAAAACGTAGCAAAAAGGGTAAAATTCAATAACACTATAATAGAAGGCATACATTTAATGAATACTTAAGCATATGATTCTGCATGAGCACCATCATTATCTACAGAGTTCGAATCTCAGCAGCATTGCGGAATACATTTTGGAGCATGACAGGGGTTATTTTTGAACTGCTATTACGATACGAGCACGTAAATCTTGCAGATCTGTAACCCTCGCTTGATAGACGTTTGATTTGATAAAGCCCCATGCAAAGAAATCCAAGGGCGTTAGGTCAGGAGATCGAGCCGCTCAGGGCCTGTTGCCTCCACGTCCGATCCACCGATTTGGAAATCGTTCATTTAGGTACTCCCGAACAATGTTTGCGAAATGAAAAGGTGCCCCACCATGTTGAAAGACGACGGTGTTTAAAATGCCATCTGAATGAAGCTGGAACATTTACGTGCTCTATCGTAACAGCAGTTACAAAAATAACCCCTGTCATGCTCCAAAATGTTTTCCGCAATGCTGCTGACAGATTCGAACTCTGTCGAGATACTGATGGTGCTCATGTAGAATCATATGCTTAAATATTCATTAAATGTATGCCTTCTGTTATATTGTTATTGAATTTTACCCTTTTTACTACGTTTTCAATGAAATAGATAGGGACTTTATAAACACCCTGTATAATACTACAATGTAAACACTGTTATATATAGAATACAAAGCTATTCTCTCCGCATCGTTAGAAGTTGTATCTCTTCAACAATATATTTGCCAGTGTTGTAAGAAGATTATTCACTATCAAACAAGAAATGTTGCATTGTTGATTACTGTTGACACAGAGTTGATATAGCAACACTATTGGCAACAATGTATTAACACTTGAGTGATCAACTGTTCTGGGCATATACAAAGGATAGATATTTTAGTGTAAATGTTTATCGATTTTACGTATTATTATGAAACCCTCCATACAAGATTTACTTCAGAATAACTATTTATGAACCTTCACTGCACACAGAGGCGCGAATATTAATGCGGTCGCTTGCGTGAAAGCTCATTCATGTGAATGAAAACGATTTTATTGTTAACTGAAGGGTTTTTGCGTTCTTTCTATTTGAAATTTTTTCACAATTGTAGCGTAAAACTTTGCGGATAAAGTGAGTTATTATGAAATTTTAGTTTTTCACTGTGTGAATACTTGCATAACTCTCAGAAGTTCTGTAATTATCTTGGATTCTTTATAAAGGTTTGTGTAACATGATGAATACATTGTACATCATCTTTTGTATTTCACTTACATTTCCAATCAGCCTCAAATGTCCTTCCATGTATTACACCCCTTTACTGACATTCCTTCTGTGCTGTTTATTTTGTATATATTCTGAAATTCCTTCTCCACAAAATCACAGTTCCAAATAAATACTATTTGAAATACTACAATATTACGCATTTAAGAGTTAGACAACAATAATGTGCCGAAATGGAATTGATAAATAAATTAGTTAATGGCCTTCGTATAAATAGGCTGTGGGCCCGATATGCTATAAATTTAATATTATAATATTAAAATACACCAAAATATCGAACAAAAAGACTATCTATTTTTTGTGAACTTAATGACAAGAACAAGAATTTCATAATGTTCATAAACAAAGTGGAATAAAAAATAGCATGGATAATTTTGGACAAAGAAAGCTTCTCATTTGCATTCTGAATAAGTGTCTGAAATTTTGGTATCCTAAAAAGGTAAACGTGTTTTATTTTGTTTGTAGTAGGTTGTAAAAACAAAGAAAAAAAACCCAGTGTTGAAACTTAGCATGATATTGCTGGAAGAAAGATTAATTTTCGGCAATTTACCAACAAAATTAATGTGTATACTGTATATATGTGTGTGTGTGTGTGTGTGTGTGTGCCCCGGTGACGGCAGGCGGCGCGCAGCAAAATCCAGCTGTTCATCCTTCCACACAATAAAAATCGGTTGGTAGATAAATGGGTACCCTGGATTGCCTAGAGGTTAAGACGCTGGGCTGCTGATCAGGAGGTCGTGAGATCGAGTCCGGGAGAGGACTTTGTGATTTCTAACCCCCCGTGATGGGGCGTGGTTCGGATTTCACGTTAAACTGTAGGCCTAAGGTGGAGTGACAAGCTTCACCTTCGTTAGATTGAACAATTCGGGCGGAAGCAAAACCAAGGTTAACCAAGGTTATATATAAAGTAGAAGTAATCCTTATATAGAAATACGATGCAGTAACTGCAGTAGATTAAGAATAGAATTTTCGTAATATTTATTTACTCGTATGAAGCAATACGAAAAACAAAATAATTAAGTGGGTTCTCATGGGAATATTTTTTTATGATTCTGTAATCATGAATCTTTATGAGTTGTAAAGACTGTTTACAACGCCATATCAATAGGGTGATCTTCAATTACAACGTATAAAATGATCAATCAAACTTTTATTTCATCTTAAAACCTTCCGCTCTCTCTCTCTCTCTCTTGTTCAGCGATGGACTGGCCAGAGCTCGGGACCGCGGAGAAAGGGTAGAGGTGCAACCGGGGGCCAGGGTACAAAATCAGTGTCAGGAATCGCCAGCGACCCACGTGGAATGCACGGAACCGCGGCGCAAGGTGGAGGGCGCAAAGAAAGGGCCGAAAGAGAACGGTGGGAAGGGGCCGATAAAGAAAAAGGGTGGGAAGGGGCCTACTGATGGCCCAAAGACACAGAAGGATGTAGCTCCCGGTCGGGGTGGGTCGAGTGGTGTAAGTGCGGCTGAGTCTATGGGCTACCCCTACTTATGAACACAGAACAAATAAGCGCCGACAAATGAGCGCCGACAATTGAGCGCCGACAATTGAGCGCCAAGACAATTAAGCGCAAGACAAATGAGCGCAAGACAATAGAGCGCAAAACAATAACCTAACCTAACCTAACCTAACTACATTATTTTTAACATCCTTAATAAATATTGTTTTTTTTTAACATCCTTAATAAATATTTGTTGAAGCTTATTTTGTTTCTTTTATCCAGTTTTTATTTGCTTGCTGTCGCTCAATTGTTTTGCGCTCTTTTGTTTTTGCGCAAAACAATAACCTAACCTAACCTAACCTAACCTTTTATCCAGTTTTTATTTGCTTGCTCTCGCTCAATTGTCTTGCGCTCTTTTGTTTTTGCGCAAAACAATAACCTAGCCTAATCTAACCTTTCATCCAGTTTTTATTTGCTTGCTCTCGCTCAATTGTTTTGCGCTCCTTTGTTTTTGCGCAAAACAATAACCTAACCTAACCTAACCTTTTAGCCAGTTTTTATTTGCTTGCTCTCGCTCAATTGTCTTGCGCTTAATTGTCTTGGAGCTCAATTGTCGGCGCTCATTTGTCGGCGCTCATTTGTCCTGCGCTCAATTGTCGTGTCACGGTCTGTGGGTGGCAACGGGTATCGAAAGGTCTCAAGCAAGAAGGCTGCGAAGCCGAAGCATGAGACCCCGGTTGCCCCTGTCAGGACCTCCAACCGCTTTAGTCTCCTGTGCTCGAAGGAGGAAGACACCGTTTTGATTGGCTCGCAGATCAGGGGCCAGGAGAAGTACTTTGCTTCTGCAAACTGGGACAGGAGGAAGGTAAGGTGCTTACCTGGGCAGGGAACGGCGCAATTAAGGAAGGAGCTAGAGAAGCTGCGCGTGGCTAGTCGGAGGACTGCGATCGTTGTCCACGCTGGTGGCAACGACCTGTTCCTCAAAGGCGGTAGGGTAGGTCTTACAGAAGGAATCATCACCGAGATCACGTCTCTTGCGGATGATCTAAAATTGAAGACAGACAGGGGAACGTTGATGGGTATTTTACCGTGGATGATTGCCAGTGACCACGTGCTCAGTAAGGTCATTGGCATCAACGAGAGGGTGCAAGACTTGTGCTCGACGCATTTTCGGGTAGGTGGGACATTTACCAGAGGGATGGTGTCCACCTCAATGACAAGAGTAAAGGTGTGCTAGGCGCGCTGCTCGACCGGCACCTACACAGAATGGTGAGGTCGAGCACGGGGAGAGATGACGGGCCCCCACCGGAGAGAGATGATGTTGAGCCGCTGGCGGATGTACCTTCAACTGAAGGATGCGTCCAGGTACAGGTAGGTGAACCTCCTTCCTCGTTGGAGGGGGCTCAGGCTCCCGCGGAAGTTGGCCTCTCGTTGGTGAGGGGCTCTTCAACTTCCGACAGCCCTGGCTGTTCGGGAAACGGGTCGTGCTAGGGGGCGGTCAGAATAGAGAAGGCTCCCTCCGTGCAATGCTTTTTAATGCTAGGTCGATTAGGAATACGTTTTGTGAGCTACGAGCGTTCTTAGCATCAGAATACCAGGATATCGTTGCTATCACCGAGTCCTGGATTCACACTGATCGTAGGGACTACGTTGGGGAGTTCGAAATTCCCGGGTATAGAATGTTTCGCAAAGACCCCACCCGTGGGGAGGGGGAGGGGTATTAATATACGTGAGGGACACGTTGAGTCCGGTTGACTGCCAGTTCCGATCGGAAGGAAAGCTGCTTGGCGTCGATCTGAACGGGGGAGGGACGAACTATAGGTTATTCTTGGTGTACAGACCTCCGCATCTCCTCCTCGAGGAGGATACAACCCTGTAAACCGAACTCCGTAGCCTGCTAGGGGATAGGGTGTGTGTTTTAGGAGACTTCCACTGTCGCGGCATAAAGTGGGAAGACATGACTGCTGATGCTGAAGGGAGAAGGCTAGTTGACTTTGCTGATGAGAACTTCCTCACTCAGTGGGTCAATGAGCCTACACGAGGCGAAAGCGTTCTAGACTTAGTATTCACGACCGAAGACAACCTCGTCACTGGCCTCATCGTTGACGAATCGTTGGGCGGGAGTGATCACGGACTGATTAGGTTCCGTGTCTGCGTCCCTCGGGTGAAGCGTAGTAGCTCGAGAGGCAGTAAGCTCGATCTATGGCGGGCAGACTTTGTTAGCCTCCGGGTTAGCGTAGGTGAGATGGGGTTAGAGGTCGGCGGCGATGTTGAGGGAGTGTGGAGTGCATTCTGGGACGAGTTTATGGTGCTGCAGTCTGCTGCCATACCCTCAAAACCGATCACCCCTGCTTCAACGCAGCCTAAGTGGTTCAGTCGTGACATCGCTTCGGCTATCCGAAATAGGAAAGCCGCGTATTGGAGGGCGAAGGTCAATCGTTCCCATGAGAACACAGGCGTATGTCCTCCTCCTGTGTAGGGAAGTGAAGGCGAAGGTTAGGCTACCGAAATTTAACGAAGAACTACGGGTGGCAAGCCTCTGCAAGGGGAACCCTAAGGAGCCCTTCAGTTATGCTAATAGTAGAAAGCCCATTAGAAACATTCTGCAAGCGGCGTTCTGCGGACCTCCGGCTCGGACATCGCTAATGTGCTGAATGAGTACTTTGCGGGAGTGTTCACCAGGGAGGACATCCGCGTCATCCCCGAGCCAGGCGTCAGGCACGAAGGTGCTGGCCTGGATAGTGTTCGGTGTACCGCGACAGTCGTTGCCGATAGAATAGACAAACTGAGCGCGTTTAAGGCTCCTGGGCCAGACCAGTTCCTCCCCAGAGTGTTGCTGGAGGTGCGCGACCAGGTGACTCCCGACCTGGCTACAGTTTTCAAGAAATCCTTGGAGACGGGCCAGGTGCCTGGTGACTGGAGGGAAACCAACGTGACCCCTATCTTTAAGAAAGGGGATCACGAAAGTCCAGGGAACTATCGTCCCATTCGTCTCACTTTGGTTGTAGGTAAATTATTTGAGGGGATAATAGCGGATAAGATCGTTGACCATTTGGATTCCTACAAGCTGCTTGGGGACTCCCAACATGGGTTTAGACGGCATAGGTCGTGTCTCACCAACTCGCTCGAGTTTTTCCACGTCATGTTGAGTGAGTATGATAAGAGAAGGGCAATTGATATATTTTATCTCGACTTTCAGAAAGCCTTTGAAAAGGTACCTCACCGCCGGCTAATGGCCAAAGTGCGCGCGCTGGGTATCGGTGGGGAAGTAGGTAGCTGGATTGAAAACTGGCTGAAGAATAGGTGGCAGAGAGTTGTAATTAAAGGGGTTAGTTCGGGTTGGGCCTCGCTACTAGTGGGGTTCCTCAGGGTTCGCTGATGACACCAAGCTTGGGGCAAATGTTAGGACGCCCGAAGCGATCGAGCAACGGCGTGCGGACCTATGAAGGATAGGAGAGTGGTCCGAAAAATGGCAAATGCCGTTTAACTTGGGTAAATGCAAGATGATGCACATTGGCTATGCCAATCCCAATTCGGACTACTCGATGCTGGAGAGTAATATCGAGGCTTCTGATTTGGAAAAGGACTTGGGTGTGCTAATTTGCAGCGACTTTAAGTTTACGAAACAGTGCGTAGAGGTGGAAAAGAAAGCCCAGAAGCTGTTGGGTTATATCAGGAGGCAATTTCAGTTTCAGAACAAGGAGATTGTGCTCTCCCTGTACAATTCCCTGGTTCGGCCGCACCTGGAGTATGCTGTGCAGTTGTGCTCGCCTACCCTCAGGAAAGATATTGAAAGGCTGGAGCGAGTACAGGCGAGAGCCACAAAGTTAATCCCTTCCGTTAGGCATATGGGCTACAATCGACGCTTACGCGCCGTGAACTTGTTTTCGCTGGAAACTCGGAGGCTGCGCGGTCGTCAACTCATCGAGGTTTTCAAGCTCTTACACGGGTTCAACGATGTCGATTTTAGAAGCATGTTTAGTTTAAATGATAACCCAATTCGCAACAATGGTTGGAAGTTGGATTTGAAACGGTTTAGGACTAGTGTATGTGGGAATTACTTTACCTGCGAATTACTTTACCTATCTTTACGTGGAACAGATTACCTTCAGAAGTTGTGAACAGTACAGTTCCTCTGTGGATCATTTCAAGAAAAGGTTAGACCAAATCTTGCACACTATTTGAGGGTGTATGAATTTTTCCCTGGCACCCGTCGCCATTGGTACCTCTTCGATATGGACCGCAAGGCCTTTTGAGGTACTTCTTTTCCTTGTAACTCCTTGTCTGTCTGTCTCTGGTATTCTTTTGATATCTCCTGTTTTATCAATTTTCTTGAGAAGCTTGTCCAAACCTCCTGAAGTTGGCTTACGTTAATTAAAATCGCTTTAATTACACTGGTCTACAAATTTTGAAAAAGTTTGTGCTTCTGGGATAAAATGTGTTTCCTATTATGGATTTTGGGGTGCTGAAAACGAATATGACCATAAAAACAGTCGATTGGCTACAGTTTCCAAGAAAATTTAAGTTACACATTTTGCGTATATGTATACCATATATTAGTAACATACCTGTATAATGCAGTCACTTATATTGATTCAACCCGTCGCTTCTTTGCTTGTCTCTTGTATTCAACTTCTGGAACATCTCTTGTTACTGTCCATCAGTAGTCTGCTAACAATGATCGACTCCATTTCCCCTTGTAGCGTTTCTCCATCGCCGAGATATCCTGGTGGAAACGTTCACCATGTTCATCGCTAAATGCTCCGCAGTTGGCCGGAAAAAATTCCAGGTGCGAATGGAGGAAATGTATCTTTAAAGACATATTGCAGCCCATTTTTTGATAGGACAACAGCAGGTTTTCCACCAGCTCCCTGTAATTGTCAGCTTTGGTATTTCCGAGAAAATTGTTGCTACTAACCGGAAAGCATTCCACGCTGTCTTCTCACCACCTAGGATACGGTCGAACTCCTCATCTCTAAGAAGCTCGCGGATCTGTGGACCAACAAATACACCCTCCTTGATTTTTGCTTCACTGAGCTTTGGGAATTTACGACCGAGGTACTTAAAAGCTGCCCCCGTTTTATCCATAGCCTTAACAACATTTTTCATGAGGGCCCAGTTTGATGTGTAAGGGTGGTAACAAAATCTTGCTCGATTCTAGAAGTGGAGGATACTGAACATTTTTTGTTCCAGGTTCCAATGAGTGTCGGAGTGGCCAATCCTTCGTGATGTAATGAGAAGTCCTAGCCCGACTATCCCATTCACACAGAAAACAGCAATACTTAGTGTAGCCCGGCTGCAGTCCAAGCACGATAGCAACAACTTTCAAGGCACCACAAACCTGCCACTGATGTTTGTCATAGTTTATGCAGTTCAAAAGTTGCTTCATGTTGTCATATGTTTCCTTCATGTGGACTGCATGACCAACTGGAATTGAGGCAATACGTTGCCAACATGCAACAAAACCGCTTTTAGACTCAACTTCGATGAATCAATGAACAGTCTCCACTCATCAGGATTGTGAATAATGTTGAGAGCTGCCATCAGACCATCGATGTCGTTGCAAGCTACAAGGTCACCTTCCATGATGAAGAATGGGACAAAATCTTTTTGACGGTCACGAAACTTACGCACTCTAACATTTTCAGCGAGGAGATTCTACTGCTGTAATCTGGAGCCCAACAGCTCTGCCTTACTCTTTGGCAGTTCTAAATCTCTGATAAGGTCGTTTAATTCATTCTGAGTTATCATGTGCGGTTTAGAAAATGTCAAGTTATAAACAAATTCAGGGTCTTGTGAAGTTGAAGGCTCACAAGTTTCGCAGGTTCCTTCATTCTCCTCGTCCTCTGACTCCAGGGAGAATGAGTGTGGGGGCTCAGGAACGGGTAGTCCTTCGCCTTGAGGTACCGAGCGTGTAGCAGAGGGTATATTCGGATATTGTAAAATCCATTTTTTCTTCTTACAAATACCTTTCTTGACTGGAGGCACCATGCAGAAGTAACAATTGCTGACATGATCTGTTGGTTCACTCCACACCATTGGCACTGCAAAAGGCATAGATTTCCTTTTCCGATTCAACCACTGGCGAAGGTTTGTTGCACAAGTTTTGCAGCATATGTGTGGGGCCCAGCTCTTGTCCTAATCTCCAATCTTACAGCCAAAATAAAGGTGCTAGGCTTTCCTAATCACGGCGGTTATAGCACGCTTTTGTGATGCAAAAGTCAATTCTCCACAAACATAACGGAAGTTATCTACACTGTTCACGCAATTACGAGGCATCTTTGTTCAAATTAGGCTGAAAAAAATTCAGTTTCAAAAGTAAACACTAAAAAGAGTTTGACAAGGGTGCACTCTATGACTTCCGCGAATGAACTGATGCTGTGGCGTAATATGTAGACGCCTGTGACACATCGACGCCTTGACTCTACTCCGCATGCGTGTAGTTATATATTTTTTTATTTTAATAAATTAATGTAATTACATTGCACTTTAATAATTTTAAGGTAAGGTAAGTTAGGTTAGTATTCCATTTATATTAATATCAAAAACATTATGGGAAGCAATATGTTAAAATGATCCAATCTATTTTTTAATAAATAATTTACATATACATAATGTAATAGATAAATTTAAAATTACACTTTATTGTATATATATGTATATATTTACATTAATTTATTAAAATAAAAAATTAACTACGCGCTCGCGCAGTAGAGTCAATGCGTCGATGTGTCACAGGCGTCTACATATTACGCGACAGATGCAGTCCAGTTAGTAGGGTGCAGGGCTGCCTGATATCTTTATAAATAGAGCCAATTGGCAATTTTAGGTATCATTTTCGTATTCAGTGACCCAATTAGTAAAGATTGACTACTTTTATTTCCGAAGCATTTTGGCTGTAGACCAGTGTTATCAATTTGAACCTATGATTAGCAAGATTTTTCTGGAATATTCTCCATAAATCCAATTTCTCAACTAAAATGCTAAAAGATGGCATACAAACCATAATACTGTAGTACCTACAGATCTACAGAAGCTAAGGCTAACAAAGACCCTAAGATCCACTCTAAAGTTAGCCCGAGAGAAAGGAAAGAGGAGGGGGTTAAAAGAGGAGAATAAGGGGTTAAGTAGCAAAACCTATTATTCTTGGTTTAAAATTCATTCAGAAAAAGAGAAAAAGACTCCCCATCATCACCTGCCGGCCACTGCCAACAAGTCGGAAAAATAGTCGAAGAGAATAGGAAAGGGGTGAAAGATGAAAAGAAGTAAAATAAGAACGCTTACAAACCATGCAAACAGTCTTAACTCACTGTCATACCATGCAAACTACAGGCATGCAAGTAAAGAGAGTTACAAACATGCAAGTAAGGAGAGGATAAGAAAAAAAAAGTAGGTAAAGTAAAACAAAAAGTGGGTTAGTTTACGCTACGAGCTACATCTACGTTCGTGTTAGTCTAATTTTTTTTTTAATAATAATTTCACGCTGGCATGTCACAAACTGGCATTATCGTCAACAGACTCATCCTTGACCACCAGCCCCAGAGTTCCTGTTGCTAACTGTTCTTTTTATTTTAAACAACGTTAATATTTTTAAAATGCCTATCTAGACGGTTCTTAAACATATTAAGGCTGGGAGAGTTCACGACGGGGGCGGGAAGATTATTCCATTTATCAATTACTTTAAACGTAAAGAAGTTTTTAGCGATATTTGTAATGAAACGTCTGCCACGCAACTTAAGTCCATTATTACGAGTATTTCTATTATCGAAAGTGAACGGTTTATCAAAATTTACATTATCGATTTTATTAACGATTTTGGAAACTTCAATAAGCTCCCCCTTAATCTTCTAGTTTCGAGTGAATGCAAGTCTATCTCTTTAATCCTATCTTCATAAGGCTTGTTGCGCAATGACGGAATTAGTTCCGTGGCACGACGCTGAACCCTTTCTAACCTATCAATATCTTCACGCAAATAAGGGCACCAAAACTGAACGGCATATTCTAAATGAGGCCTGGCTAGGGACTTGTAAAGGGGCAATATAATATTCTTCGATTTAAATTCGAAATTACGCACTATGAAGCCTAACATCCTATTAGCTTTTGCGCAAGACTCCAGGCACTGGTTCCTAACTTTTAAATCCTTAGATACGCGTACGCCTAAATCTACTTCCTCGTCAACGCTCGCTAACTCTCCATCATCCATCGTGTACGTGCAATTATTGTTACGAGAACCTATATGCAAAACTACATTTGTCTACGTTAAATTGCATCTGCCACTTTTCCGTCCACTCCATAATCCTATTTACATCGTCTTGGATCCTATTTCTATCATCCTCGTTAACAACCTTACCGCCTATTTTAGTATCGTCCGCGAATTTTGACACGTTACTAGTCAATCCTACATCTATGTCGTTAATATAAATTACGAATAGCAATGGCCCTAACACTGAACCCTGTGGAACACCGCTACCTATAACCAACCACCCCGATTCACTACCATTAACAACGACCCTCTGTCTCCTAGCACGAAGCCATTCCCCTAACCAATTAGCTACCTGACCGCGTATACCGTGCGCTTTAACATTCGCAATTAGTCTTCTATGCGGAACTGTATCGAACGCCTTTTTAAAATCTAAATAAATAACGTCAGCCGCTCTATACCTATCCTATTCGCGCACTATTTCATTACAAAATTCAAGATCTATGGCGTCGAAACCTATGCTGACTACTATTAATCAAATTCTGACTTCATAAGTGATCGATGATACGATCCCTAACTACGGATTCCAAAAGTTTACCGACAATTGACGTTAAACTGATGGGCCTATAACACTGGGTAACAAAATTTGAAAAATTTTCTGTTTATTGTGATTTTTCTGTCGTTTCTTAATGATTTCGGGGCGCTGATTCCAAAAATGATATTGGTTTTGCTCTATCATCAACCGTTTCAAAAATATAGGTTATCACACTTTTTATATGGCAAAGTATACAGGGTGTCCCAGAATTAACTATCTATTTCAATGAAATCGGACAAATTTTTTAAAAACACTTATTTATGTTTATCATGTTTAATATGTGTTAAAAATGTATAAATTTCTAAATTTTTTTCATAATTTTATTTTCATAATTTTTTCATTATCTGGTCCAATGAAAGACCGTCTGAAGTCATAGAATGGCAAAGAGACTCCAAAAGTTAACGTGTGGCTTGGAATGACCAAATCCAAAATTTATGGCCCATTCTTCTTTGCGGAAGCAACTGTAACAGGTACCGTCTACCTTGATATGCTTCAGAAGTTTCTCGAACCACAGCTTCTTGATCTACAGATCTACAGAAGCTAAGGCTAACAAAGACCCTAAGATCCACTCTAAGGTTAGCCCGAGAGAAAGGAAAGAGTAGCGGGTTAAGAGAAGAGAAGAGAATAAGGGGTTAAGTAAGAGCAACACCTATCACTCGTGGGTTAACATTCATTCAGAAAAAGAGGAAAAGTGTCACCATCATCATCCGCCGGCCACTGCCGACAAGTCAGAAAAGTCGGAGAGAATAGGAGAGGGGTGAAAGATGAAAAGAAGTAAAATAAGAACGCTTACAAACCATGCAAACACAGTCTTAACTCACTGTCATACCATGCAAACTACAAACATGCAAGAAAAGAGTTAGAGACATGCAAAAAAAAAAAAAAAAAAAAAAAGTAGGTAAAGTTAAACAAAAAGTGGGTTAGTTTACGCTATGAGCTACATCTACATTCGTGTTAGTCTAATTTTTTTTTTTTTTTAATAATTTTATTGCTGGCATCACACACTGGCATGTCACAAGCTGGCATTCATCGTCAACAGACTCATCCTCGAGCACCACCACCAGAGCTCCTGTTGCTAACTTTGTTTTTTTAATTTTAAACAACGTTAATACTTTAAAATGTCTGTCAAGACGGTTCTTAAACATATTAACGCTGGTAGAATGAACGACTGACGCGGGAAGATTATTCCATTTATCAATTACTTTAAACGTAAAGAAGTTTTTAGCGATATTAGTAATGAAACGTCTGCCACGCAACTTAAATCCGTTATTGCGAGTATTACTATTATCGAAAGTGAACAATTTGTCAAAATTTACGTTATCGATGTTATTAACGATTTTGAAAACTTCAATAAGCTCCCCCCTTAATCTCCTAGTTTCGAGTGAATACAGGTCTAACTCTTTAATCCTATCTTCATAAGGCTTATTGCGCAATGACGGAATAAGTTTCGTGGCACGACGCTGAACCCTTTCTAACCTATCAATATCCTCACGCAAGTACGGGCACCAAAACTGAACGGCATATTCTAAATGAGGCCTGACTAGGGACTTGTAAAGGGGCAATATAATATCCTTCGATTTAAATTCGAAATTACGCGCTATGAAGCCTAACATCCTATTAGCTTTTGCGCAAGACTCCAGGCACTGGTTCCTAACCTTTAAATCTTAGTTACGCGTACGCCTAAATCTACTTCCTCGTCAACGCTCGCTAACTCCCTATCATCCATCGTGTTACGCGTAATTATTGTTGCGAGAACCTATATGCAAAACTTTACATTTCTACGTTAAATTGCATCTGCCACTTATCTCCACTCCATAATCCTATTACATCGTCTTGGATCCTATTTCTATCGTCCTCGTTAACAACCTTACCGCCTATTTTAGTATCGTCCGCGAATTTTGACACGTTACTAGTCAATCCTACATCTATGTCGTTAATGTAAATTACGAATAGCAATGGGCCTAACACTGAACCCTGTGGGACACCGCTACCTACATCTAACCACCCCGATTCACTACCATTAACTACGACCCTCTGCTCCTAGCACGAAGCCATTCTTCTAACCAGTTAGCTACCTGACCGCGTATACCGTGCGCTTTAACCTTCGCAATTAGTCTCCTATGCGGAACTGTATCGAACGCCTTTTTAAAATCTAAATAAATAACGTCAGCTGCTCTATGCCTATCGTATTCGCGCACTATTTCGTTATAAAATTCTAACAAATTAGTTAAACAAGACCTATGGCGTCGAAACCCGTGCTGACTACTATTAATCAAATCTCTACTTTCTAAGTGATCGATAATACGATCCCTAACTACGGATTCCAAAAGTTTACCGACAATTGACGTTAAGCTAATGGGCCTATAATTGCTAGCTACCGCGCGGTCGCCTTTTTTAAAAATAGGCGTGACGTTAGCTAATTTGAAGTCTTCAGGAATAATCCCCGTTTCGAGTGACTGATTAAAAATCTTCGTTAAGGGGCCTACGATAACTCTTTCAAATCTTTCAAATGTCTGGGATAAAAAGCGTCAGGGCCTGGAGCCTTGCTAACTTTTAGCCTATCGATATAATGCGCAATCTCAGCCTCGTAAACAGTTATTTCATCTAAAATAGTCTCGCTACTAAATGGAACGATATCGTCCACGTCGGGGACATTATTTACGTCTTCTACGGTAAAAACTGTCGCAAAAAAGTTATTGAAAATACCCGCCATCGCCTGAGCGTCAGAAGCCAAAGCGCCATTAACATCCACTAGAGGGCCTATGTTATCTTTTACCGGCTTACGATTATTACGTATTCAAAAAACTTTTTTGGATTATGTTTACTATCCGCAGCTATAAGTATCTCTAAATTACGCTTGGCATTCCTAACTGATCTTTTAACCTGACGTCTAAGCTCGATATATCTATTAAAGTTAGCTACCTGCCATTGCGCTTACTAAGTCTATACGCTCTATTACGCTCGTTTATAACTCGCCTATTTCCCTAGTCCACCACTTCGGCCTACCACGATTTCTAGCGCGCTTGGGCCTACGAGGAATAAACTCCCTTTCAATATTCCTAAAACTTTCTTTAAACGCCACCCAACGCAAATTTGTGTCATTACCCATAAATAAGTTATCCCAGTCCACTACTCTCATCCTATCCGCAAAACTATCAAAATTAGCCCTACGAAAATCAGGGACTTCTATTACGTTACTATCCTAGTGTTTTCTATCAATAACTTAAACCTAAGAATTTGATGATCGCTACATCCTAAACTCTCGCCTACTTCTAAACCTTCGACTATATTCTCGCCGTTCGTCATCACCAAATCTAAAATATTATCACCGCGCGTTGGTTCGGTAACTATCTGTCGTAAAAAGTTATCGTCCATAAACTCAACCAATCTCAAACCCTCTTCATTACCCGTAAAATTCTCGTAATTAACATTAGGGCAGTTAAAGTCTCCGACAATTATACTATTCCGATTGTCAATAAAATTACCAAGAAGTGAGTAAAATCTAGTATCTATATCGAGGGGTTGAACGGGAGGTCTATAAACAACAACAAAATTAAAACTAATACTACGCGCCCTAACTTCAACACAGATCGCATTAATTGCTGCCGGAAAATCTAACTTAACCTCGATAGCCCTAAGGGAATTACGAATGTACAGCAAAACGCCGCCTCCAAATCTATGTAACCTATCATTAGTAAAGAGTTTAAAACCCGGTATATCAAGTTCCCCCAACAAGTCCCGAGTCACGGTATTTAACCAAGTTTCAGTGATAGCAACTATATCATAGTTGCCGGAATAAATTACCGCCTTAAATTCATTTAATTTATTTCTAATACTACGCGCGTTGCAATAAAAGACGTTTAAGTTATTTTTTACCACGGGCCCGCGTTTTAAACTATTTATCACGTCGGGCCCGCGTTTCCCGGACCCACAACGTTTAAAGAAGGCTTCGACCTATACAGCTTTCGCACGTTTTCGTCTATTAACCTACCTAGCCTAGCATTACCTATTTCATTAAAATGCACCCCATCTTTTATAAAAAGGCTAGGATCATTGAATTCGGACCACAGCTTTACGAAGGGTACATTTCCTCAGCACAAATCTCTTCTAATTTGTTATTCAAAAATATTGTTTTGACGTAATTCTAAGACCCAACCGTGCCTAGGGGTAATACCTAGAACTAAAGACCTATCTGACCTCGCCTTCAGGGACCTAATTAACCCCCTATATCTCTCCAAAAGGTCAGGCACTCTCGTATCGGGCCTATACGAGTCGTTGCCTCCTACCATCGTCACCAACATTGAGTGACGGGAAGCAACGTCAACCCTATCCACTTCGTCTCTAACTCTGTCAACCCTGGCCCCTGGGAGACAGACCCTCCTCCTCTTGGTTGGATTCCGTTTAACGAACTCTTTGTCCATGTGGCGCACTAAAGAGTCCCCAATTAAAATAGTTTCCCCCTCATTCACGTCCCTTTCCAAATGGGCGAAAGGGTTCGAAACCTCGATAGGGGGGGGATTCCTATCACCTAATGTACGCGGCCTAGCTCCACCCTTAACCTCTCTAAATCCCTCGCTATCTACTACTCTCGGACTAACCTTAACCTCTTCCTCAACTCTATCTAACCTTCCCGACAAGCTACCTAAACTAGAAACTAAGTTACGCACCTCACCCTTCAAATTACTAACGTCTTCAACGTTAGTATTGGTTCGGCTTCCGTCAACCGTAGCCCTAACCCTGCCCTCATCAAGCGTTGCAAGTCTATCCGCTACCTCACGTACACTGCGTTTTATGTCAACTAATTCCTCCATGAACTCGCAAAAGAAACAAACTGATCTATCGGTAATCGCCACTGGACCGCCGTTATAATCCTTAAATTCCGAATACCACCGGTTAACCCTACACCTAACACACGACGCTTTCTGCGACGGCATCGCGGAGTTAAAAATTTAAACCGTCACAGGTATAAATTAAATTAAGCCGGCACGCTATGAAAACTTCTAAATCGCTAAAAACCACTAATATTCAATTACTTAACTATAACAATGTAAATTTAAACGCAAGTATATAAAATTCAAAAACTATCCAAAGTAAAATTCTCAGCAGCAGTTTCTCGAACCACAGCTTCTTGATGATGGCATTCTTGATAATGTTGTGTTTCAACAAGCATTGATCTTTTGGCGATAAACCTTTGTTTTTATGAAACCCCATGCAAAGAAATCCAGGGGTGTCAAATCCGGAGAACGCGGAGGCCAAGGTCGAGGTCCTCCACGTCCAATCCACCGATTCGGAAGGCGTCTGTGAGGTATTCTCGAACAATTAGAGCATAATGACATGGTGCTCCATCTTGTTGAAACACAACATTATCAAGAATGCCATCATCAAGAAGCTGTGGTTCGAGAAACTGCTGAAGCATATCAAGGTAGACGGTACCTGTTACAGTTGCTTCCGCAAAGAAGAATGGGCCATAAATTTTGGATTTGGTCATTCCAAGCCACACGTTAACTTCTGGAGAGTCTCTTTGCCATTCTATGACTTCAGAAGGTCTTTCATTGGACCAGATAATGAAAAAATTATGAAAATAAAATTATGAAAAAATTTAGAAATTTATACATTTTTAACACATATTAAACATGATAAACATAAATAAAAGTGTGTTTTTAAAATTTTTGTCCGATTTCATTGAAATAGATAGTTAATTCTGGGACACCCTCTACTATAAAGAAGGCTAACAAATATTTTCTGAAAATAAAAACACTATTGGAAATTAATGTTTATTGAGCCAAAATTGTTTGACAAACCCAAAATGGTGCAAAGGATATAATATATATCATGAGGAGAACCGATAAGAGAATAACAAGCCTCGTTATGCAGTGTGCGTTCCTAAAAATGCACTGAAGAACGCGACTTCCGCGTATGAACATTCTTTTCCTTTCTGATCAGCGACCATACGTGGTCTTCCATCATGGAAGCATCCCAATGGCCCTGGTACCTTTTCTCCATCGTTTGAATATCTTGATGGAATCTTTCGCCATGTTCTTCACTCACATCGCCCAGGTTATCACGAAAAAAGTCTAGATGTGAATGCAGAGAGTGTAATTTTAAAGACATACGGCACCCCATTTTGCCATAGCACTTAATCAAGTTTGGCACTAACTCCTTATAGTTTGGTGCTTTATGGTTGCCTAGAAACCCACGAACCACATCACAGAAAGCACACCAAGCCTCTTTTTCGATCGGAGTCATCTTGGCTTCAAGTTTCTTTGAATTCAACAGCGCCTTGACTTGTGGTCCTACAAAGATGCCTGCCTTGACTTTGGCCTCAGAGAGTTTAGGGAACATGACCCGAATCTGTTGGAAAACTTCCCCTCCAAAATCTAACGCAGCTACAAACCGCTTAATTAGACCCAACTTAATATGGAGAGGCGGTAGCAGAACTATGTCAGGCTTCACAAGAGGTTCCGTGAGTACAGTACATTGTACTTTCCTGGTTGCAGTCCTTCACGTGGAGGCCACTGAACTGTTTTATAGTGCTCATTTGAAGCCCCGCTATCCCACAGGCAAAGAAAACATGAATATTTAGTAAACCCTCCTTGTAAACCTACCAGGAAACCAATCCGTTTGAAATCACCACACACGTCCCAGTTATATTGTTCATACCTGATTTGAGTGAGCAGTTGTTTGACATTTTCATAGTCCTCTTTCATTTGAACAGAATGTGCAAATGGTATAGATGGATATTTGTTCCCATTGTGGAGTAGAACAGCTTTTAAACTCCGAGTTGAACTGTCAATAAACAGGCGCCACTCTGAGGGTATATGTGTTAACCCAATAGCTGTGAATAGACCATTAACCTCGCTGCAATAACAGAGAGAGCCATTGACATCGCAGAACCTTGCAATCACTTCATGCCGCTTTCGGTATACAGTGCTCTTGCAGTCTTCTCCAAGCAAATTCCACTCTTTGAGTCTGGAGGTCAGAAGCTCAGACCCTGATTTCGTCGGACCCAAATCTCTAATTAAGTCGTCCAATTCCCTCTGATTTGGAAAGTGAGGGTTTGTACTGAAAGTTACTGTATATTCTTCATCATGACTGTCCTCACCAGCCGACATCTCAGATGAGCTAGCTGCATCCTCATTTTCAACCTGCAAAGCAAAGAAACAAAATACAGGCATAGCTATATATGTAGAAGAGCATCAGCACTAAGAAAAATCGACACATAATGACCCACAGTCTGTAAATACAGAAGGTAAAGTAATGGATAGATACCTGTTCTGGTGGACGTGGTATTGGAAGACCTTCGCCATGTGGTACAGGAGCTATGAACGACGCTATGCTTGGATACTGAAGAGTCTGCCTTCCTTTAACTTTCCTGTACTTAGAAACATCTACCATGTAGTAGTAACAATCGTCGTGGTGGCTCTTTGGTTCTCTCCATATTCTGGGTACCGCAAAGGGCATTGCCTTGCGTACTCCCGCGCAGCCACCCTTCAAGTGTGGAGCGGCAGCTTCCACAGACCACATGGGGTGCCCAGGGCTTATCTTGGTCACCCATAGGCATACCCAAATAGAGCTGATACGCGACCCAGAACTTGGTGCCTTTCACAATCTTGTGCGATACTTGCTTGGGGCCTATGTAATACCCACAAACGTAGCAGAATCTATCCGGCGAGTGTTTACAAGCTCTAGTTGCCATTCTCTTTACCAAACTACTGCATTAATCATAACCTGCAGATATAGAGAGAAGAGTTATTAAATCTGCAACAGATTATAGATTCCAGAAAAAAGATGTATTCACAACACTGAAATAATGTTCGCAATAAAAAAGGATCGATAACACTCAAATCGTCAGCACAGAGAAGCACAGAAACACAGTACCTCAGTGCTGTTAGCCATCAGACAAACAACCTGCTTTCTTTGTGTGCTCACACTTACTGACTTCTCAGACTCTGCGCTCTTCTTTATATAGCACAGTGGAAGTTTCGGGCAATTTCTAGAGCAAGAAACTGTCAACGAACATCCGGATTGTTCTCAACAATTCCTGATTATTCTGATATTGCTGCGCCCATAATAACATTATACTGGTAAAACATGAAAAATGGATTATCTCTGAACCCATTGATGATACACACAAACCAAGGCCAGATTTGGACTCAGCGCCCACAAATGCATACAAAAACATTAAAAAATTCTATATAAACAGAATCAGTGTTACACAGTGTAATTGCTAGCGACTGTGCGGTCGCCTTTTTGCCTTTTTTAAAAATTGGCGTGACGTTAGCTAATTTGAAGTCTTCAGGAATAATCCCCGTTTCGAGTGACTGATGAAAAATCTTCGTTAAAGGGTCTACGATAACGTCTTTCAAATTTTTCATATGTCTGGGATAAAGCGCGTCAGGGCCTGCAGCTTTGCTAACTTTTAGCCTATCGATATAATGCGCAATCTCACCCTCGTAAACAGTTATTTCATCTAAAATAGTCTCGCTACTAAATGGAACGATATCGTCCACGTCGGGGACATTATTTATGTCTTCTACGGTAAAAACTGTCGCAAAAGAGTTATTGAAAATACCCGCCATCGCCTGAGCGTCGGAAGCCAAAGCACCGTTAACATTCATTAGAGGGCCTATGTTATCTTTTATCGGCTTACGATTTTTGACGTATTCAAAAAACATTTTTGGATTATGTTTACCATCCACAGCTATAAGTATCTCTAAATTACTCTTAGCATTCCTAACTGATCTTTTAACCTGACGTCTAAGCTCGATATATCTATTAAAGTTAGTTGCCGTGCCATTGCGCTTATTAAGTCTATACGCTCTGTCACGCTCGTTTATGAACTCGCCTATTTCCCTAGTCCACCACTTGGGCCTACCATGATTTCTAGCGCGCTTGGGCCTACGAGGAATAAACTCCCTTTCGATATTCATAAAACTTTCTTTAAACGCCTCCCAAAGCAAATTTGTGTCATTATCCATAAATAAGTTATCTCAGTCCACTACTCTCATCCTATCTGCAAAACTATGAAAATTAGAGACTTCTATTACGTTACTATCCTTAGTGTTTTCTATCAATAGCTTAAACCTAAGAATTTGATGATCACTACATCCTAAACTCTCGCCTACTTCTAAACCTTCGACTATATTTTCGCCGTTCGTCATCTCCACATCTAAAATATTGTCACCGCGCTTTGGTTCCGTAACCATCTGTCGTAAAAAAATATCTTCCATGAACTCACTCAATCTCAAACCCTCATCGTTACCTGTAAAAGTCTCGTAATTAACGTTAGGACAGTTAAAGTCCCCGACAACTATACTATCCCGATTATTAATAAAGTTACCAAGAAGTGTGTAAAATCTAGTATCGGTATCGAAGGATTGAACGGGAGGTCTATAAACAACAAAATTGAAACTAAGACTACGCGCCCTAACTTGAACGCATATCGCATTAATTGCTGCCGGAAAATCTATCTTAACCTCGATAGCCCCTAAGGGAATTACGAATGTACAGCAAAACGCCGCCACCAATCCTCTGTAACCTATCATTAGTAAAGAGTTTAAAACCCGCTATATCAAGTTTCCCCAACAAGTCCCGAGTCACGGTATTTAACCACGTTTCAGTAATAGCAACTATATCGTAGTTACCGGAATAAATTATCGCCTTAACCCTTTCACTCACTGAGTAGACAATTGTGTTGCTGAAAAATAAACCCTATTAATTCTTATATAACCATACATAAAGGCAAATTTCTTTTTAACCTATCTCATAATTCGTGAGTGAAAGGGTTAAATTCATTTAATTTATTTCTAATACTACGCGCGTTACAATAAAAGACGTTTAAGTTATTTTTTACCACGGGTCGGCGTTTAAAACTATTTTTCACGACGGGCCCGCATTTCCCGGACCCACAACGTTTAAAGAAGGCTTCGACCTACACAGCTCTCGAACGTTTCCGTCAATTAACCTACCTAGCCTAGCATTACCTATTTCATTAAAATGCACCCCATCTTTTATAAAACGGCTAGGATCACTGAATTCTGACCACAGCTTTACGAAGGGTACATTTTCCTCAGCACAAATCTCTTCTAATTTAGTATTCAAAAATATTATTTTTGACGTAATCCTAAGACCCAAACCGTGCCTAGGGGTACTACCTAGAACTAAAGACCTATCTGACCTCGCCTTCAGGGACCTAATTAACCCCCTATATCTCTCCAAAAGGTCAGGCACTCTCGTATCGGGCCTATACGAGTCGTTGCCCCTATCATCGTCACCAACATCGAGTGACGGGAGGCAACATCAATCCTATCCACTTCGTCTCTAAATCTGTCAACCCTGGTCCCTGAGAGACAGACCCTCCCCCTCTTGGTTGGATGCCGTTCAACGGACTCTTTGTCCATATGGCGCACTAAAGAGTTCCCAAATAAAATAGTTTCCCCCTCGTTCACTCCCTATCCAAATGGGCGAAAGGGTTCGAAACTCGATAGGGGGGATTCCTATCACCTAACGTACGTGGCCTAGCTCCACCCTTAACTTCTCGAAATTCCTCCCCATCTACTAATCTAGGACCAACCTTAACCCCTTCCTCAACTCTATCCAACTTTCCCGATAAGCTACTTAAACTAGAAACTAGGTTACGCACCTCACCCTTCAAATTACTAACGTCTTCAACATTAGTATTGGTTCAGCTTTCGTCAACTGTAGCCCTATCCCTGCCCTCATCAAGCGTTGCAAGTCTTTCCGTTACCTCACGTACACTACGTTTTATGTCAACTATTTCCTCCCTTATATCACAAAAGAAACAAACCGATCTCTCGGTAATCGCCACAGAACCGCTGTTATAATCCTTAAAATCCGTATACCACCGATTTACCCAACACAAGACGCTTTCTGCGATGGCATCACGCAAGTTAAATTAGTTTATAACCGTCACAAGTTTAAGTTAAATTAAGCCGGCACGCTATGAAAACTTCTAAATCGTTAAAAACCACTAATATTCAATTACTTAACTATAACAATGTGAATATAAACGCAAGTATATAAAATTCAAAACTTTCCAAAAGTAAAGTTTTTGGCAATATGCAAAAGTAGATGCAATATCAGAGAGCTCAGGAAATGCGTCCGCTCAGTACGGAGTCTGGCTGACGAGTCATTCAGAGTCTTGCTGGCAATATTCACATCTAAAATATCATAATAATATTATGATATTTTAGATGTGAATATTGCTTTAAAATACCATTATTATTAGTGATTCGTTAAAAATGAACGAATCATGCAAATCTGATTCTCTTTCTGCGGTGCTTAAATAATTATTATTAATTTCCAGAGGAAATTTATTAGTTTCTGGAGGATATAAATATCAAATTCGAACATTACGCATCAAATTACACCAGAAAAACTAATTGTTAATTGACTTTCGTGATGGGACTTAAAACGAATATTAACCTTAGTTATAAATTGCTGTTTTGCATAGTGTGTGTATTTAGTTGATGGCTTACCTTTGACACTGAGATTTTTACCCTTCTTAAATAATGGACAATAATGTTGAAGATATACTAAGTAAACCTTTTTCAACCCGAACTTAAGAGGAAAAGTTTGAAGTTATGAGGGATGGTAGGCCTTGTTCAGCTTTACCAAATATAGTTTCTCAGCATAAAGATAAAAAAGCTGAATATACAAGACATTTTTCGACTTCACAGTATGAATCAGTGACATGGATGACAGGCTGTGAAATTCGATCAAGGCTTTTTTGTTGGCCCTGTTTACTGTTCTCCAAAGATAGCGGTGTATGGAATAAACATGGGTTTTCTGACCTCAACCATTTAACTACAGAACAACAGAAACATGAAAGATCTCAGTTACATGTTCAGTCGTATTTAAATCTAAATATGTTTGGAAAACAAAGAATTTACGCTTTAATTGACAATCAACGGGAAACTGAAATAAGCCGGCATAATGAACAAGTAAAAAGAAATAGAGAGATGTTAAAACGAATTATTAATGTAATATGCTATCTAGCAAAGCAAGAGTTTCCTCTTCGAGGTCATGATGAGTCTGACAATTCATTGAATAAAGGTAATTATATTGAATTATTGAATCTGCTTCGAGATTATGATTCTCCTTTAGATTCTCATTTAAATACGTCAACTGTGTTTCAAGGAACCTCTCCAACAGTGCAAAATGACATTATTCAAGCTATATCTAATGTTATTAAAGATCATATTAAAAGAGAGATAAGTTCAGTAACATTTGTTGCTATTGTACTTGATGAAACTTCTGAGGTTATGTCAAAATCACAGCTCTCAACAGTTTTGCGTTTTGTTTATGAAGGCAAAATACATGAAAGATTCATTGGATTTACAGATGTTAGTGCTGACAGAACGTCTGATGGTCTGTTCAATCACGTTGTTAATACAGTTCAATGACAGACCTATGATGGAGCAAGTGGGATGAGTGGACGTATAAATGGTTTGCAAAGCAAAGTTATTATTCCCTATCCTCTGGCCCTTTTCAGACATTGCTATGCACATGTGTTAAACTTAGTTTTACAGCAAGGCTTTCGAACATGAAAGAGTGTCAGATTTTTTTCAGAATTTAAATGATTAGCGTCATATTTTTCTAAATCTTCTAAAAGAGTACATGTTCTGCATGAGTTCGTTAATAAAAGGCTACCCTCTGTAGCACCTACTAGATGGAATTTTACATCTCGTTTAAGTAACAGTGCAGAAACATAGAAGTAAGTTAAGTGAATTTTTCAAACATGTTATCGAAAATTCTGAAAACTGGGACACTGATGCCATTGTGAAAGTACGTGGATTTTTAAGTTTCTTAGAGGATTTTCACACAATTTTGCTTCTTGAATTTTTTTCAAAACTGTTTGGCTATACTGACGTTTTATACAATGTACTACAGAGCAAAACCTATGATGTATTATACTGTTGCAAGAAAATAAGTGATGTCACACAGCAGCTTAAATACGACAAGGAACATGGATTTGAAGAGTTATGGATTTCTGCTGTATGTAACAAACATGATAGTGATTATCAAAGGCCTAAAAGGCAAAGAAGTCTATTAGATGATGAGTGAAAAATGCTTATCTTCAATTATATTACAAAATAATTGATAGCATATGCATGCAAATTGATAGTAGATACTCTTCACTCTCCAAACTAGAATTTTTTTCACCTTCTTTGGCATGAAAAGTATGAGCAGTATAAAACAAAATTTCCAGACAACTTAAACAAATAAAGAGATTTTTATGGATCACTTTTTGATTAGATTCGCTTGAAAAATGAACTCACTGTGCTCTATTCATGTTCTGAAATCTCCAACAAGCATGTGCATGAATTAGTAGAGTTTATGACAGAGAATAACCTCAGGAGTGGTTTTAAAGAAATTTTTAAACTGGCAGATTTGATCCTAATTATACCAAGCAACACTGCTACAACAAAACGTTCGTTTTTTGCGCTAAAACGAATAAATACTTGCTACCGAGGCACGCAAAATCAGGAGAGATTGTGTGGTCTCAGTTTATTATCAACTGAGAAAAAGCAACTTATGGAATGAAAAAAGGAGGCTTTTTCCACGATGACGTTATATTGCAGTTTATATCGAAGAAAAGAAGAATAGAGCTAATGTAGAAATAAGTAAAGTATTATTTGTACGTTTAACTTTCCAATTCTTAATGCATTTCTACTAGTTTTTTTCTATCTCGCATATATATATACACACTGCCATTTAAAAGCATGCTATTTATTATATATAATTT